>CM028136.1:516342500-516895000 GCA_016271365.2 Neoceratodus forsteri | reverse complement strand
GGGGCGCATGCACAGTGGGCCAGACCGTAACTCCTACTCTGGGTCTATAATGGCTGGTTTGGCAAGGGCTCCATTCTCCGCTCACTCCCACAGACTCTGCGCAGTGAGCTCTACAAAAACGCGATCCAGTAAGTACCTCCAATGCTTATTTCAGTGGAGTACTGAATCTGGCTAGATGTGGGACAGAGGCCATGGAACTTGCATCCGAGACTTTTGAGCGGACTCGCAGAGACCCAGCAACTTGTTTTTCAGCTAGTGAGCTGGTCTGGCTAGATCGAACTGTGATGTTCAGGACTAAAGTGTTTTAAGTCTAGAAATTTAATTTGCTGGAGGCATGTTTATTTTAAACTTCTCATTTTTTCTTTTCAGAGTTCTGGGAGGTCGTGGCTCCTTCTGGGGACTGGTGTCTCGGAGGCCTCAGGTTCTGCAAAGTGTCCGTCTGAGCAGTGCCGACTAAACTGAAATTAGCATTTAACAGAGGTCGGTGTTCTCTGGTTATTTTTGTTAGGAGTAGCGACTTTCTGGGGGCTGAGACGAGGGCCTCAGTACTATTTATGAGCAGGCGCAATCAGAATGGAGCATGACCTGCATCTGTCTGGCCTTCTTTATTTTCTCTTAATGTCAGGCTCTGCGGGGGCGTGGCCTGGGGCACCCATTATTGGAGGTATAACAAAGGGATGGTGTGGATATTAGATAAGAGGGACAATTCTGGGTTTAATGGTGGATCGTCGCTCGATCCATCCAAAGTAGCGGGCATAACCTAAATGAAGGGGCTGGGGAGCTTGTTGGGCTGTTCTAGGTTTTGCTGGGGGAGAAGGGGTGGATATAGGGGTTACATTATGTGCGCTTTTTGTGAAAGGTTTTTCATTCCTGTTGGGATGTTTGTTAAATTGTTCAAGGATCTATCGGGGGTACACGTTGGGGAATTTAAACAGTTGAAAAAATATTTCCGAGAACATATCTATATGTAGGTGGAAAGTTTCTGGGGATTGAGACTATGCTATTATTTTACTTTGGCAAAATATCATGAGCACACTCAAGCTGGTAACATGGAATGTAAATGGTCTTAGACATGTAGTAAAGAGGAAAAAGGTCTGGGTCAGTATCAAAAAAAAAAAAAAAAAAATGGGGGGGCATTGTTTTCCTCCAGGAAATACACTCTACACAGAGAGACCACAAAACTGGCATCATCATGGGGTGGTACCCTCTTGACGGCTCCCTTCACTTCAAGGGCCAGAGAGCGATTTGGATAAGGCAGGGTATACCCCACAAAGTTCTGGTTTGTGCAGACCCCCAAGGGAGATAACTTATAGTGGAGGTGGATATGGGAGGCACCAAATACACCTTGATATCTGTATATGGCCTGAACTTTGACTCTCCCGACTTCTTTACACACTTAGGTGTAGCTTTGGCCTCACTGTCAGATAACTTGATAATCATAGTGGACTTTAATACTTATTGGGACCCTGCTCTAGATCATTCGGGACAGAGATCCAGACCTCCGCTGCAGAGTACTGCTGCCCTTCGGATTTTGCTGAGGGAAGAGCCCTAATAGAGGCATGAACAGTGTCACCTGCATACAAGAGAGTACTCCTTTTTCTCCTCCACCCACCAGGTATATACCAGGCTTGACTATATCCTCATCCCAAAGATGTGGGCCAGGCTTCTGGAAGAGGCCAGCTATGGGCCAATAATAGTGTCGGATCATACTCCTCTGCAGGCCACATTGCAGTTTCGGGGCAGAACTGAGGCCCAGTCGGAGAATGGACCCTTCTCTGCTTTTGATGAGGATTCATCACCCAAGTTAGAGAACATTAGGGGATACCTAAAACCATAACAACCCAGAACATACCAGTGTTCACAACACATGGGAAGTCCTAAAGGCACATGTCATTGGGAGGCAATCTCCTACTCTTCTTTTATTAAAAGAAATTGGATAAGGAGGAAGGAGTTGGAGAAACAGATTAAGGAATTGGAAGGGAATCGATGGGAAAAATATGTCCCAGAAAGTACAAAACTCAAGGCCATGAAATGCTCCTCAATTTATATACCAACCATAGGATAGAGAGAACCTTCTTTAACTAACGCAGGAGCCTGTTTTGACTGGGATAAGGCAGGTAAATGGCTGGTGGGCTTGGTGAAAAGTAAAGAGCTGAGAGGACTGTTTTGGGGTTGGAAAGAGAAGGGGATATCACCTCACGATCAACTCCAGATAAATGCTACATTTAAAGAATTTTACTCAAAACTGCATGCCTCTGAATTCCTAGAGGATGGGATCCAGAGGGCTTTCTCCAAGACATTGTGTTGCCAACAGTAGGTGAGGATGACAGGGAGGTCCTGGACTCCCCTGTTTCCTGTGAGGAACTGAGACAAGCAGTTTGGAAGGGGAGGAGAGGAAAAGCACCGGGCCCAGATGGGATACCCCTGGAGTTTTATAGAACAGTTTGGGAGGAGATCAGTCCCTTCATGCTCCAGATGGTGCACTCGGCCTTCCAAGGGAGATCACTGCCTTCCTCAGTGTGCATGGCCACTATAGTTGTGCTTCCTAAGCCTGGAAAGGACCCTCTTAAATGTGGGTCTTACAGGCCCACATCACTCCTGAATTCCGACTAACATTTTGGCTAAGCTTTTAGCTCTGAGAATGGAGAGACTCCTTCCTAAGGTGATTAATTCAGACCAGGGAGGGTTTGTCAGGGTAGACAGGCTAAATAAAACATAAGGAGGACGGTTAATATTATTCACAGGTGGACTCGGGGGGGACGGACCGAGGGGAGGACTTTTAGCTTTAGATGCTGAAAAGGCATTTGATAGGGTGGAGTGGCCTTTTATGTTTACAGTTCTTAAAAAGTATGGGTTGGGAGATGCAATGTCGAAGTGGATCCGAATACTTTACACCTCTCCTCAAGCCCAAATTCTAACTAACTCCACCCTATGGGCTCCCTTCCACCTTATGCATGGTACAAGACAAGGCTGCCCGGTTTCCCTGCTTCTACACGTTCTGACTATAGAGGCCCTGGCTGAAACAATTCGATACTGTGAGGCAATTCAGGGTTATGGGGGAGCTGGCAAAACTAATGTCATATCTCTATTTGCAGATGATATACTTTTGTTTTGAGGATCCTCTGCGCTTTGCCTAGTCTGACTAGTATTTTTGACACTTATGTCCAATTTTGGGTCATAAAATAAATGGGGGTAAATGTGAATGGATGCCCCTGGGAGGAAATAAACTGCCCATTCGACTTAACCAATGTCTTATGCCCCTCTCTCTCAAGAAATCAAATATCTGGGAATTTACCTGCCGATGAAGCTTTCCAGCATTGCAGATATTAACATGCGTAGGGTGGTGACCAAGATTAAGGAGGATTGCAATAACTGGAAGGCCCTCACTCTGACCCTGTTGGGTAGGGTGAACCTTATAAAGATGAGTATTCTCCCACAGTTTCTGTATTCCTTCCAGACAATTCTGGTCTACATACCTAACAGGTATATTAAGGCTCTGGAGGGTGCTATTACCCAATTGCTGTGGAAGGGGAAGAGGCCCAAGATCAGAAAGGCAATACTGTGGGAACATGTTTCCCTTGGGGGCCTGGGTCTCCCTAATGTTAAATACTATTAGCTGGCATCCCAGTTAGTGCATATACAGGATCTGCTGGGGGACAGGGAGACCCTCCCGGCATGGGTAGGGCTAGAGTCTAGATCCACTATACCATTGTACTATGATGTTCTGGTGGGTGGCCTGGTGGAAGACTCGTGTGGTAAGCCTGGGCATCCCTGTACCAGGGCAACATGGAGGGCTTGGCGAATGATTCATAAGTTATTACAACATAGGACTGGGTTATCCCCAGATAACCCCTTACAGTGTGGCAGCAGGAGGGGAGAGGGTGTCTCGGAGGGTACTGGTTCACTGGAGTTGGAAGGGGCTTTACTTTCTGGAACAGATGATCGAAGATGGGCAGGTTTTGGATTTCTCAATATTAAAGCTGAGATTTAATCTCAGCCCCTCCTCCTAGTTTTCTTATTTTATCCTTAGAAAAAGAATAGAGCCAGATGGAGGATGTGAGGTCAGGAGGCTATGGTTGTTCTCCCTTGGAGGAGACTTTTAAGGGAGGCACTCGGACCCCACTTTTAAACCCCTAAGGTCTCGTTCTTGGTTGCTGGTGGGAGCGTTGCCGGATCAGCTGGACAGATTAAGAAAAGAGTGGGAGGAGGATGTGTTCCCAGACTCCCTCACTGGGGGGGATTGGTCACTGATTCTTAAGAAGTCCTTAAAATGCTCGGTGAATAACAGACTAAGGCCCTGTCCACACTGCACCACTTACAGTCTGTAACAGTTCCAAACTGTTATAGACCGGAACCGTTAGTGTGTCCACACTGCCGGCAAACAGTCTCTGTAATGGTTTGGAACTGTTATAGCCCGTCCACATTGTGGGTGCCGTGTAACCATTACGGCTGCACCCTATCCCACAGTGCAGTTCGTGCTGCACTGGGGGAATGCTGGAGCTACACGTTCACATGTCACACTATGGCTGGTAGCGTTACTAGGACACAACGTTTTCACTAACCGTGTTCAAACCACTCATAGTGGTTTCAACAGGTTACGAAAAACACCTTCTGTAACGTTACAGGTAAACGCAAACTGTTGCTGTAACGGTTTGAGCCCTCTGTAACGTTACAGAGGCATAGTGTGGACAGGGCCTAAGAGCCATCCAACATAATGTGTTAATGAGGGTGTATTTCACCCCTGCCCTGGTGCATTGAAGTGACCTGTCAGTCACTGACCTATGTCAAAAATGTAAAATCCATGCTGGAACCTTCTTCCATTTAATGTGGGAGTGCCACAAAGTTTACGCCTATTGGAGAGAAGTCTTGTCACTCCTGACACTTATTCTAGGGGAACCTCTAACAATGGATCTGGTCAAAGTATTGCTGGGTCTTTGAGTGGGGAGGCAGCAAAGTGGACAGGTTGGGAGCTATTCACTCTTGAGTTTGGGACTGGTGTTGGGAATGCGCCAGTTAGCCTTTTACTGGAGGCTCTCGAGCACCCCTCCAAATCGCTGCTTGGGTAAAGGATCTCATTGATTGCATGAAATTAGAGAGAACCCAGTACAGAATAAGAAACCAAGAATGTAAATTTCGAGAGATGTGGGACCCAGTTAATAGGGCGGTGCAGTTCTCCTGGTTCCCGGTCTTTTGATGGACATCGTTCAGCTGTCCCCTCTCTCTGCACACTCTGGGGCTATATGAAGGTGGAAGAGGACCTATATGGCTTCTGGTCAACTCTTTGTCGGTCCCTCCTTGGTCCTTGGCTGGTTCCTGCTGTAGTGTAGTAGGAGACCCATGATATTCCCGTACAATGTCATATCACTGAATAACCCTCAACCCAGGATTTTGCAGGGTGGCCAGACTAATGTAACATCTGTCACACTGAGTGGGGGGCAGGGGGGTTAAGTAGGGACCATGTCTAATGACCATTAATTACTTGCATAATTCACATTTTTAATTGTATTATGTGAGTTACTTTATATAGTCTTAGTTTATGCATAAGCTGTTATTTGTCTCACCCGGACACCTTGTGTATTGCTGCTTGTATTAACTTACACTCCCACTTTAGTGGGAGTAGTGTTCCTGAATCTTGGACGATATAAAGTTTAAAAAAAAAAAAAAAAAAAAAAAAAAAATGTTCAGGAGAGAAGGGCTTGCTCTAGAATGGTAACTTTTATTGGTTTGGTGAAAAATATTAACACATTCCGGTTAAAAGGATTTGAAATTTTGGTTCTGAGCATTTGCAGTTGGGTCTTTCAGATAGATGTTTGATAAGAATTTTCGCTCACAACAAGAGTCTTCTTTATGAGCTGAGATTCATCTTTCCAATGTGGCACAGGACCCAAGGCACATGGATTCACAGCAGGAAGGTCATGTCGGACGAATCTAATTGATTTCTTTGACTGGGTGACCAAAGTAGTAGACCAGGGAGGGCCTGTGGACATGGTCTACCTAGACTTTAGCAAGGCATTTGACACAGTCTCACACAAAAGATTAATAAACAAATTAGCCAGCCTGGGAATGGGTCCTAGGGTGATAGCCTGGGTAAAACATTGGCTGGACAACAGGACACAGAAGGTAACATTAAACTGAGTCCACGCTGAAGAAATGGGGGGTTACTAGTGGGGTACCGCAGGGTTCAGTACTGGGTCCGGTTCTTTTTAATGTCTTTAAGTGACATTGCAGAGGGACTGGAAGGAAAAGTGTGCCTATTTGCAGACGACAAAGATCTACAACAGGGTTGATACACAAGGGGGAGGTGGAAAGGATGAGAGGGGACTTGACAAGGTTGGAGTAATGGTCAGAAGTATGGCAACTTAGATTCAGTGCAAGGAAGTGCACCAGGGAAGAGTACATACTGGGGGGTAGTAACAACAACAAAATGGAAAGGACTCAGGTAGTCATATCAGATGACCTAAAGGTTAGCAAGCAGTGTAAGAAGGCTGTAGGGATGGCTGTGGGGATACTAAGATGTATAGGGAGAGGTGTCACCAGTAGAAAACAAGAAGTTATTATCCCTTTGTACAGACAGTTGGTGAGACCCCATCTGGAGTACTGCATGCAGTTCTGGAGACCCCTATCTCCACAAGGACATAGACAGGATGGAGGCAGTCCAGAGGAGGGCAACTAAAATGGTGCAGGGTCTGCAACAGAAGCCATACGAAGAGAGACTAAAGGAGCTTAATATGTATACCCTTGAGGAAAGGAGGGAGGGGGGACATGATAGAAACTTTCAAGTACTTCAAGGGAATCAACAAAGTCCAAGAGGGTAGCATCTTTTAGAAAGAGATATGCAAGAACAAGGGAACACAATTTAAAGTTGGGGGGGGGGTGGCGCAGGGGAAATGTGAGGAAGTATTTTTTCACAGAGAGGGTGGTGGACACATGGAACGGCCTTCCTGAGGAGGTCATGGGGTCAAAACAGTGGGTGAATTCAAGAATGGAAGGGACAGATATAAGGCAATTCTTGTGGGGCAGGAAGTGAGGCTGTTGGTTAACTAGGTTCTGCAGCTTTTTCCAGTAAGTAGGTAGAAATGGCAGACCAGGCGGACCAAGCGGTCCTTACCTGCCACAAAGTCTGTTTCTATGTTTCCCTGAGCTGAAATTCTTCCTTCATATGGCCACCATCTTGTTTTTGGTTTTCACAAAAAAAGTTGACGAAAAATTATGAACTTTCAAAATCAGTCAACTAAACCTAAGTAAACTGAACTTGTTTAGTTAGATTCTGGTGGTGGTGTGTTTTTTTTTTTTTTTTTTTTTTTTTTTTTTTGTTTGTTTTTTAAATATGCCCGAAAGCATCGTTTCTGTCCACCCAAAAAATCCTGGGTGCCCAGTTTAGCGAGAGTTCACCCGCCTTCTCAGTATAAGAACAGTGGGGATTTATTGAATTATGAAGCCACAGCTGAGTCGTGCTACTGGCTTCAGTTGCATTTTGAAAATTTCCCCTGCCCTTGTTTATGAGGCGGGGTCATAAGAAGGCCATGTTGAACATTTGGGGTTAAAATATAAAAAAAATTATGAGCATACATTGACATCTTGACACACATGCTCATAACTTTGGTAATTTTAATGTTTTCACCCCAAATGTTCAGCATAATCAGTTGTTTTCACACCACCTCATGAACATGATGCCTGTTATTTTTGAAATCCTGGTCAAAACATGTTTTTTCACTTGTGGCACAAAATGACATTTCAGTCGGGATTTGAGAATTGCCACCTACTGGGTTAATGAGATGGAGTCATAACATGAGTATGTTGAAAATCTGCAGCCAAAATATTGAAATGCAACAAAATTATGAGCATACTTTGAAATGAGCATACGTTGAAGTTTCAAAACTGAATTGAAGACGTACCTATTTGACCTGGCTTCTTCTGATGAAGACTAATATTGACTGTCATTCTTTTTAGTAACCTGTTGGTTGTACTCTCTTTTTTTTTTATATTTATGGTTTTATATATTGTATAATGTATGGAAGTTATTGATTGATGTGAGATGTTTTGTATGTACAGGCACCTTGAACTACGGAAAGGTGCCTTTTATAAATAAACTTGATTGATTTAAATTTTCTCACGTTTGCTCATAGGTTTGGTAAATTTTGACCCTGATTTTCAACATAGTCATTTTTCACCACCTCATGAACATGGTGGCTGTCATTTTCAAACCCTGGCCATAATGTGTTTTCACAACTGTTGCTTGAAATTGTTTTGGCAGGATTTGAAAATTTGTATCTACCAGGTTCATGAGGTTGGTCATAACAAGTCTATGTTGAAAATTTGATGTGAAACATTGTAAAATAATTGTTATGAGTAAACATTAAAATATTTTAGGTGCTTCTGCAACCTTATGGATTCTACATTGACACAGGGCCCTTTGGGCCCTGCCACCTCATCTGTGGCCGCACAGAGCGCGGGCCCGATCCACAGCCAGATGGACTCCTTACTTGGTGTAGGGCCCAGGCTCTGGCGTATCTGCATCTGTAGCTCCTGCTGGACGCCGCAGGGCCCTGTGCTTCTGTAGCTAGAGGGACTCTTTACTTGGCATGGAAGTGTAGGTCTCGGCGCTTTTGTGGGCAGACAAATCAGTTGGGACCTGCGTGAACATGGATATGATTCCACTGTTAATTCACTAGTTAGGGTTCAGCTTGATGCAAAAGTAGGAAAATGTGGTGTTTGGGTTTGGATAGTGATAAATAGCAAGACAAAGTGTTATCTTGACCCAACAAAGCAAGATATTACCTTAAAATGTATGGCGCGTCACAGTGACCCAACATAGCAAGATATTACCTTGAAAAGTAGGATATGTCACAGTGTATAATGAACCAGAGTGCAGCTTTCACAGTTCTGATGACATCACAGTAGCCACATATAGTACTGAAGCCAGCAGTTGAAATCGAACAGAAACAGTTATATCTTCATACAAAGAGCACATTTGAAAGGTATAACTAGTAGGAAATGTGGCTTGGCAGCTGATTGAACAAGATGTATGCTAGCAGAACTCTGTGAGCAATGTCACCATTTATAGTTTAACCCTGCTTCTTTTCTGAGTTTTGGCCCGCTTCTTGTGGATTGGAAGAACTGGTGTGCCTTTTCCTATTTGGAGAAAGCTGCTTTTGAAAATCATGGTTAAACAAGCCAGCCCAGTGGCGTGGAGGACTGAGGCGCTAGATGCCTTACTTCCTTCCTTCCACGCTGGCAACCCAAGTTCAGCAATGAGCCTGAGCCACTGCAGGTCAGCCCGGGGAGGGAGGGTGGAGCTGGACTGAGCTGCGGCAAGGCAGCTCTCCCTTCCTGGGGAGGGATATGGGCTTCCTGGCTCTTGGATGCTACCAGGTGGAGGCTAGGTGGCAGCCGAGCCAAAAGGAGCCAGACATTAGGGGCGGGTGAGAGGAGGGCCATCACCAGAGCCACATGGGCATATATCACGCACATGCGCTAACATTGTTCTGGGCTCCCTGGAATAAATGGGTGGAGGGGAGAAAATGGGACACTGGGCAGGTTCACTAAGCCCTGAGAACAGGGTGGATTGAGATCCTCTGCAGGAGGACCACAGCTTGCCTGCCCCAGAGCTCTGACGGTAAAAATCTATATAGAAAACAAAAACATGGTAAAACCAAAGCAGTCACAGAAAGGGAAAGTTCCCAGATCAGCGGCTGAAGATGACGGAGAGTCATTAGTGAGTTGGGACTTGGAGCTGATGTTGAGCACTGTGCTCAAAGTGGTAGAAGATTTTTATAGAACAGAGACAGATAAGGAAATGGATTCATACAACACTAGGATAACTGGTAGAAACAAAACTTGATGTGGTGGCCAACAATGCTAAAACGGCTGTGGATTTAGTGAACAAGAACTCGGTTGCTGTCTGAGGGCTAGTCCAGGAGAACAAGCTCCTTCAGCTTAGACCTAAAGTAAGTGGAGAACGATATACACAGTAGTAATGTGTGCTTCTGTGAATACAAGAGGAATTGAAAGGTTCGACCCATTGGTGTTAATGGTGAAGCTGTTCCAGGATTTACTGGAGATGAAAGTGCAGGACTTGGTTTGGCCTACGGATCATGTTTGAATGCCAGTTGAGTACTACAGATCTGCCCAGAACTCTCATAGAGGTGATAACATGCCCTAAAGTGAGAGGTAGTATACGGACAGCTTCTAAAAAGAAAGGACAATTGACTCTTGCAGGTGGTAGCCAAATATTTTGTTTCCCTGTCTTTAGCTACTCCACAAGACTGTGCCGGTGTAGCTTTGATACAGTCAGAGTGGGGTTACGTGAACCGTGGGAAGCTCATTTAAACCCCAGGAATCCCTCACTTTTGCGTAAGAGATGCAATCATTCCCCTGGAACGAGCTGCACCGGAGCTTTAAGAATTTATGCTAATGGTGGAATTTAAAACAAAATTCTAACTCTTCTGTGTGGTCATGCTCACCATAGCACTCTATTCTCAGATTTATTTCCCTGCCTGAAGAAAACAGTCACCCCAAATTCTTCTCCACACTTCTGGATGGTTTTTGGTTTATTTTACTAGGCACGGGTGGGTCAGAAGTTGGTCAACTGGGTGGCAAACTGGTTGACGGCCAGAAAACAGAGTGGTGGTAAACGGTATTCAGTCAGAAGAGATGCAAGTCACAAGTGAGGTACCTCAGGGATCAGTCCTGGGGCCAGCCCTCTTCAATATCTTCATCAGTGACATTGCAGATGGACTGGAAGGTAAGGTTTGTCTGTTTGCAGATGACACCAAGATCTGCAACAGAGTAGATGATCCAGATGGGTGGGCAGAATGAGAAGAGATCTGGATAAACTAGCAAAATGGTCGGAAGAGTGGCAACTGGAGTTTAATGCAAAGAAGTGCAAGATCGTGCACATAGGGAAGAGAACCCCTGAATCCACCTATAGGCTGGGAGGGGAGTTGCTGGCAGTCACAAGGGAAGAAAGAGACTTTGGCATCATCACCACTGATGACCTGAAATCATTCAAGCAGACCAGTAAAGCAGTAGGTAAGGCTAGGGGGATGTTAGGGTGCATTAGTAGGGGTATCATAAGTCAGAAGGAGGAGGTAATAATCCCTCTTTACAAGACACTGGCTAGGCCCCATCTGGAGTACTGCGTGCAGTACTGGAGGCCACACCTTCACAAGAATATTAACCAAACTGAGGCAGTCCAGAGATGGGCAACCAAAATGGTGCAGGGACTGCATCAGAAAACACATGAGGACAGATTAACGGAGCTCAATATTTATACCCTAGAGCAAAGGAGAGAGAGAGGTGATGATATAATCGAAACATTCAAACACCTTAAGGGCATTAACAAGTTGAAAGAGTCTAACATGTTTCAATATAAGAAAAATAGCAGGACAAGAGGACACAGCATGAGATTAGAGGGAGGCCGATTAAGGGGTAATGTGAGGAAGTTATTTTTCACAGAAAGGGTGTTGGATGCATGGAACAGCCTACCTCAGGAAGTGGTGGATATGAATACAGTGCAGGGCTTCACACAGGCATGAGATAGGCATAAGGGAGCAATACAGATGAGTATGAATAGATAGGCCATTGACGGAGCAAAGGCCGATGGCACACATATAAGGTAGAAAAAGAAATGGGCAGACTGGATGGGCCTTGCAGTCCTTATCTGCGTCAACTTCTATGTTTCTATTTCATAGTGTTAAAAATGTTTACTTCTCGATACTATGCATTAGTTAGGGTATCATTTATTGTGTAAGTTTCATTTTTTTCTCTTAGCCCTGATCTGTTCCCAGGAATCGGAGGATGACATTTTGGTGCGACTTCTGCTCTTAGAGAACCACTCTCCCCCAACCTTTCTCACTTTTAAAGCAAATAAAACAACTTTTACTAAAACCCTCTTTGTAGTATTACTTTAGATTGTTCTTGGGTCCTTTTTTTCAGAAACAGAGATGAGAATTGGCTAAGAAACCTCCGGAAACGTATTTAACTTGTGGTTTTAACTTTTGAGAAACTGAACCACATTTTTCGTCTTTAATGCCCCTTTTTAACATTTGTTGGGATTTTTTTAATATAATTATGATTTTGCTGTTGTGAACCGCAGACATCTTCCCAGGGTCATCAGTATTTGGCATGACTGACAGACCCAAAAAACACAGGACTTAGTTTTTAAAAAATTAGTTTTTCCAACTCCTGGCAGAGGCAGGCTGACACAAGTTTTGTGTAAAGTGCCTGGGTCCAGATCATGATTTTAAGCTTTTCCTAAAAGGCAAAAGAAAAGGGCTTAAAAAAAAAAAGGTAGAAGATATTATGGCTTCTCAGTCTGCCTCCATTTCACCTAAAGGCTCAGAGGAGAGTCAGTATTAGTTTTACCATTGGTGAAATAAAATGTGTGTACCAGAGGACATTTGTGTGCAGTATGTGTTTACTAGGTAGTTGTCACAGCTTCTGTGTATAAAATGGCCTGCCATTTTCAATTAACCCCACAAAACAGATGTCGGCCTCTTTTTTTTTTTTTTTTTTTTTTTAAACTAGTTTTAATGGCATCAATAAATACCCTTGGTGAGGAATTGCATAGCAAAGACATGAGAGTGCAGCCGGGGAGTGCAGACTCCTCACATAGCATGAGGATGCAGTACTCTTAACACAGGAATGGTAGTTGTAAAGAGGGCTATTAAAGTGCCTTTTATCTAGAGGAAAGTGTGTGGAAGCTGATACCCTCTCTCTCTCCTCCCCCAAGACCGGGGTATAGACCTAAACTTAATGGTCTTCCATAGAGACAGAAGGCGCTTTTACATACGCAGTCTTACAACGGAATAAGCGTTACAGAAGGACCCTACCAGTCCATCCCATGCTGTCTAAACGCTTTTTGTTCCATTGTAAAATGAACGTCCGCCTGAACCGCATTCCCTGGCGTCGGTGGTTTGTCCCCAAGCATGCCGTTGCAGCGGGCAGTGTAAAGCGCCCATTCTGGCTCAAGACCTCCAGCTCTTCAGTTATTGCGTCACGGCCACTGTTCTACCCGGCAAGGAGTACTGCACTGATATGGAGGGCTGGGCGTGTTGTGGTGGAACAGGAGCTAGTCTAATCAGGACGTGAAGTGCAACAGGCTGTATTGGAGCCGGACAGGTAACGCTGGTTTCGGTACAGTAGTGCGTGTGTAAAAGCGCCTAGAGTGGCTTTGAAAACTCCTGTAACATCCTTCTCTAAAGTGGTTTCTGAGTTTCATGTAATCAGTCTGTGACAATCTGTATTTCCCAAGGCCACACACTCAAACAGGTGAGAGGAAGTTACACAGATCAGTTGAGAAAATTGCTCTTGGTTTCTGTAGAGAATAAACTGTGGTCCAGACAGGAGCTAGAACCTGGAGCTAGAAAGGCAGCATGGCAGGGGCAGGACCAGAAAGCAGCTCTGGGCGGGGGGTGAGAAGAAGCAGGAGCAGATCTGCTGGAAGGGGACCCAACACGACGACAGAGTGGATAACAACCTGGGAACAGTCAAGGGACAGGGGAGAGACATGCAACAGAATGGGGGCGCAGCAGCAGGGGATGAGGAGTAAATTGCACTCACTGAGAGCAGCTAACCAGGCCTCGGGCAGTGGCATATTGTAACTAATACCAGACTAGGATCCCATTGAAAAGAGGCTGCATCTCAGCAAGTTTTTCTTTTTTAATGATTTACATTGCAAAGAATAAAACCGAAGTCAAGAATTCATTTTAAGGGGTGCATCTGTTCATTTCAGGAGTCTTTGATTTGGTGTTATGAATTACTTGTATTTCCAACTCATTCCCAACCAGAGGTCTGTGCCTTAGAGTTCCTTGATATGTATGATAACACAAGGTTTCCTGCTGTCACCCTATATCTTTTTGTGTTTGTTTAAATAATGTAATGTCGGGGACTGACTTCGCTGCCAGGGCAGGCAGGGGCTTACTCAGGGCCATATGGTACCCTGGTGTCATCACCTCTGCTGCGACAGCACCTGGGAGCAGCACTGCTCACTAGCTTCTGCCTTCACTCAAGGGTGACTTACTCATTCAAGGGATTGATTAGTAGTGTGTCTTACTACCAGGTCCAGGGTGCATGTTGCTGTTTTCCTGTCCTTGTTTGGGATCCGGTTTCATATATGTATTCTTTTCTGTAGGCATCCCTAAAACATGGATTTGCTATTATCTGCAGTAGTTTATTTTAAAATTGCATATTGTCCCCAGATATTGTCTTACATGCAGTTGTGTTTTATTCCTGGTTTTACTGGAAGCTTTGTGACCAGGTGTATATGAATTAAGCAGTAATTCCCAACTGGGTGTGTGTCATGCTGGGATAACATCACTCCTCGGGTGGTGGGGGCAGAGTGCATCCAATACCGGAGGTGTGACGTTATCCTAGCATGACACACGCCCTGTCGGACATTATTGCTATTATACAATGGCTTGTTATACAGAATAAAAACATAATTTTAAAAGTTTTTGTTGGTGTGGAAAATATTTTTGTTTCTTAAGAGAAAGAACAAGTGTACAAGTGCAAGGAATCCAAAGCAGTGAGTCAGGAGGCTCATAGTGCTGAGACTGGACCCATGGTTGGTTCCGGGGGTTGGTTCCTCACTTGAAGGTAAAAGGAGGTTTGGAGGCTAACTGACTCCTTGCTTTTGCATTAAAGGGGTCATTTCTAAAATGTGTAGACGAGCATGGGTACAACTTTTTACAGAGTGTACCACCACTGGGACAGAGTGCCAAGCTGTGGTAACAGCACATTTGAGAAGCATGGGGTTGTTTTTTATCCCTACCTGGACGACTAGCTAGTTTTGGGGAAAAATAAAGCAGGAAGCAAAGTCCTTCCTATTGCTGACACAAGACAGATTGGAGGACCTAGGCTACCTCATAAATCTTCAGAAGTCCCAGACAGAACCAGTTTAGGTTGTGGATGTTATAGGTGCAGAACTGGATAGCTTGCAAAGGAAGGCATTCCTCCCTCAAGCAAGAGTAGCAAATTTGATTTCAACTGCAGAATTCTTCAAGGCAGGTCAGCCAAGACCTGCAAGGGATTTTCTGCATTTACTCGGGCACCTGGCCTTGTCCACTGCAGTGGTACCAGGGGCCAGGTTCCATATGAGAGACGAGGGGATCATTGGTCTCAGATGTGGGGATCCACTGTCCATACTGGTGCTGGTCACAAAATCTTTGCTGAAGGAAAGAAATTCCCTCTTTGTGGTTGCATTCTTTCTTACACCATTCCAGTGCCCTTAGCAGTCACCTATGGCTATACTCACAGCTGATGCCTCCCTCCCTCCCTCCTAGGCTGAGGCGCCAACCTGGAGGACCTCACTGTAAGTGATACTTGGAGTACACACATACACTGTCTTGAGCACCAGGAGATGTATCTGGCAATGCAGGCTTTTTCCTCCCAGATCAGGGTTCAGTCTGTCTAGGTCAGAACAGACAATGCCTTAAATGATGAACTAGATATTCAAAACTGTACAAAGTAATGAAGATCTGGAACCTAGCATACTCCCTGGCAGTTCAGCTTTCAGCAGTACCCTTGCTAGGGAAAGACAGTGTGCTGATAGATTCCCTGAGCAGAATCAGCCAGGAAAATCACAGATGGACCCTGAACCAGCAGGTGCTGGCATCTGTGTTCAGAAGGTGGGGTATTCTAGTTTATGTGATACTGTTTCACAAGTCTGCTTCAGTTTGTTTGGTGTTTTAAAAGTTCTATAAAATTTTTCCAAAAAATGTTTTTTGGTAGCGTTTTAGGTAGTTTCACAAGCTGCTGCATCACGCTGGCTTGGAAACGGATCTGAGCAACAGCTAAAGTGGAGCGTGGATGCAGAGTTTAAATCTACATTCCAAATTCTTAAATTTGCATAGCTTCCATCTCTGGTGTATCCCTCATTCAAGATGACTGCATAAAGTATAAACATAGTGAGAGATTCCTTAAAAAGAAAAATATTGAGCAGATTTTTTTTCTTGTGGCCTAAAGTTAAACTGTTCCTTTTGTTCTAACTACTGCAGTGCCCTTCTGTGTGGTATCTTGAGGTGCTCAGTGACTTATCCTGTTGTGAAATTTCTACCCCATTTATGGTTCCTTGGCATCATGGTTATACTTACGTATGTACTGGTTGCATGAAAAAAGGGATAAAAATAAAGTTTAAAAAAAAGAAAGTAGAAGTAGTAAGCTGAAGTTCTATATATCAAATAGACAATGATCTGACTCAAAATGCATAGTTTATCATCAGTTGTTGCGGAAACAGGACTTCCATAACTCACTCATGGCTCCACTACTTGTGAGTTATGGTCCTACGGCCTCACACATGAAGATAATTTGCATAGGTTGAGTCAGCCCATTGTATATCCATATATAAATATATATAATCTATCAAGTGTGTGTATGTGTGTGAGATATATAGGGGATATGACATGGTCTGACTGAAGATACCATATTTATCTTCACGAGAGGCCAGTGATATCATGATATCTCACGAGTGGCAAAGACACGAGTGAGAAATCTTGATGTCACTGGCCTTGAGTGAAGATAAATATGATATCTTCAGTCAGGCCATGTCATATTCTGTTTATACAATGTATGTTTTGCCCCTGAAACACAACCCACCACATATCTTCTCAATGCAATGGCCACATAAAGGTGATGGCCCTAGTAATACAACTCCCCTTACAGGAATGCTGGCAAAACAACAGATGTCATTTGTTGTTTAAAATATCTGATGGAGCTTGCTATTATAGTTATTTAAAAAAAAAAAAATTATCTGGTTTATCCTGCCATGCCCCCAAACACAGCGCCCCACCCCCAAGACAACAAATGAGATAAGGTATTCAAATATCTGGTTGATCCTGTCAGTTTAAAGATATTTAAAAAAATTATCTGGTTGATCTTGCCATTATTTTCCACAAAATTCATATTTTAAATGCTTATCTGGTTGATCCTGCCACTCTGAGCACTTTCACTTTCTGTGTAAATGTGACGAGGTCGAGCCGCCATTCTCACTGATGAGCTGTATTCTCTGAGGTTTTCTAGTAGTTGAAAAGTCCGAAAACGTTGTGCAGAGTGCACAACAGTGTTGTTATTTCAGTGAGCAAAGCTGCGACACAGGCTGAGCTAGTGATTTGCGGCTTTGGACAGAGAAGCGCGAGTGTCTGCTGCCCAACAACAGACACCGCGCTCCCCTAGTGTGTTCCAAAGTCAAAATTCACTCGCTTCAGCCTGTGTGCAGTTGACAGCTTTCACTCACTGAAGAAACAACACTAAGCTGTGCATAAAATATGAATTTCATGGAAAATAATGGCAGGATCAACCAGATAAGCATTTAAAATATAATTTCGGTGAAAATAATGGCAGGATCAACCAGATAATTTCACAGATGATTGACAGCTGCATGGGGGTGTTGGAGTAGCGAGACAGCCGGGCAGTAGACAGCAGGAAATAATTTCAGTTTCATTGTGATGACTTATAGGACGTGAGAATAAATGTGATGTATAGGAACATGAAGATAACAATGTTATCTTCACTGGCCACACAGATATTTTTTACACTGTGATTTATCCTAAACATACATTGTATAAGTATGTGTGTGTGTGTGTGTGTGTGTGTGTGTGTGTGTGTGTGTGTGTGTATATATGTGTGTGTATATATATGTGTGTATGTAAAAGATATGTGGGGGCACCTGTGGGATAAGCAAGTTATTTGTACAGTTGCCTATGACCTCGAGAACCTCACGAGTGGCAAAGCCATGAGTGAGGGTTATGAGTGGTCACTTGCAACTGTTCAAATAACTTGCTTATCCCACAGTCGCCTCCCGCATATTTGATTCATGCAACAGGGTGGGAGCTTGAGTTTTTTTTTTTGTTTGTTTGTTTGTTTTTAAGGTTTTCTTTCTGTTTCTATTTTAAGGGAGTTTAGTTTTTTGTGGTGGAAAAAGTAGTCCTCTGGTTTTCAGCCGCCCCATTTCTATGGCGATTGCTGTGGACATAGCGCCATGACGTTTTGTTGACATTGCAGTGTTTGTGCTGATTGTTGAAGTCAAGTGCCTAAGAAAAAATATTCAGGAAACATGGTGGCTTGCTTTAGCGAGGGAGTAAAGGAGCCAGCGTGGTGAGCTAGCAGGTGAGTGATTTTGAAAGAGTAGCTGCTGTGGTTACTGGAACTGTAAAAGTGTTTTGTTTTGTTTTGTTTTTTATTTCTGTAAGTGTGGCTGTGAAAAGCGATGGACACGGAAGGCGGAGGCGAGGAGTGCTGGCCTTATGGAGTTCATGGAGAGTCTCTGTTTTATTGAGAACAGGGGAAAAAAAGGTGCTGATTTGTAATATTCCCATCTTTGAATCTGTATTACATAATAGAGGAGTGGTGGATTAATTCACAGTGTTGATGACCAGGCAGCTGGGGGTAAGGGGGGCAGTGTGCAGTTTCAACTGGAAGTATGTCTCTGCGAGTGCTGTTTCAATGAAGTTGCTTCTGAGCAAGTAGTACCAGGGGGAGGGGGAGTTTTGGAGTGACGAAGTCACTGTGTGAATAAATGGGGTATGATGTAATCACTGTGGTAATAACTTGAAGTTAGTCCCATAGTGGTTACATCATTGTTCCATTTAATTCAATTTGACACTTTAAGTTTCAAAATGCAGCAGGAATCTTTGTTGATTTCACCGAGAGCGTCACTTACTGGAGATCGCAAACCTCAGGGGGAGCCTCTTTTGCCGAGAGCGCCACTTTAAAAGGAACTGCGTCATTTAATTTTTTCCCACCCATCCATGCCATTTCCTCCTCCCCTTAAATGCGCTCTATCCCCTCCCATTAATCCTTATGGACCTATCCCATTGTGCCTGCAAACTGAATCAGATACTTTTGACGTTGTGCCTGCTGCTTTGAACTGATTCGCTGTATAATAACTTTGCCTTGGGACATTGTATTGCCTTTTGCTGCTCCTATTGCCATATTAATATACTGAAACCACACCTTCCTAGAGGTGTAGCTGCCTATCCCAGGGATTTGCACTCCTCCTGATTGTTTGTGATACTATGTGCCTGTGTACAATCTCACTAAAGTCATATGCCCTAAATATGCTAGGTCCTGCTGCCCACTTCTGCTTGCTGTGTTGTAGGCTAGATCCTGCTACCTAGTTCCGTGTGCTGGGCTGTAGGCTTGTCTAATACCCTGGGTCCACCTGCACACTAAACTGTTGTACCATTGTTCTACTGCCTTGCTTATTAGAAACAGCTTAGCCTAACTCTTATTTCCAAGCTTCCTGTCCTAAACCTGGGAAGACTGGTGTTGACCTCTCTCCTCTCTATCCATCCAATTGACTTGTCTAACCCAGGGGTTTACTCAGGCAGCCATCCTACCAGTAAGCTTACCTTTCTGACTAAGCTTCGACCCTGACCCTATGCCATTGTACCTAAGTTTTCCACCTACTGAATACTGCCGATTCCCATCTTTAAAGGTACTAGCCCCTCCTTGCCACCTGCCTTCTCCTATCTCTTTGGGGGCATCTCCTGATCCTTCCTCTCCCAGGCCCGGACTCAATAAATTTTTTTTTAATTTAGTTTTTGTTGACCGGGTAAGTGCACTAGACAAATCCTGCCTATTTTCAGGCACGACCTGGGGGAGGGGGGATACAGATGAATGCAAACTGACCTTGAACCAGATTAAGCTGTTGGTGGTATTGTTAGTGAATGAGGGAAATTTGGCCAGGACACTGGGGAAATTCCCCTACTCTTTTCCAGAAGTGCCATGGGATCTTTAACATCCACCTAAACTACCACCAATCCAGGCAGATGGGACCTCGGTTTAATGTCTCATCCAAAAGACAAATGAAGAATGAAGTGCTTGGGACTCGTGGCAGCCTTTGCCTACATAGTGCTTATACTAGGGGCCGACCAGCTCTATTCATGGGGCTTCAATCCCTTGGATCCAGACAATTTCTCAGGTCACCTCTCTCCTGGATCCCCTGAACCTTGGGTGGGGGGCATCAGTGCGTTGCTGTTATCTATACATGGGTTAACCCGGTATGGAAACTGTTACAACTTGTTCTACCACCTCACTTTGACTGACCAAAGGAGGCTTCCTCCCACTCCCACTAGAACTATTGGATACCTTGCCAGGCTCAAGACTGCACTAGGGGAAGACGTGGAACCCAACCTGGTCCCCTCCCTCAAATTCCGTACCTAGTGACTCTACCAGCCCTCACTGGACCAATGCCAGGGTCTCAAGCTGCATGAATATAAGTAGCCTAAGGCACAAAGTTCAGAACCTTGAAGCTTGGGACACTCCTACAAACCTGGCATACTCATGGTGACAGAGACCTGGCTCAAACCCCAAATCCTTCTGCATGAAGTAGACCTGGTCTGCTACAATGCATTTAAGAAGGATCGCTCTGGGGGAAAAAAAGGCGGGGAGTTCTTATCTACACCAGACCAGTCTCAATGCCACGCTGCTTGACCACTCTCCTCTCCTCTCTGTGAATGAGATAATCTTCACGAAAGTGCTCCTGGGAGACACCAAACCCTTGTATATAGAATGTGTCTACCTCCCACCCTAAATGGCTACATCTTCCCTTGAAACTCTAACTCATGCCCTGACAGAACACTCCCTCAGGAGATGATTCTACTAGGGGACTTCAACCTGAATTGGATCATACTAGGGGCATCCACCTGCAAGAACCCAGTGTGTGATACCACCTTGACTGAGATTATTGACCTGCCCGCTAAGCACAATGCCAAGACTGGTAACCACTCACTTCGACTGGGCCTTAGTGTCTAGCCCGGACCATACATTTACAGCTGGAATCATGGCAGATTCATTGAGTAATCACTCACCAATCTTCTGCACCTGGTCCACAAATTTCCAAAGCTGCCTGCTTGGGTAATAGTAGCCAGATATTTTAGCAGACTCTCTACTGGAAGCTTTCTGCTCCGACCTCCAGGCGGTATGGGATCCCCTAATCTCTCTTCCCACCCTGGATGAGGCGCTTGATTACTTTACCTACTCTTTACATCTGTGGCTGATGTACACGCCCCTCATAAGAAACAAAGGTAACAGGAAAATGCCACAAATGGTTCAGTCCTAGCCTCAAACGAAGTATGTTGCTCCATGATCGAGCCTGGGGATGTTACAAATCCTGGGCTGCAAACCTGACTGGGAGAAGTACTGGGAGCTGAGGAATCACTGCAAGAAAGCTCCAAGCAGGCAAAATCTAAATACCTACGTGATCTCCAGTCAGACATCTGCAGGACCCCAAACGCTTCTGAGCTAAATAAATCTGCTGCTAAAGGGGCCCCAAGTTCCCATGAAGGAGCGTTCCTAGTTGGTGATACCTAACCAGTAACCCTTCCTCAATCGCCAAGGCGTTTAATGCCACTTTTTCCAACCCTAGTGGACTTGAACCTCCCATGCCCACAGGCGTCACTTGCAACAGAGATGCTGATTGGGATCCTCCAGACCCCAGTTTCCATGAAACTGGTCAAACCCTCGGAGGTGCTTCCTTCTGCTTCAAATCAACCCCGATTCCACTCTGGGACATGACCTGCTTGAACCTAGACTACTGAAGGCTGTAGCCCCAGCTATCGCCCATCCTGTTACTGTGCTCATCAGCAGGTCACTCCTTGAAGACACTGTCCTAAGCCAGTGAAAGGTTGCGACCATTGTCCCCGTACACAAAAAAGGGCCCAGGGACAATGTGGGGAACTATAGGCCCATCTCTATTCTCAGCCCTCTCGCGAAGGTGCAGGGGAGACTGATCTATAACCAAATACAGGACTACCTGGAAAGGCACATACTCCTAGCCAACTTTCAACACTGTTTTAGGAAAGGCCATGGCACTGACACTGCCCTAATCTGGCTCTCATCGGACATCCTTGATGCTATGGACTGAGGCTCCCCAACAGAGGCTCTATTCATTGACTTGTCTAAAGCATTCGACCTGGTCTGCCATCAACTACTCTCCAAACTACACCTTCTAGGATGGGTTTGGGCTCTCTGTGCTCTGGTTCGAGAGCTACCTGCTCAACCGAACTCAAAAAGTCCAGTGGAGAGGAAACCAGTCCAGTGCTGAGCCTGTCATCTCCGGGGTACCTCAGGGCTTGATCCTGGGCCCCCTGCTATTCACCATCTTTGTCAGTGACATTGAGGGGGTTTGCGGTTTGAACAACCTCATTCTTTATGCAGATGACACTGTCGTCTACTGCAGTAATCCGCTGCCAAGCGTAATCAATGCCAGCCTCCAGACTAGCCTTGCTGCACTCGAAGCCTGGTTCTCCACTAAGTCACTTGTGTTGAATGAAGAAAAAAACCAAGGCTATCATGTTTGGGACAAGACGCCGTGACGCTGACAGGCACGGCCTGCTCCAGCTCTACACAGCCAATGGGAAGAGAGTTGAGGTCACCGACAAGATTAAGTATCTAGGAATCCTCCTTGACCAGGAGATGTCCTATAGACCCCACATAGACTTCTTGGCAAAACCCACCCACCAGAAGATAGGACTCCTATACAGGTTGGGCAACTCTCTTTCTGTTGAAGCCCGGCATGCCATAGCCAACTGCACCCTACCCCCCTTCTCTATGGGGCACCTTTGTTGCAGTTCCTTAGGGAGGGAGAACTAAGAAAACTAACTGTACTCTATCATAGGGTTGCTCTCTTCGCGACCAACTCCCTTCTGGAAGGCACCACTGTGAGGTCCTTGCTGGCCTTCACTGGCCCTCTATACAGCACAAATTGGCATTCTCCTCACTCTGTCTGACCTTCAAATTTACCACTGCAGGCACTCCCCCCTCATCTGTGTGGTCTGCTCAATCCCAAAGTCTTGAGCCGTGACCTGCGATCCTCGACTGGCCGTCCCCTTGACATCCTTCGAATGTGCACTAACCAAGGCAAGCGATCATTTCGCTATGCTGCTCCACACTTATGGAACCCTCTCCCAGAGAACCTGGCCAATTGCCCCACTCTCCATGGATTTAAGTTAGAGCTTAGTCTCTGTGGCTGTAATTGCTAGCTCCCTGTTTGCTAACCTGATGGTGTGACTATAATACTCTGCTACTCTACTGCTGGCATTTCCTTGCCCTCCAAAATTTTGTATCAGCTTGTTGCATTGTATTGTAAATAAATAAATCATACTCATTTATCCACACAGACTCAGATAAATGTGTTTATGCACCACTTTATCTTGACACCTGTTACATAAATATAGTGAGTGTGTGTGTGTGTGTGTGTGTGTGTGTGTGTGTATGTGTATATATATATATAGAGAGATATACACATATATATATATATATATATATATATATATATATATATATATATATATATATATATATATATATATATATAAGAGAGAGAGAGACATATATATATATATATCTATATATATATATATATCTATATATATATAGAGAGAGACATATATATATATATATATCTATATATATATAAGAGATATATATATATATATATATATATATATATATATATATATATAGAGAGAGAGAGACACACACACATATATTTTATATATATATATATATTATATTATATATATATATATATATATATATATATATATATATATATATATATATATATATATATATATATATATATATATATATTTAGACACACACAATGCCAGAGTATTTTTAATTATGCATTTTCATAAACTTATTTTACTAGGAAAAGCTTCATTGAGCAATGCTCATTTACAAGATGGTCCTGGTTTGGACAGGTAGCAATACAGAAGACGTAAATGACAGTATACAAGATACAGTAAACATAATACAGAGTTAAAATTAGTTCCTAATCTTCCAGTGATGTGGGAAGCTGATGGCACTTCAACTATCTGGCTCCGTAACCACTGGCGAAATCAAACTCTATCTGCCTCAAATCAAAATGAATTTGCCGGCCAAAGTGAAGCAATCAAGGTCCTGCAAACTAGGAATCCAGACACTCCTGTACAAAAGCTCAGAGCTCCTGGCACAAGGAAAAATAGTCTACTCTGGATCAGACAGTCAGGCAAGACGACATGGCCACCGAAACTCACAGGAAGCAGATCTGATCTCAACCGTGCTCCAAACAGCCAAAACGGTCCACAAGATTGACAAAACTGTGACCGACCTGAGATCCGATCTTAATAAAATTGAATACAGAGCTGATCAATTAGAGCTGGGGCTTACATCAGTAATGGAGCAGTCAGACTGCCATGATTGCTGGTCCTCTATTTCATGGCCCGGGAAAGAGGACTAACACACAGATTGGATGACTTGGAAGGCTGTAGCAGAAGGTAGAACCTGTGGATTTATGGCATCCAGGGAGGCACCAAATACCATCACCTTCCTGCAGAAGGTTCTGCAGGAAGCCCTGAAACTACCAGAGAGCTTCGACTTGAGAATGGACAGTGCACGTAGTCGGCCGGGAAGCCAGGGGCCTAACGCTGGCACCTGGCCCCACTTCTGTGTGCTTAAACTTACTACATATGCATCTAAGGAAGAACTCCTTGGCAGGTCCTGAAGCAAAGAGACTTGTATTTTGGCAAACATAGAATATTCGTGGACAATGACTACATGACAGTGTTTGAAGAAAGCCACCTTGCAGTCTGTTCTATCTTAAAAGCAGTTGCCACGCCAAAAACATCAAAGCTCGACTGCTGTATCAGCGAGACTCCAAGTCGACCGAGAAGGAAATGTGGTGTTGCAGGATCTACTGGCAGCTTCCACGTACCTGGAGAAACAGGGCATTGTTGTACCAGCTCTGGCAAAGGAGGCGATTGAGAAGGAGTGCCTTAAATCAGCATGGGATGTGAAGCGCGGGGAGGGGGCCACGGAGCTACCAACAAGGCAGCGGAAAGGCTAATCTTGAACAGGCGTCTCCATGATGCTGAAGGTCTACGTTTCCCTGGTTCTGCTGGCCGACATCAACGCTGCGTCTCAACATCTCAGTCCCAAATCTTCATGGACCCAGAAGAGGGTAACAACTTCAACAGACACTTGAAGCTTTTGGTGAACTTTGACTGAAGAATTAAGGAGCATTGTCTGGCTTTGGGGGGGGGGGGGAACTGAGGGGAAGTTCACAGCTGGGTGGCCCGCAGCATTGGGAAACTGCACATGAAGCAGAGGCTTCTCCACACCAAATTTGGATTTTAGAACTACCAGCTACAACTTCCCCGAAGGAACCATTAAGTAAGATCCCCCTTTCCTTCTAATAGTTTGCAGCTTTTGCGTGGGACAAACAGGGGTATAGGGGATGGAGAAGCCCAGGAACAGAGGTCAGTTTTTTTTTTTCTGTTTTACAGACCCTTGCTGGGAGGGCCGCCTAGCCCTCCATCCTCCTCCAGTCAACCTCAGACAGCCAAGAGATGACTTGAAGTTGCTCAGTCCGACCACGGGCCTCAATAGGGGATGGTGGACGTGTGGAAGGTAAAATATTCACAAGCAAAGGAATACACATGGTTTTCACCCAGGTTTAAAACATA
This sequence comes from Neoceratodus forsteri, assembly GCA_016271365.2. NCBI lineage: Eukaryota > Metazoa > Chordata > Ceratodontiformes > Ceratodontidae > Neoceratodus > Neoceratodus forsteri. Next base: position 516,869,549 of record CM028136.1, on the reverse strand, counting down.
TTCAAGAATAGACATGTTTTTCACCTATGCGAAGGACCTAGCATCAATAGGATCCATGTGGGTTGGCACTGCGACGCACTTGGATCACCAGCCTGTCTTCCTCGAGGTGGATCTGATGATTCCAAATAAGAAAACACATTGGAGACTTAATGTCTCACTATTCAGGGACAAAGAAGCAATTTCAACAATCCAGACAGTAATCAAACAAACAGTAGAACTTAACAGGGGTCCCAACACCACCCCTCAAATTTTGTGGGATACGGTCAAAACAGTAGTAAGAGGTAAATTAATATCCATAGCATCCAACAAACAAAAGGAGAGGCAGGCACAGCTAGATGTCCTCACCTCACAACTCAGGGTCCTGGAAAACCAACAAAAAACAAAAGTGGGATAGACAGGCCACAGAAAAAAATCAAGACCCTAAGAACCAGATTGCAAAATATCCAGAAAGCAGAAACAGAAAAAGCCTTATGGTATCTCAAATAAAATTATTATGAGGGAGGTCCGAGAGCCACAAAGTTCTTTGACCTTCTGCCTACGACAGCAAGCACCAAAATCCACCATTGTTAAGATTAAACACCTTGGAACAGGACAGATGACCTATAAAGACCACCAGATTGCGGACGCATTTGTTACCTACCACAAAGCCCTATATCAGCCCCAGAGGAATCCCCTGCCCCTCAGGTGGAGAAATCCACTTTCTTCAGGCCTTAGACCTACCAAACTAACTGAACAAGGACAGACCCTGTTATGTCTGATTTACCCAGGGTGAGGTGGTAGAAGCCATTAAAATATAAAATCTAGGAAATGTCCAGGCCCAGATGGGTTTGGGGGATTTACAAAAATTCATGAGGAGACTCCTCACCTTATTCAGCACGTGAAACAAAATCTGTTTTTTTTTTTTTGGGGGTCCACCTTCCTGAAACTATGCCACCATGACAGTATTACATAAGGAGGGCGAAGACCCATCGAGGTGCGTCTATTGGCCACAATATAGCTGCTAAATACTGACTGCAAGATATTCACCGCCATTATAGCATCTTCCTTAATAATATAATCGTATCTCTAGTCCATTTGGACCAAACAGGATTTGTAACAGGCATACAGGCCCCGGACAACGTCCGACAAACAATCAACCTCATTGATAAAATTACCAAGGACCACACTCCAACATGTATCATGAGTTTGGATGCAGAGAAGGCAATCGACAAGGTGTCATGGAGCTTTCTCTGTCTGACCCTCAAACACTTTGGATTCCCCCAGATCTTCATTGCAAGTCTTAAAGCATTATACGCAAGACCTCAGGCATATGTCCATATAAATGGAGGTTCTCCTTGGGCAGAGGCACCCGACAAGGATGCCCCTTATCTCCCTTACTATTCGCCCTTTATATTGAGCTTCTGGCAAAGGCCATCAGGGTTGACCTCCGTATCATGGGGAAAAAGGTAAATGAGGTAGAACACAGGATATCGCTGTACGCAGACAATGACGTACTGTATTTAACAAACCTTGACAGATCGAGCCCACAGACCTTGTCATTGGAAAATATGTCTTACTGTGGTGGGCCACACCTTAAATAAGAACAAAACAGAAGCTGTCAGGTTTCACTATATCTCCAGAAATCCTAAGGCTCTTCCCTGGTCTGGAACAAAACAAGAATCAGTACCTGGGTATCCAGATACCCAAAACCTAGCAAAACTGTATGCAGTAAATTTCATACCTCTGAAGAATCAAACTCTACAAGACATAACTAAATGGTCATTACTGAATCTCTCACTATATTCCCGCACTCAATCCATCACCATGAACATACTACTCAGATATCTGTATCTATTTCAGTGTCTGGCCCTCCGAATACCCAAAATACAATTTCAGTCCTGGCAGGGGATGATCTCCCAATACATATGGTCTCCCGTTAGACCCAGAATAAAATCTTGCATCATACAGGCCAATAAGAAGAAAGAGGGGAGAGCACTTCCCAGTCTAGAAGACTACCACATGGCAGTACAGCTCCGTTTTGGCCTTCTTTGGTCCACAGAGGGATTTTATGCCCACTGGAAGGCCATTGACATGGCAAGTACAGAGGGGGCTCCGTAACAGTAGGAAATACCTTGGAAACAGTACATGGGACATGGGCCAAATATAGACTGATGGGTACCTTGTGGCCATGGAGATGGTTTGCATGGGATGAGTCTTTACACCAACTCAGCTGAATCATGGGTTTTGGTGTTGGTCAAGGCTGGGTTTTGCCAGCTGGGGCAGCTGATGGCAGGAGATGCAGTCCAGGAAGTCGGTACCATCAGGGATGCTTTTCATCTTAGCAATACCGATCACTATCAATTCCTGCAGCTTAGTGTGTATATAAATAATCTTAAAGAGGGGGACCTGGGCTCCCCCACATTCCAATCACCTACTTGAAATAGTCCAGGCCATTTTAAACCAGACAATTACAAAAGGACAGATATCTGCTCTGTATAAGGCATTTAGGCACCTACATGATGACTGTACTCGGCAAATTAAAAAAAAAAGGTGGGAAGGGGAGGCAGGGATCCAACTTAATAGTGAGGACTGGGATAGAATTCTCACTCTAGCTAATAAAACTACACAATCTTCATTCTGGCAAGACTGTGAGTGGAAGATCAGAGTCAGATACTTCTACACACCTGCAATTCAAAGTAAGTGGGGGGGGGCAGAACACCATTTGGGGGTGCTGGAGGAAGTGCTCAGAAGTACCCTCCAACCATTCTCTCATATTCTGGCAATGCCTGGTATGCCAGCCATTCTGGCACCATATAGATGGGGTGCTCTCTGGAATTTTCTCAGTCACCTCACCAGTTACAGTAACACATCTCCTATTGCCCCCAGAACTGAGCGGGACAGATGGTTTGTATTTGTGGAACGCCTGCTCACGGCAGCCCATAAAGTCATCACCAGAAACTGGTTGGCACCAGACCCACCCACCCTACATAATGGCTAACCATTGTCAGTGAGAGTCAAGATACGGAGGAGCTGACCTATAGGGTCAACTCCAGGCTCTGTGTATTCACTTGCAGGTGGACGAGGTGGATAGCCTGATGGGACTCAACCCAGGACCTTGAAAGGGAGTAGTTGACCAGTGTTCCCCGACTTGGCACACCACTCTGCCATTTGGGCAGTGGAGAAAGTGGAACCCACACACATCCAAACATTGGCAAGAATCATGGAGAAGGGAGCTGACTCTTGTTGGGATAGAAGAGGTTCCTCTTAGATGGATTCAATGATGTATAAAGTATGACCTGTCTAAGACTTATGATGTATGAACTTATGCCTTTTGAATAATAAGATGAAATTATATGTGAAATACTGTACCTAAATGTTTCAATAAACTTGAATTACAAAAAGAAATAAGTCACAAAAGCAGCCATGCGGATGAGCCCATTGGGCATGCAAGGTACTAGCTGGCCATTTGCATGCCATTATGGAAACTCATCTGCATAATTCTGAAATGTTCGCCCCTGTCACAAGCGTGCAGTACGCTCATTCAGAGCTCAGTTGGTGGCCAGCCATGGAGGGAGGTGAGAGGAGGGCTGTGCTGGTTGCCGACTGGGGATCAAGTTGGAGGGGGAAGCGGGGTGAGGGGATCAATGTCTGACAGGGTGGGGGGGGTTCACTAGACCACCAAGGAACTTGGGATCTGTGTGATGCAAGTGACTGGGATGTTTGAGGCGGGGGAGGCTACTGGACACCAATGGTAATGTGTTAAACATATTAGATGGGTCATCGGGCAGGGGAGGGAGCACTAGCCACCAGGGCCATTCCTTACTTTGACAGGCGGGCAATCAGAGGACACTGGGTGGGGGGACAATGCCACCGGCAATGCCTGTCTATCACAGTACTTCTTGGGATGACGATCGGTGAGGGGGGCATAACGGGACAGGACATTACCTTCTTAAACCTACAGAACAGCGATTGGAGAACGGGGAGTGGGCAGGGGCCACTAGATTACCAGGGAACGGGATTTGCATTATATAGGGATGGCAGTCAGATTCTGGGGAGGGACCACTGCACTACACGGGTAACAGTGTTGTGGGTGTGAGGGTCATTGCAATAACTCCGGCAGTCACTAGAGTTGCATGGAATGCTACCAGATCTTGGTCGGTAGTATTTTCTCCACACAAGGGACTTCTGCAAAAGGCCCTTGAATGGAGAAAATGGTTTGTGACTGGCACAGCGCCATTATGCCAGTCCCCCTACCCCTAGTTTGAATTGTGGTCCCTGAACCCTTTGCCCCGGCGCAGGCCTATTCTGATGGTGCAAACTGGGCTTCTGTGAATAACACTATGGCGTAAAACCCAGTTTGCACTGCACAAACTGGGTTTGTGCTGGGGCAAAGCTTTGTGAATCTAGCCCCTGGTAATATATCAGCTCCGATAATGTATCATTGAAATGTAGACATATAGACAATGATGGCAGAAAAGACCACTGCCCCTCCAATCTGTCCATAAACCATATCAGCTCTGATAATGTATCAGCTCCAGTAACAAGTCCGCCTCCAGTAATGTATCCGCTTGGTAATGTAACGGCTCTTGTAACTTATCAGCTCTGGTAACGTATCATTTTAAAATGTTGTTAGAACAATATTTGTTGTCTGAAGTTAAATGTAATTGTATTAAGTAGTTATGAATATGTTGTTGTATAATATGTGGTTATGATTTATGTGTGTATGTGGAAACACTGATTATGTGTCATTGCTGTGACTCCAGGGTCAGACCTGAAAAGGGGATAATTTTGGTCCAGTGTCCTGACCCGGTTAGCAATTGATTAAATAAAATAAAAAATAAGAAATAAATGAGTTCATAATATAGGTCAGCAGGTAGTCTCTAATACAGAGGCTAGCACAGCACAAGAGGAGCAATTTGATATAGGTTTTGCAGCAGGGAAAAATAGAACAGAATCCAATGTTTCATAAATTGTATTAAAAAAAAATAGTTTATATAATGTTCTAATAACAAACACATTTGTCAACACAAAATTGACCAAGGAGGGCCTAAAAATAACAGGAGCTAACTAGTGAATTAAATGTAATTAATTCCTAAAGGGCATTCCAAGCCATGGGGGCAGCCCAGCTAATGGGCATCTTACCATATTTTTAAAACTGCCTAGGGACATCAAGTAGGATAGTACTGTGGTTTCTTAGGTTGTATAACCCCATAGCTCTGCAAAGGAGACTAGATATGTATGTTGGTTAGGAATTCTGCATTGCTTCAGAAGACCAGTAATTTAGATTCCTGAGTCTTCTAATTTCAAGTGAAGACCATCCCACTTCTTTTTATAGAAGACGATCATGGGCATTGGTCTGTAAACCAGTGATGAACCAGAGTGCTCTATGGTACATCACATCTAATTTATTTATTTAGTTTTTGTTTACTGGGTAGGTGCGCTAGCCAGCAGGTGACTATTTTCAGGCACGACCTGGGAGAGTACAATACATCATAACACATGGAAGCAACAATACAATTGAGGCAACAACCATACAAGTACATTCCAGACATATAGAGGCGGTTCCAGCTAGTCTAACATGATTTAGGCTATACTAAGCAGTGACCAGCAGGCCAAGAGCAAGGAGGTGTTTACAGGAGTGTTGGTACAGGTAAGGGAGTAGGGAAGGTATAGGGCCAAAGGACTGCTTACAGCTTTACCGGGGAATGCATATGGAGACTGCTGGGTTTGTGGTTCCCAGCCAGGCAGGATGATGTGGAGTGACAGGGGAAGGTGCAGGCAACAGGAATGGCGGGAGAAGTAGTCGGCCAGTGCATATCAGGAGGGTGGGCCATATGGGAAACATAGAGCACCAGCAGCGAGAAAAGTCGGAGGAGGGGTAGAAGGAGCCGAACCTGGCGGCCGGCAACAGCCAGCCTGAGCAGCAGCAGGGGACCCAGGGAAGTAAGGGAGGATGCCAGAGACATCCAGCGGTAGGCTGGAGGGATGCCAGGTTCATGGCCCCACAGTCAGGGATGAAGAATATGGGAGGGTGGACGGGAGGAAAGAGGCGGCATGAAATACGGCTTTAGGCGGTAGGGCGTGTGGGTACAGCTGGGTCGTGGTTCGAGGCTGGGCATGAGGGGCGGTGGCAGTCTCTGGCCTTGGACATCCTCGGCAAATGGTAGACAAGAGAAGGGAGGGAGGAGGTGAGGCCTTATTTTACCAACATCCACCTGTGGTAGTTTGGGCAGTGCCCAGGTAGACGAGAGGATAAGAGACGGAGGAAGGGTGGAAGGAACCGTAATCTGTGGCTGTCAGCAGCCAGCCAGAGCAGCAGCAGGGTGCCCAGGAAGAAGGATGTCAGAGACATCCCGGCGTAGGCTAGAGGGACGCCAGGTTCATGGTACCAATGTCAGGGAAGAAGAAATGGAAGGGTGGGTGGGGAGTAAAGGCGTGCTTGAAATACGGGTTTTAGCGGTAGGAGGCGGTAGGTGCAGCCGCTCGTGGTTCCGAGGTTGGGCATAAGGGCCGTGCAGTCGCTGGCCATGGACATCTTGCAGTAATGGAGGACAAGTGAAGGGGAGGGAGGAGGTGAGGCCTTACAGTACCAACATCCACCTGTGGCAAGTTTGGGCAGTGCCTAGGTAGCATGAGAGGATAAAAACAGTACAAGATACAAACAGTAATGTGGGTAATAGTAAGTAAGTGCATACATTCATAAACCTATACATAATTATAATTTAAGATAACGATAGGTGAGTTTGAGGAGAGGGGTTGATTTAGGGAGAGAGAGAACAAAGGAGGGTAGTATGGAAACCAGTAGGGGCAGGGGATTAGGCAGGGAAGATTCAGGGATCAGGTAGGATCAACAGGTGCATGAATCTGAAATGGCCAGGTGTAGTCTCAGCCCACATTTGAAAGAGGGATGCAGGGTGCTTGCCTGAGGTCCAGAGGAGCTGGTTCCATAACATAGGGGCTGCGTGTTGGAAGGAGCCTGCCTTTATGGTGCGGCAGCGAGGAATTTCCAGCAGGTCTTTATCAGCAGATCTGAGCGCATGGGTTTGGAATTGCAGGAGAAGGAGCTTCGCCAGTGCAGCAGGCTGACTTTGTCTCAGTATAGAATCATTTAGGCAGGCCAGGAAGTAGCTCCTGATGGCCGAGGGAGAGCACCAAGGTCCTCATATAGCTGGCAGGATGAAGTAGTCGTGGGGATTGTGAGGCGTATGGGCATATGTTGTGTATGTAACATCCCATTTGTGCAGCGCAGATTTGTGGGCAGAGAAGTATAGGCGACAGTAGGTAAAGCCAAGCAGCAGGGATCCCCGTGGCTATGGCAAGTTTAGCGGAGGAGGTAAGCATATAGCTAGTTCTGTAGGCTGCCTAACTTGCAGTTACGCTTTTGCAAGTGGCTTGGATATGAAGGTTTAAGTCAAGTTGATTGATCTAGTAGGATGCCCAAATGAAAGGAGGCAACTATCTGCAGAGGATTTCCATTTAAATCAAGGCTGCTCAGGGAGTGGAACACCTTCGGATCTTTGAGTGGTGCCGAGTAGCATGGCATTGGTTTTGGAGGAATTCAGAATGAGGCGGTGGGAGTTTAACCAATTCTGGACACTGGAGTAGGCTCTATTAAGCGAGGTGTTAATTTGCTCTACATTGGGTGAGCTGGCATAGATAACTAAGTCTTCGTGAGAGGAGCGAGGAACAGGCAGGTATTTCGTCTGGGAGGTTATTGATGAATAGAGTGAATAGAAGAGGACCCAGAATGGAGCCTTGGGGCACTCCAATGTTCGTACCACAGTGGAGGAGATGGCTGAGTTGAATTTAACAGCCTGGGACCTGTTGGTCAGGTAGCTCCTGAACCATTCAAGTACAGGGAGGAGCAGCCTATTTTCCTTAGGGAGGATAGGAGCAGGGGTGGTCAACTAGGTCAAATGCCTTGGTTAGGTCTATAAAGACAGCCCCTGTGAGCTTTCCTTAATCCATACCAGTGAGGATGTCGGTGGTGATTTTGGCTAGAGCCGTTAGTACTGTGGTTTTTTTTGAACCCATGTTGTGCATCATTGAACTGCTTGGTAGTTTCGAGGAATTCCTGGATCTGTATGGCAACCAGTTTTTCAAGGATTTTGCTGAGGGGATAGTATTGCAATAGGCCTGTAATTAGAGATATCTTTTGTTCCCTTTTTGAAGACGGGAGATCCTGGCCATTTTCCATAGTTCTGGGACTGCACTGCTGGTGATGGACAAGGTGAAAATTTTGCTAGTGGTTTAGAGATAAAGTAGCAGCTAGTTTTAAAAGGCGAGGTTCAAGTTGGTCAGAGCCAGGACTGGTGTATTCCGATAATTTTTTAGATGGTTCAGAACCTGAGAGCTGGTAATAGCTTTGAAATAGAGGAGGTGTGATATAGGTTTTGAGTCACTTTAAGGTGGCAAAGTCAGTAAGAGGCACAGTGTCAGCAGTGGAGGCAGCTGGTGGCAGAGCACTGGTATAGGGGGAGAGGTCAGAGAACATGCTATTGAAAGCGTTTGCTATGGTGATGGGGTTATTGCAATGGGAGCTACCTATTTCCATGTCAGATGGTGTAACTGATTGAGGTGTCCCCAGGAATGTTTTTATGTGGCCCCAAAATTTATGGGGGTCATGGGCTGAGTTCTTTAGCAGGTTCTGATAGTACGCACTTTTTGCCAGCCTTATGTTTTTCCTGCAAAAATGTCTTTCTTGCCTGTGGTTTGCGTAGTCCCTAGTCAATTGAGCACTTTTGTAGGTTTTCCAGAGCTTGTCCCTGTATCTTAGTTGTTTTAGATCTTTATGTAGCCATCTAGTTTGTTTTCCCTTGACTCTACGTGTGGTTTTTGGAGCATGCTTGTTTTGTACAGGGAGAAAATGCTGTAGAAATGTGTTCAGGGCAGCCTCTACATTCCCCTGACGGTATATATCCGACCAGTCAATGCTTGAGATGTCCCGGAGGAAGGAGTCTGTGTCCATGTTTGCAAAATTGAGAAGGTGACCTGCCGAGGGGGGGGTGGCTGCCTCGCGCGCCACTGGCAGTAGATAGGGAGTGATCAGTGATGGTATCTGCCAAGATCCCAGAGCAAGTCATATGTTCAGGTCTGTTTGTCAGGATCCAGTCATTATGCATTACCAGACTGTGGCCCAGACAGTCTAGTGTTTTCCGTGATTTGTTGATGAAAATTTAGGCCTTGCACTAGTGAAGCCAGGGAATTGTGAGAAGGACCTAGCTAGTTCAGGTTGACATCACCAAGGATGATAGCTTCATTTTGTTGATGCGTTTAGGGTGAGCTGAGTGCTTCCTGAGCTCGTTACTCCCCAGAGGGAGGGTTATAAATACAGATTATGTGAAGTTTTTAGAGCCAGAGACAGGGCGCATGCATTGATTCGCTCGTGGTTTGGGGGTTTGAGTCATTGATGATGCTAACGTCCAGGTAAGATTTGTGATAGAGGGCAACTCCTCCACCCTCTTTGACCCCGGTCTGTCCTCCGAATAAGTGAGTAGCCAGGCATGGTGCACAAGGTATCAGGGGTTCCAGGTTTCAGCATGGTCTCCGACAGGCACAGTATGTCGGGATCGTGTACACTGAGCCATGTTTCTACTTCAGGCAGGTGATTTAAGAGACTTCTGATGTTCATATGCGATATGAGAAATCCCTTAGTTTTGCTGAGAGATCCTTGGGGGAGCCCCACTGCTGGGCGGGCCTGGATTCAGTTCAATATCCCCAGAAAGTATTATCAGGAGTGATGCTAGGTACAAAAGCGGTGTGCTAAGGAGGTCTGGAGCATTCTTGCATCTCCTCCATTTAATTCTGAGGGAGGACAGAGCTCGATAAGTGCAGCCTTTGTGGAGGAGCAGGTGTTCCCAGGAGGGTTTCGGTCTAAGGTCTGCAATCATGAGGTTGGAGAAACTGAAATCAGTGGCTGAGGGAGGGTTCTGAGAGTCTCGGAGCGCACTGACAGAGAGACTTCTTATGCCCAAGGCTCACACATGAGCAGGGACAGATCAAATTAGAGACAGTGGCACTTCCATATATATCATCATCGTAGTCTAGCAGTGTAGAAACATCGCCGAGCAAGTCGTTTCTTTGCTTCAAGGTTGAAACAGAATTTGTTTCTTCAATAAAACCCTAGTCACTGGCATAGCTTTTACAAAAATTTTCAATGTGCACACTGAAGGATAACTTATTAGTCAGCTATATGCCCAAATACTTAAATGAAGCTACCATTTTCAGCCTTTCATCTGTTGGGGTTGTGATGCATGGTGTGTGTGTGTGTGTGTGTGTGTGTGTGTGTGTGTGTGTGTGTGTGTGTGTGTGTGTGTGTTGCGGGGGCAGGAGGGACTTGGGAGAGAATATCATGTATTTAATTTTGGCAGCATTTAGAAGTACATAAATTAAGTTGGAGTTGATCCAAACGCCTCTTGTAGAGTGTTCATAGTCCTCTCAGGAGTAGGACTCAGAGAATAAAGAACAGTATCATCTGCATAAAATGCAGCTTTGCATTTATAGTGTTATTACCCAGATCATTTACTTATTTATTTTATTTGTTTTACCAGGAAATGCTCCGTTAAGCACAAGCTTATTTGCAAGGATGTCCTGGGTAGGACAGCAAAAATAAATGCATGCAATCTGAATTTAAAGTATAGAGATACAGTGATCACCTGATGGTACATAATACATAAAACATAGGGAGACTATATACAGAAGCAGAAAAGTTATGTATTGGGAGAGGGATACAAGTTTTAGTCTTATCCTCTATTTGTTACAGGATATTTAAGAAAATAGAAAGGTTAGAGTTAATAGACAGTGGAGTAGCTTAATACACGAAGAGCGAGGTAGTTGCAGTGATTGCTACTAATAATGCCATTATAGAATGAGTGTTAAAGACGTGTACATTTATCAGTGCAGTGTTGGTGTAAAATAGTTTAAAGATGAGAAATGCAGACCAGGGTGGGTAAATTAGTAGTTTCTGAAGGGCATTCCGCACTGTAGTGGCAGCCCAGCTAAAGGCCATGTTCCCATATTTTGTGAAGTGCCTCGGGAGATCAAGTACAATAACATTATGCAGCCTAAGTGCGTATGGACCTTGGGCCCTGTGGAGGAGTGAGGAGATGTGTCTAGATAGGGAATTACGTAGGGCTTTAAAGGTCCAGAGATTTAGGTGTCTTTCTTAGTCTTCTAGTTCCAAACAATGGCCAACCTACTTCCTTATATAGGAAGCAGTGGTGTGTGAGAGCAGGAAGCTCGCTGATATGGAGAGCTCTATGGTAGAAGACATCTAAGCTATCCAGGTGTGAAGTTGCAGCACTTCTGTAGATGACATCACCGTAATCCAGCAACGGAAGGAATGCAGCCTGCAACAAAACTTTCTTGTCATCTCTATTAAGGCAGTATTTGTTAAGAAAGTAAAAAAACTGTTTCTGCGGTAGCTTGTTGCAAAAGGACAGCTATATGAGCATTAAATGTGAGTTTATCGTCCAGCAACATGCCTAGGCATTTAAAGGTACGTTCAGGTTCAGTAATTTCATTGGTGAGTGTGTTAATGCCAGATATGGGGGAGGTGGAGCTTGATTTATGCGCGAACACCATGTATTTGGTTTTGGCTGCATTCAGAAGTAACTTGGATATATGGTGGTTGATTTGTAATGGGTTAAACTCATCTTGTAGGGAATGCATAGCTATACCAGGTCAGCAAAAACTATAAATAAATAAATATCTGGATCTGGGCTTGTGGTGTAGAGTACTGTGTCATCTGCTTAGAAATGGAGCTTGGTGTTGGCAATGTTTTGGCCAAGGTGTGTGTGTGTGTGTGTGTGTGTATGTGTATGTATATGTGTGTGTGTATATATATATATTTTTTGTAAACCGTAATGGGCGCAGTGTGGAGCTTTGTGACGCACCTTTGCTAATTCGTGCACAAGTGGAGGGTAGGCCTTCTACCTTCAGTTGCTGACACCTAGCTGTGCGGTAGCATCTAAACTGTTTTACTATATTTGGGCCAAGTCTGATGCTTGCAAGCTTACCCAGTAGGATATTATGGTCAATGGTATCAAAAGCCTTACTCGAGTCCAAAAGAGTGCAACAGTGGTATGTTTATAGTCTAAGACTAAAACCGGTCATTAGTGACTTTGACCAGGGTGGAAGTAGTGCGTATGTTTAGAGCCTGACTGCATGAGGTTAAGGGTATGCATCTCAAGGCAGTGTTTTATTTGGTCATGGATCAATTTCTCAAACAGTTTAGCTAGCACAGGTAGGATAGAGAGAGGTTGATAATTATGCATTGAGGTTTTAGCCCCTGAATTGAACAATGGAATAATGTGTGATATTTTCCATAGTGAGGGGACCTCACAGTTTAATATTGAGAGGTTGAAGAGATGTATAATTGGTGCCATAAGGATTGGGCATCCTATTTTTAAGAAGAGTGGTTCAATTTTAGCTGTTCATGCGTTTTATTTAGGGTCTAGGATCAGAAGTAAGTATTCCACTTCCTTATATGTAACCTGCTGAAAGAAAAGATATGGGATGTTTGATGGGGAGTCTGGCAGGCTGAGTCTCGGAAGAGGTAAACAGGTAGTTGTCAGGCATTCCCTGCTAAGGCAGAGTGTAGGTTCATGTCTTCTAGGATCAACTGCTTATCTATAATCGGTTGGATACCATTTTGGAGCTGTTTTGGCAAGGATGGTGGGGCTTACACCCCTTCAAGGTTTTTGATGGCTTTCCAGAAGCTGGAGGGGTTGTCTGTTATTCAGAAGGGTCTTATTGTAGGTGAATTTGGTTTTTTGGGATTAGTTTACTACACCAATTCCATTTTTGCCTAAAGTTTAGCCAGGCTTATTTTGATTTGGTGAGTCATGCCCTAGCCCAGAGTCGGTCTCTGTCCCTCAGTTCTGCTTTTAAGTCTTTGGCAAACCATGGGGATAATTTTTTTCCTGGCTCTTCGTTTGACATAGGGACTAGTTGGTTAATAACCCCGTTAACTTGCTGAGTAAAGAAATCCTAGGTTAACTGGATTATAGGGGCCAAGTAAAAATCCTGCCAATTAAGAACATCTAGTTTTTGAAGATACTTATGTGTGGTGAAATGGGAGAAAGAACGTTTTCAGATAAAGGATGGTTTGCCACTGAATTTAGGGACACCCCCAGAACAGGCAACTACATTATAGTCACTAAAGACATTGTCCATAATAGCAATAAGGGAGATTTTTTGTGGTCTGTTGGTGAGGATGAAGTCCAGGATAGATGAATTCAAAGGGTTGTGAATATTGGACCAAGTAGGTTCAGAGATGAGTTACTCGAAACCCAGGTCATCACAGAATTGTTTTAGGTCATCAGATTTTTGGGACTGCCAATCATAATTCAAGTCTCCCATAATTATTATTTCATAGTTATGTGCTAATGCTAATTTATAGAAGAACTGCATTAGCTTCAAGCCGCCTGAAGGGGGCCAGTAACAGCCAATAAGGGTAACTTATTCGGCCTTGGAGAGGGATGGGGAGATTGCTTTACATTCAAACTCTGACTGCTTGGTCTGGGAGGTGACTAATGTAGATGTAAATTTGATTTTGACATAGAGGGCAACCCCCCCCACCCCGAGTTTGCCAGTTGACCCTAAATATGTCATAGTCTGATAGGTAAATTGCACTGGTAGGGGTGGAAGGACTAAGCCATGTTCCAACTAGCAGTAGTATGTCTGGACTGGTATGTGCAGCCCACGCTTTAAGTAGATCCATTTTATTCAGCATACTGTGAATATTGATAGACATGAACTTTAAACCATTTGTGTTGAAGTCGGACAGTATAGACACTATGGGGAATGGCCTGTGGTTCAATTCAGTGTCACCTGAACAAAGTAACATTAGTATTGAGTGTCTATATAGTATTGTGATTGTTTGGAACTTGTACTTCCTATATCTGGAATAGGTATAGTCTTGGGCATTTGTAGTATATATGGAAATGCTATGGCATACAATGGATTGGCGGTGGCTAGTATGTAGGGACTATACTAGGGGCCGTGGGTGATACATCTGGCCAGGTTAATATTAGCTAGTGTCTACATATAATGCCTGGGCTTGAATTGACTGGTGCTATATGGGAATTTGGTATAAAGTGTGCCTTTCTCACTGTAGTATTAGTGGGTGTGGGTCCAGTGAATAGGATGAATAAAGAGCACTACAGACAACATATTGGACCCTGAAGTACAACTGAAGTTGTAGCTGGTAGAGAGAAGTACAAGATCAGAAATGATTTGGCCAGTTGCAGAGGGCATAAATACTAGGATCTGATTGGCGTTGGACCGAAGTTAAATTGCTAATCGTGTCTAGACAATGATGAGTTAATGACAACATATGTAGAGACTGGAATCCTGAATTAATTTGGGCAGGTGGAAATCATTGTTTGAGCAGATCAAGGCAGACTGATTTAATGATTGGGGGGGGCAGGGTGTGCAGTTAATTTGGACAAGACTGATTCATAAGTGTAAATCATAAATAACAAAGGTCCCAATATAGATCCTTGTGGCACTCCTTTGCATATTTGGACACAGGAGGATAACAAGCCTTCCTCCTTCAATTGTTGGCATCTCCCAGAGAGGTAATTTCTAAACCAGGTGACAGCATCGTGACCTATGCCCAGCATTCCTGAGTTTATTCAATAGAATACTGGGGTCCACAGTATCGAAAGCTTTGCTAAGGTCTAGGAATATTACCACATTAGTAAGTTTTTGATTGAGTGCAGTGAACCAATCATTTGTAACATTAACTAGCACAGAAGTTGTATTATGTTTAACTCGAAAGCTTTATTGCATAGGGGTAGTGATATTAAATGAGAAGATTAGAGAATACCTTGATACATTTATCAATTTTTCAAGCAATTTGGCAAGGACTGGTAGAATGTACATGGGCTGGTAGTTACTTAAAGAAGCTTTATCTCCTGATTTAAATAGCGGAATTATATGAGCAGTTTTCCATTGTAATGGAATGTCACAACTTGCAATTGGATGGGTTATGGGGCATTTAAGAATTGGGTAACCCATTTTTAGAAAGAGGGGTTCCATGTTATCAGCCCCAGCCCTTTATTGGAGGTCAAGATTTTGAAGGAGCTACTCCACCTGCCTATAGGAGAACTGCTGGAATTGGATTAGAGTTGAGCTATTAGGTGTGAGGTTGGGTGATTTCTGTGACGGTAATGGGGCCTGGGCTATAGGCAAGTTGTCAAAAGCATTCCCAGTGGAAGCAAAGTACGAGTTCAACTCTTCCATGACTATTTGTTTGTCTGTACATAGTTTATTACTAATTTGAAGCTGTCTAGGTAGCAATGAAGGGGCTGACCCACCTTGTATACCCTTTGTTTCTTTCCAGGAGACGGAGGAGTCATGCTTGTTATTGTCCAGCAGTGACATATAGTAATTTGCTTTGGCCAGTTGAATTAACTTGTACATTTATTTCTCTTTTGCTGAAAATGTATCCAATCCTGTTCCACTTTGGAGGTTCTAGCTTTTGCCCAGTACAAATCTCTATCCCTCTGGGCTTGCTTGATTTCGGTAGTAAACCGTGGGGAGCTTCTTCTCATTCTACATTTTATAAAAGGGGCAAACTGGTTTATGACTTAATACCTATTGGGTAAAAATTTCATCTGCAACATGACTTGAAGGTGCTAAATAGAAGTCTTGCCAGTTTACAGTAGCTAGTCGGTGGAGACATTCTTGTTCTGTGAAATGAGTAAATGAATGTTTGCGAATAAAAGATGGCTTACTGTACAACTTTTTTACATCTCCGGAACAAACCACAGCATTATGATCACTAAAGATAGTATCAAAGACAGCTGACAACGTAATCTTCTGTGGTCTGTCTGTAAGTATATTACCTACACTGTACCTAGAATAGATGAGTCAGAAGGATTTTGTTAGGTCTGGTAGGCTCTGAAATAAGTGGTATAAAATCGAATTTATCACTTAACCTCTTTAGATCGTTTGATTTTGAAGTCAGTCAGTCAAAGTTTAGGTCCCCCATGATAAATGTTTCACTGTTATTATCAGCAGGTTTAAATAGATACTGTAGGCCATCAGATCCCCCAGTAGGAGGTCTAACAGCCAATTACATTAATCAATTCAATTTTTGAGAGTTACAGTAATTATAATACACTTGAATTCAGATGGCTTAGATGGGGTAGCAACTAAAGATATAAACTTGTTTTACATAGAGAACTATTCCTCCACTACGTGTTAATCGAGCCCTATCTGTATACATCATACTCTAGGATAGAGATCACATTGGTGTTAGCGGATGTGTTAAGCCACGCTTCAGTTAACAGAAGCACTTCCAGGTTTGAATGGGCAGCCCAGGTTTTTAATTGCCCAATTTGTTTAGCATACTACTAATATTGTTGGCCTTAAATTTTAGCCCATTTGATGCAGTAAAGTCAGAAGGTGTAATATTTAAGGAAAGAGGACCAGGGTTTAGTTCAACATTTCTAACCCCAGTAATGCTTGGGTATTCCTGACTTTCTGCAGTGTCCCTTTAAGCCAGAACTGCCTGTAGAGGATAGAACTCTTTGCACGTGACAACTATTCAAATGCTGCCTTGAACTAACTGCCTTAGTTCTAAACCCCTCAGATTTCACTCTCCACCTGTAAAATCAAGTTGCTCGGAGTGCCTCTCCAACTTGTTCCTGTGACGTGAAGAAACTTATAAATTCATATAAGTATCTTTTTCTTTCATTTGCTGCCTTTTACTTATTGTTATTTTTAACTGAACATTAGTTTTAGTGCTAAATTTAGTGTTTTTATCGGTTCCTCCCGGTTCGGTATAACTGGTGAGGAACTGTGTTAATTTTGTTAATTCCAGGGTTTTCTGACTAAAAAAACCCTGTTAGTTTAGTTTAATTTTATTTTAAATACTTTATCTTGGTACCTGCTTTATCGGTTACTTAACTGATGACCTCGGTTCACTTTTTCTTTGGTTCTCTGTTCCTTATCGGTTCCGAATCTAATCGCAACCGGCCAACTTTAGTTAAAACATTTAAATTATTTAGCGGTTCCTGATAAAATGTCAGAAAACATTAAAAGAAAAACAGTGAACCTAGTTTTAAAATTATGCTGATTGTGGGAAGCGTCTGCCAAGGACAGACAAGCATAGTTTGTGTGTTGCCTGCCATGGCTATGATCGCCTCAAGGAAGATTGTGATATTTGTAAAACCTTCCCAGTGAAAATAGTGGAGAAATGCCTGGAGCGGCCTAAGGAAAACTTCCTCCACCTCTGGCTCTGACCAGCTGACATACACTTCTGCTGTTCATGAAACCACTGCAGTTACTATTTTAACACCTGAGACTGGTTATAAAGGCACTAAGAGGCTTGCTGAACCAGCTGACTCCTGGTTCCTCTAAAAGACAAAGAAAGTAAAGCGCTAGGAACCACCTACTGGGGAAAAGGGACTTCTGTGGGTGCTCTGGCTCTTCCTTCTCCTGAAGAAATAGCTCAGGCTTTTAAAGTGGTACAGGCCTTACAAGGTCTTTTCCCACATGCCCAGCAGCCACCTGTCCAAATTCCAGCTGGACAGACTGGCAGCACAGGTAAATCCTCATTTATTGAAGAGGATTATGGTGAATGTGAGGAGGAAGATGAAAGGAACCTATTGAACCTGAGGTCTCCCAACAGGATTTTGGTTCACCTCCTAGAACCACTGAGGATTATTCCTCACATTTCACTTTTGTGAGGAAGATGACTGATATCGTGGACATCACCACAAGTGAAGAAACTGAGGATGAAGAAGAGGTGGAATACCTAGAGATGATGGGGTTGACCCCCACAAAAAAGCTCCTCTTGCTTGTAACTAAATTCTTCAAACAAATGCATTGAAGATTTTACAGACTCCTAATTCTGTCCCCCTCTTGATAAGAGGCTGGACAAGAAATATCAGTTGGAAAGGGAGGGTGCAGAATTTCTGTTTTCCCACCCTGACCCCCTGGCTTCTCACCCACTAGATAAAGAGTCCAGAAAGATTGATAGTATGGCCAAAATAGGATACTTGTCAACTTCCTTGGCCATCAGGCAGGCTAATTTTCAAGCCTATGTGGCCTAGTACCAGAATTCTTTATGGCAGTCTGTGCTGGCCATGGCAAACAAAGCCCCTTCACGCTTATCTAATGAACTTGCAGAAACTGCCAGATTTGGCTTAGAGGTAGCCAAGTATCAGTTTCAAATGGTTGCTGATACCAATGATACAGCAGCCAGGTGGATGGCAAATACTATTGCTTAACGAAGGTTTGTCTGGCTAAGAGCCACAAATCTTACTCAGGACACTCAAACAAAGGCGCTGGATTTCCCTCTGGAGGGTAACTACCTTTCCGGAGAAATAGTGGCTTATATGAAGAAGGTGAATGAACATAAAGCCACCTTCAAAAGCAACTCTGCTAAAGAGAAAACTCTCCATCCACCAGACCCAAAGGAAAGGGCAGGGGCAGGTCCTTTCACACTAGGTCCATGTTTCAGGCAGTGGCTGCACCGCACTACCAGCAGCATCCCCAGCAGGGGTACTTTAGAGATAGGGACAGGAGGTGTGCCAGGTGAGGATTCCAAACCCACCAGCCTCAGTCCCAGAGTAAGCCAACACCTTGTTGTGTCTTTACAGGCCACCTCCTCGATACCTGTTGGAGGCAGGCTGTCTCACTACCTCCAGGCTTGGCAAAAAATCACCACAGACAAGTGGGTCCTGGGGTAGTGAGTCGGGCACTGTCTCTGGGTTTAAAATCCCTTCCTGTTCTGAGAACGAGAGTGTTCAGACCATCCTCCCTCGCAGAAAAACAGCTGCTGGAGGCAGAGGTTCGAAACCTGCTACTGTCAAGGGCAGTGGAACTTGCCCCAATTCA
Organism: Neoceratodus forsteri; assembly: GCA_016271365.2. NCBI lineage: Eukaryota > Metazoa > Chordata > Ceratodontiformes > Ceratodontidae > Neoceratodus > Neoceratodus forsteri. The sequence goes on along the minus strand of CM028136.1, from coordinate 516,850,715 downwards.
GCAGAAAGGAAAGGGTTTCTATTCAAGGTACTTCCTTACTACAAAGAAAAACGGGGAGTGGCTGCCTGTCTTGGACCTCAGGGTGCTAAACAGGCATTTGACAAAACCAAAGTTCAAAATGGTAACTTTGGCACTGATTCTGCCAACACTCCAAAAAGGAGACTGGTTGGCATCACCGGACCTAAAAGATGCCTATTTCCACATCCCCATAAGGGAGTCTCACAGAAAATACCTCTGGTCCAGACTCCCATCAGGTCACTACCAGTTTTCAACCCTGACATTTGGCCTCACTTAAGCTCCAAGGGTGTTCACAAAGTGCATCACAGTGGTTGTGGCACACCTGAGAAGACAAGGTGTCATGGTGTTTCCATATCTGGATGATGGGCTGGCGATCAGGAAATCGCCAGAACAAGTCGGACAGTAGCTGCAGATCACCTAGGGGCTTCTGGAGTCCCTAGGGTTCTTGATAAACCACAAAAATCCATCCTTCTACCTGTACAGGAGCTGCAGTTCATAGAAGCAGAGGTAAACACCCTGCAGGGCAGGGCCTTCCTGCCTTTGGACAGGGTAAGAAGTATCCAGCTGATTGCAGACTCATTCAGCCTGCACAAGCCAAAAACTGCAAGGCAGAGGTCCTACAGGTCCTAAGCCACATGTCTGCGGCCACAGGCACAGTCCTAGGCTCTAGGTTCCAAATGAGACATCCAGTTCCACCTAAGGGCACACTGGTGACAAAGAAGAGATTCCCTCTCAAAGCTGATCCCAGTAACAAAAACCTTGTTACAGGCACTTCAGTGGTGGAAAGAGGAATCCAACCTAAGGGAAAGGGTTCCTTTTCAAGAAGAATCCCCATCAGTTGTTCTCAAAACAAATGCATCTCTACTGGGGTGGGGCACCCATTTGGGGACCACACAGCCCAGGGCACTTGGTCAAGTGCCGAGTCACTCCAGCACATAAACTTACTGGAACTCAGAGCAGTGTTTCTGGCACTAAGGCCTTGTTTGCACTGGGGCTCTTGAAATGGTTCAAGTGCATGATTAGATTTTCAAAGCGCCCATTAGCAGGATCACACTTGCACTGTACATGGATCCAGACACTGTTTAAAAACCGTGCTTAAGCCCTGGTGGGACGTGAAGCTTAAACACGGTTGGAAAACCGTTTTTGAATCAATGCATGTTTACCTGTGGTATGAACAGCTCCTGAATTGTTTAGGTAGCCTCCTTCTGTCTTGCGAGTTGTCTGCCACATATTTCCTGAGATGCTGTGCTTCAAACTTCCCAGAATTCTTTCACTGTTGTTCTGCACATGCGCCACTATCGCAGCGAGGAGGAAAATTTAAAAGAGTGGTAAAGTGATCACTGTATTTGCGGCGCATTACAGGTCTGATTAGTGCCTGATCAGTGTGAAATATTGGTAGATCTGTGGTTGCAGTTGTTGTCAGCAGTTAGAGAGTAAAAACTGCAATTCTGTGGGTTTTTTTTTGCTTACTTGTGGCACTTGTATTTGACAGCACATAATTGACTGCAGCATTAAAGCTTTCTACAATGTGTGATAGGGCAGCTAGCTGGAATGACGAATCCATTAAGGCTGTTATTGATTTTTGGTGTACTGAGAGTGCAAAATTAAACAGTGTGCACAAGAATACAAAAGTGTACCTGAGAATATCTGCATATCTGTCTGAGCTTGGCATTGAACGTACTGCCAAACAATGCCGTGAAAAGGTTAAATAACTTAAAGTACCACCGTGTTAAAGACCAAAACAAGAAATCTGGATCAAAACGAGTTGTGTGTCCCTTCTACGACCAGATTGACAGTATTTTGGGGACCAGACCCACTTCAGAGCCATCATTAGTAGTGGAAAGCCTTGATGAAACACTCCCACTGGAAGACCAGCTTGATGACCCACCGATTGAGTTTGACCTTCCTCTCTCGGGTATAATTGAGAAATTATTTTAATTATTTCACATGTGTGATGTGCTGCTGATTGTGGGGGAGGGGAGGGGTTTAGATGGCAAGCAAAGATGTAGCAGGAAACTCCGGTTTTAGTTTTTTTTTTATGTGGATTAATATTACAGGGATCCCTGTAGCAAAGACAGTAAGCAGTCGCAGGAGTCCAGTATCCCATAAGTGTCTTGCCTCAATTGTCCAGTATGCCGCTATTATGGTTGCATAACAGTTTACTGCAGAATATACAATTTCCTGTCATTCCATTAACCCCATGTCTAATGTCAATAGATTCAGAAGAAAGGGACCATGATGATGGAGATACTGGTACATCAGCGGCTGACACTTCAGGTGGATCTGTAAATGCAATGGTGTGTGAAAGCATGACAGATGTGAGAGATAACACTCACCCACATCCCTCAGCAAGTGTTGCTTCCACTCACATTGGAAAGAGGCGTGTGGCTCCTGAGCGTTTACAGAAACTTACAGGGAAAAAAAAAATAGATTGCAGGATATCATGGAGTCCTTATTCGAGCCTACAAGGTGTTTGCTAGTTGAACAGCACCAGCAAATGATGAAAGCAGAGCAAGACCATGCTAAGGCAGAGCTCGAAATGGAAGAAGGGATGCGCACCATGGAGGCAGAGCAGTCTGCCCATTTTTAATTTACTGAGGTATTCCGAGGTGGCCCTAGGATGCCTCAACACTACCCTCAAACAATGGGCAGAACAATGCAACACAGACTCCAGGGTATCAGTACACAGTGCCAGCACCACACACTGTTACTTGCACCCTGACACTGTAGGCCATAGTTCTGGCACACAAGTTTCCTTCTACTCACAATCTAGCGTCCCACTCATGCTGGCCAGAGTTCAGGTGCAGAATGCACACTTCTCACAACCTAGTGCAAACAGTAGTCTGACTCAGGAGTTGTTTGATGAGAACCTAATATGGACTCATCTGTAAATGAGATACAGAAGATGCAACATAAAAGAATGTTTTTTGCATGGGCTTTATGCACAAACATTAATTACACAGCAGTGTATACTACTCTTGTTCGTTTTAACAGTTGCAGTTCACCATAACAATATTAAATTGCATTGTTTGTATTTTAAAAGTGAAAAATAAAGTTCCAAGTAACATTAGTATTTTGACAACTGCTTAGCCTAGCCTTTAAACTTGTTGCACACAGTTTTCTGTCAAGCTGCATGTCCAGACTTAGAACATGCCAAGGTGTTAGGTATTTACAAAGTTATTTCTACAGCTATTTTAACAGATTCTGTATTTTTATGCCTACTTTAATAAATTGTACCATGTTTGCTTCTGATACATTCCAGTCAACAGTTATGCTTACATGTAAAACTTGTTAATAAAAACCTTTCGATTTCACAACCTTTCAGTCTCATTGGTCTGCATACATTTCATTTTTGAAGTGTCATTTGTAAAGGTTTGGGGTTGGGTGATGTTGCTGCTGTCTGAACAACAAAAAGCAGTACTTGCTTCCTACACAGTATTTAGATGTGGCCAGTGCCTCTCAAATAGCATTAGCATGTCGCCCTAGTCCAGCTGCTGAGCTGTCCTCATAACTTAGTGTCACACTTAGGTTGTTGAAATACATCCAATTCATCCATCCATTCCTGAAGAAACTGCTTAGACTTATTCTCACATACATTATGTAAGACACAGCAAGCCGCAACAATGACAGGTATATGCTCAGTGGAGAAGTCCATACGTTTTGACAGGCATCTTCATCTACCTTTTAGATGTCCAAAGGCACATTCGACAACCATTCGGCTCTGCTTAATCTATAGTTGAAATTTTTTCTGATCTGTGTAGTCAGTGAAGGCTTCATTACCCAGGGGAGGAGAGGATAAGCTGGGTCAGCAATTCAATCAATCGCTTTATTTAACCAGGCATAAACACCATTGAGCAAGCTCATTGTCAAGGTGGTCCTGGGCATAAATACAATACACTTCATAAGATTACAATTACGGTTGACAACGGTGCAAAAAAAAAAAAAAACATTGTGAAGGTGCCGGTCAATATGGGCCTATACATACCGATCAACATAATTAACATGCAAAGGTACATAATGATAAGCTTTACTGAAATGAGAAGACAACAATCCCATATAGTCTCCGCTGAGTAAGAGCTCATACCTAAATGATAAAAAAATGAGGTATTAAGGAATAGGGTAGACATTGGGGTGAAAGAGTAGGCAGCCAAAAGGGAGGCCAGAATAGGTAAAAGGTAGAGAATAGGCAGGGTCATCTTGGATTAAGGGAACTAGGCTTGTAGGTCCTAGGTTTCTGTTAGGAATGTGGGGTGGATGAGATACTTGGGCATAGTATTTGAGAGTGGCACCTGAGGCTTAGGGGTCATCGGCATCTGAAACAGTTGCATGATTCCTTCGCATAATCCATTAATAGAGCTTTGAATGTGAAAATGCTTGGAAGTGAGGATAATTTTAATGAGTCTTGCATAGTGTTCCAAAGTGATGGAAGTGAGAAGTTGATTGCTGCTGAGCCAAGGGTAGTTTTCACTCTAGGAATCTGGAAGCAGATTAAGGAGAAGTGTCTCAGGCCATAGGAACCTTTAGCCTGTTTGAAGATGTTCGAGATGAATGCAGGGAGGTTATCAGATAGTGCTCTAAAAACAGAGGAGAGCATTCCATTTTCTTCTAGTTGAGAGTGAGGTCCATCCCGAAACCTGGTATAGACGACAGTGATGTATACTATGGGGTAGATTTAAGATAAATCTTAAAGCCCGGTGGTAAAGGGTGTCCAGTTTGTTTAGCATCGTTGATGGGCAATGACCGTAAAGGAAGTCAGCGTAATCCAGTATAGGCAGGAATGTAGTTTGTACTAGTCTCATTATGGCTTTTAACGTGAGTAGGTGTTTAATACGATATGAATAAACCTAATCGCTGTCTTAGTTTCTTCAAGGTTTCATTTAAGTGGGGCAAAGTTGAGCTTGTTATCCAGCCAGAACCCTAGGTATTTAAAGGTATCAACTACTTCAAGGGTTCATCTAAGAGTGTTCGGATCTGTGTGATATGTGGACATCCGTAAGTAGACTTTGGGAGAGAATCATTGCTTTAGTCTTTTAGGCATTGAGGAGGAGCTATGAGTGAGAAGGTTGTATTGGAGGGTGGCAAAGTCTTTCTGTAAGTACTCATGGGCCAGATCCAAGGATGAGTTGTGGTATAGAGTACATTATCATCTGCAAATAAGTGCATTGCTGTACCCAACTCGGAGTCAGATTATTGATGATATTGCAAAGAGGATAGGCCCAGGATGGAGCCTTGTGGGACTCCTCGTAACAAGTATTTTGTGGGGATAAATCTCCTATGGCTTTGACTTGTTGTGAACCTATTGGTTAGGTAGCTGGTGAACCATTTAATGGCAGAACTATCAAGTCTGATGTTACTCAGTGAAGTAAGCATGATGGTATGATCCACAGTATCAAAGGCCTTACGAAATCAAGGAAGAGGGCAAATACATACTCTTAGAGTCCAAGGCCATTTGTCAGTCTGTAGTTACTTTAGCAAGAGCTGATATTGTACTGTGTTTGGCTCTGAAGCGGACTGAGCTGGGTTTAGCAACTTTTGAATCCAATGTTCTCTAAGGTAAATGTTTACAATTTTTCAAGTAATTTAGAGGACAGATAGTATAGAAATAGACCGGTAATTGTTCAGATCACTCGGATCCCCAGTCTTGAATAATGGTAGGATGTGGGCAGTTTTCCACAAGACAGGTAGCTCACCTTGAATCAGAGAGGTGTTGAATAAGTGTGTAATGGGGGCAGTCAGATAGGTATGGCCAAGCTTTAGGAAGTAAGGTTCAATATTATCTGCACCCGCACTTTTTTTTGTATCCAGAGAAAGGAGGAGGTCCTCCACTTGCTTGAACGTAATTGTGAGGAAGCTGAAGGGGGTGGGATGCGGTTGGTTATAGTTGTGATAATCAGTGAAGCCAACAGTGTAGTCTCTTGCCGGGCTAAGTTTGCTGATAGGTGAGGTGTCAAAGGCAAGCCCTGCAGTGGCAAAGTGATCATTAAGCTTTTCTAGTACATCAGCTTTGTCCATATAGGTGGTACCGTCAGACACAATTTTGTTTGGAAGGGGTGTTGCAGTGGACTGACCTTCGACTTCTTTGAGGATGTTCAAAATTTTGGCAGAATTGTTTTTAAGTGTCTTCTAGTTCTTTTGGAAGTACCTAGCTTTTTCTGACCTAATTAGCTTGGTACAAGCATTCCTAGTGGTACGGAATACTAACCAATCAGCCTTCAGGTGGATTTCCTCACTTTTTTCCACCAGTAGTCCCTATCCCTAAGTGCTTTCTTCAGGAAGGAGAGAACCAGCCAGAAGTTTTATTTTTTGATTTGATCGGTCTTAGAGTGGGTGTGTTTGTCTGTTGGCTCCAGTAGGAGGCTGTGAAAGATGTTAAATGCCTGCTAAAGGTGGGGCTAGGTAGAAATCCTGCCAATGAATGTTGCTTAGATCTTTCAGGAAAGTGTACTGGCAGAACTTTTTAGGCATCTTTTCAGTTTGAATTTGAGGTAGTTTTATTTGGGAAGGATGTCTGATGCAGGCAGTAGCGCAATGGTCACTTATATCGTTGAAGAATACTCCAGTATGCGAGATAATGTGAGGTTTGCTTTTTAGGATAAGGTCCAGGAGGGTGCTGCGCTCAGAGTTTTTCTGTTAGGTCTGGTTATAGCAGTCACCATTTGTAACAGACCTTTAACATCGCATAGATCCTTCAATTTCTTAGACTTGTCATCATTCCAATTTAGAATGAAATCCCCCATTAGAATACACTCAGTATCAGCAGAGTAGAGAAGGTTTGAAGTGTGGCAGAAGTGCCCAGCCACCAGCGGTGGTAGGTAGCATGCTGCCATAAGGAGTGATTTCTCGCTGGAAAGTAATAATTTTAGAGCAAGGCATTCAAATTCCTTAGCCTTTGAGGTACAGTCAAAGACTGTGACTGTGAATTTGCTTTTGACATATATTGCAACCCCTCCCCCTCTAGTCTGTCTATCACAGCGGTAGATGATATATCCGGGTACATTGATAGATTTGTCCAGGGTCGAGGGTGTGAGCCAGATTCAGTTATCCTGGAGAAATCTCGGAGATGCATGTAAGAGCCCAGGTCTGTATAGAGTCAGTCTTCTTTAGCAAACTACAGACATTGATATGGAGAAAGCTAATCCCTTTATATTGAGGGAGGTCTGCAGGCGTCCAGAAAAAAGGTGGACCTGGGTTTAATTCAGCATTTCCCGAACAGAGTAAGAGAAGCAGTAGTAGTTTTTTAAGGTGGTGTCTTAGCCTGCTAAACATTCTTGTTACTCCTTCTAGCATATGTTGGTTTAGTGGTGGCTGTCTTAAGGGCAGGATTGCTATTTGTTAGGGATAAAACAGAGAACTGATAGAGCCGACACCATCCTTGGGAATTGCACATGTTCTGTAGTTATGGCCTGGTGGGAGGAGGGGCATGACCATAGAGGAGACGTCCCTGATGTAGAATGCCATGGTTTAATGTGGGAGGCTATATCTTGGTAGATGATAGAGGAGGGAAACTGGCCTTTGTCAGAGTTGCAAACCGAAATTTTGGGTAGAGTATAACAAAGTAATATAAGGCAACTATAGAGAAGGATAGGCACAGATGGCAATCTTAACGTGGAGATATTAACACAGTAGGTATGCTTACTCCTTACAACTCTCTAGTTGTGTTTTGAAATAATGTTCCATTTTGCCCCTTTTGAAACACAGAACTGTTCTTGAACTCTCTGGCGTCATGCACACGGCCCTGCCAACCTATATTGACATCCTGAAAACTGAATGTATGATCAACCACAGCCTGCAGTAGAACAAAGTGGTAGCATTTTCTGTTGAAGTATTCAGTAGCATCATGAGGAGGGCATATAATGGGTAGATAAGTGGCATCTGTTGCTCCACCGCAGCATGGGAACTCCCATTCCTTTTCGAATCCTGTAACAACTTTATTTGTATTTCCAAAATGTATAACCCTTGGCATAAGGTGTTTCATTATTGCCGGACACACTTCCATGACTACCTCACAGACTGCGGAACAGCCTACCCCAAATATATGGCCATGGGTACGGTATTCAACATTGGTTTCCAGTTTTCACAAAGTGAGGCCCACACGCTGATCAACAGGGATGCATTTTTAGTTGTGTTATGCTTCACTATAGCCATACAATTCGTTGCACAGCATGTTAAAACATGCTTTTGACATGCGAAAGTTCTGTAACCACTCATCGTCCTGCCAGGTTGACAGCACAATGTCATTCTACCAGGCAGAACTCCCTGCTTCTGCACCAGATAGTTTTGTCAAGTGTGAATGCCATATAAGCACAAATGATCATGTGATGCAGAAAATGTTTTTGTAGGTCGTCACTATCAACTTCAGATACATCCACCAAGATATAGCAGGATAAAAGCCTTTTATTCCAAAAATAGGCAGGTCAGCCAGCAAACGAGATGCACACTGCCCCTCCCCACAGAGCCAAACGTTTTCCCGTCACAATTGAGCTTTTTCAAGGCTATGTAGGGGGTAATACACCTTATATATGTTACTTAAAGGTAAAGTTTAAAGCTAATGTGCTCTCCACCCTTTTAAATAATACCAAACATCCCCTGAAATTAAATATCAAATAACACTACCATTAAAATGCCGGTATCACAATAACTAATTCCAATACAATACCTGTAAAAGCACACAGAAATATGCATATACCAATCTACATATTAATATAAAAATGTACATAATTATTGAAATATACTAATTATAAAAATGGAGAAAGTTGGAAAAACTCATTCAATCCTGGGACAGCATAGGATTTCATAATATACTGCCAATATGTTTCTCTGACGCAATTTTAAATCTAAATCTCCCCCTCTAGGACCTACAAACATTTTTTCAATAATTTGAAAGCAAAAATAATGTTCCTCCCCTGAGATTTGACATGCTGTGAAAGGGCACTTAGCACATCAGTATGTGCTATACTACGTACATGTTGTCCTATTCTTTCTTTACATTTCTGAGTGTTTTTTCTCACATAAAAACTAGTACATTTTTTTACAACAAGCCAAATATACAATATTAGAAGTATTGTAATTACCAAAGGTTTTAATATCATATATTTTCCCTGTTACATGTTGTTGAAATTTTTTGCCAATTCTAATAAATTTACAAAACTGGCAATTTCCACACTGAAAAGTAACTTTTGGCAAAGTACTTTTTTCTGTCTATCATGTACATTCATATCTCCACTATAATAACTATGTACCAAAGTATCCCTTAAGTTTATTCCCCTTTTGTAAACAATTCCAGGAGGAGTTTGAACTAAATTTAGGATTTTACTTTCAACTGAAAGAATGTGCCAGTGTTTAATTATTTCATTAAATAAAGGGCCTGCAGATTAAAAGTAGTAATGAATTTAGGGGCATCATTTATATGTACATTATTTTTCAAAATCATATTTTTTCTTCTTTCATTTCTTATATTCTGAATGTATCCAGATTTAACATTCCATTTCTGTTCTGCTTTTTCACGTCCTCTTGTTTCCAAATTATAACCTCGTTCTAAAAACCTTTTAGTAAGTTCCTCTGCATTTTTCTCATCATCTTCATCACGAGAACAATTCAGTTTATATCTCAAAAACTGTCCAATAGGAATATTTTCTGTAACATGCTTGGGATGACAACTCTGAAAATGCTGAATGCTGTTCCCGTCAGTGATTTTTCTGAATAATGTTGTACTAATGTCCCCATTGTTTTCTTTTATCGCTGTTAAATCCAGAAAATTTGACGCACTACACAGTTCATTACTTTTCTTATGGACATTGAAATGAATCAATAATCCAGTTTTGCAACTATGGATGTTTGTTCATTGTACACAAACATTCCACATCAAGATGGTTTGGAAAGTTTGAGAGAAAGCTTATGTGAAAAAAACATCCTACACACAGGCATTTGTTGAATTTTTGGTAACGCTAACTGAAAATGTTCTCATTTGCAATGCCTTCATGTTTGACAAAAATATATTTTTGCAGAAAAAAAGAACAGCTATGGGGGCAGCCATGGCCCCTAATTATGCAATTATTTATTTGTCAAAATGGGAAGAAAAAGTCATCTTTGGTACTAAGAATTCATTTTTGGAACAAATAGATTTTTATAAATGATATATAGATGATTTTTTTTTTTATTTGGAAAGGCACCACTTTGAAATTAAAGTCGTTTGTTGTATATTTAGAAGAATCAAACTGTAATCTGAAATTTGAATTGAAAACGGATCCCAAAGAGATTAATTTTCTGGATTTAACAGTGATAAAAGAAAACAATGGGGTCAGTAGTACAAAATTATTCAGAAAAATCACTGATAGGAACAGTATTCTGCATTTTCAGAGTTGTCATCCCAAGCATGTTACAGAAAATATTCCTATTGGGCAGATTTTGAGATACAAACAGAATTGTTCTTGTGATGAAGATTGAGAAAATGCAGAAGAACTTACTAAAAGGTTTTAGACAGGGTTATAATATGGAAACAATACAGGACGTGAAAAGCAGAACAGAAATGGAGCGTTAAATCTGGATGCATTCAAAATATAAGAAATGAAAGAAGAAAAATTATGATTTTGAAAATACTGTACATATAAATGATGCCCCTAAATTCATTACTACTTTTTAGTCCACAGGCCCATTTATTTAGTGAAATAATTGATAAACATTGGCACATTCTTTCAGTTGAAAGTACAATTCTAAATTTAGTTCAAAGTCCTCCTAGAATTGTTTACAAAAGGGGAATAAACTTAAGGGATATGTTGGTACATAGTTATAATAGTGGAGATATGATTGTACAAGATAGACAGAAAAAAAGTACTTTGCCAAAAGGTACTTTCCAGTGTGGAAATTGCCGTTTTTTTAAATTTATTAGAATTGGCAAAGAATTTCAACAACCTGTAACAGGGAAAATATATGATATTAGAATCTTTGGTAATTGCAGTATTCTAATATTGTATATTTGGCTTGTTGTAAAAAATGTACTAGTTTTTATGTGAGAAAAAACACTCAGAAATGTAAAGAAAGAATAGGACAACATGTACATAGTATAGCACATACTGATGGTATAAGTGCCCTTTCACAGCATGTCAAATCTCAGGGGGAGGAACATTATTTTTGTTTTCAAGTTATTGAAAAAATGTTTGTAGGTCCTAGAGAGGGAGATTTAGATTTAAAATTGCGTCAGAGAGAAACATATTGGCAGTAGATTATGAAATCCTACGCTGTCGCAGGATTGAATGAGTTTTTCCAACTTTCTCCATTTTTATAATTGGCATTTTTCAATAATTATGTACATTTTCTATATTAATATGTAGATTGGTATATGCATATATATATATGTGCTTTTACAGGTATTGTATTGGAATTAGTTACTGTGATACCTGCATTTTAATAGTAGTGTTATTTGATATTTAATTTCAGGAGATGTTTGGTATTGTATTTATAAGTGGAGAGCACATTATCTTTAAACTTTACCTTTAATAATATATATATATATATATATATATATATATAAGGTGTATTACCCCCTACTACCATAGCCTTGAAAAAGCGTAATTGTGACGCGAAAATGTTTGGCTCTGTGGGGAGGGGCAGTGTGTATCTCGTTTGCGGCTGATCTGCCTGTTTTTGGAATAAGACTTTTATCCTGCTACATCTTAGTGGATTTCTTATCTGAAGTTGACAGTGATGAGGTGCCGACCTAAAAAAACATTTTGTGAGTAATATTGAATTTGGTTTTGGCCCCATTATTGGCAGTTATAGCCGCCTGCTTTGTCTTGTGGTCTACGATTGTGATGCAGAAAAACGAGACACTCCTGTATTTGTTGACTACCTGCATTCTGTGTTGTCTATGTCTAATAAAACTCAATCTCCTTCTCATTCTGTTCCGACGTATCCTTTTTGCTCTCAGATAGTATGCAGATACAATTGACAGCAAGTCTGTCTCCGTAGGGGGCGCCATTTCTAAACGTCTCACTAACAACTTGCTGAATCATGGGTAGATACAAATGGCCATAATGCCACGATGGTAAGCAGTTCCTCATAAAGAGTGCTGGACAAAAGCAATGATGGCACGTTTACCCAGACAGTGGATGCACTAAAAACTGATCCTACACCATTTCTGAACATGCTTTCAGTAGTGCGGATGCTTAAGCACGGTAAGTGCTGAAAGGATTTTAAAAATGGATCAAAAAACGTTTTAAAAATTGTCTGTAGTGTGAACGGGGCCTAAAAGTCTTCACAACACTAGTACAGGGAATGGTGGTACAGGTCAGAACAGACAATACCACCATAATGTAGAGCTGGCATACTCCTTGGGAGTTTCCCTACAGGCAATCCATCTGCCAGGGAAGGACAGCACCCTGGCAGATGCTCTGAGCTGAATCAGCCAGGCCCATAACATATGGACCCTGAACAGGCAAGTGGTGGAGATAATCTTCAAGGTGGGGCACTCCAGAAATGCCTTGTTTGTATCCCACCAGAACCACCACCTGCCACAATACTGTTGCAGACCACCAGATTGGGGTACACTACCCCTGGATACTCTGGCTTTGAACTGGTCAGGGAACTACCTATGCTTTCCTCCCTTCCCTCTGGTGTACGAGGTATTGCTCAAGCTCGGGTCCCAGTCAGCATCAATGATCTTGATGGCTCCAGACTGGGCCAGGCAGCCATGGTACTCACTGCTGCTCTCTGTCTGTAGCAGAGTTAGTACACCTCCCTCGGAGGCACAATCTGTTAACTTCCAACCAGGGAGACTCCTGTATCTGAATCTCGGGTCTCTCAATCTCAAAGCTTGGCTCTTGAAGACCAAGAATATGCAGGTTTACACCTCTCTAAAGCTGTTTTGGACACCATTAAGAGGTTACAGGAAGCCTTCCACTAAGAAAACCGCTTCAAAATGGAAATGGTTTTCTATTTGGTGTTCAGCAAGGGAACTGGTACCAACACGAGCCAGGGTTCCAGCTGTTCTTGATTATCGCTCTTATTTACATTCCCTGGGATTGCAGTCCAGTACCCTCAAGGTCCACCTGGCTGCAGCATCTGCTTACATTTCTGCTGGAAGGAATGTGTCAATAGTTTTAGATTCTATCTTTAGAAGGTTCGTCAAGGGTTTGGCTCTTTGCACCCTCATCATAGGGAACCAGTGCCAGCATGGGACCTTAATGTGTGCATAGCTAAGCTCATGGGACCTCCTTTGAGTCCATGTCCTCTGCTTATCTGAAATATATTGCTTGGAAAGCAGGTTTCCTAGTGGCAGTGACTTCTGCAAGCAGAATCAGTAAGCTCCAGGCTCTCTGCATTGAACAGGACTACATTTCATTCCACAGGGATAATAAGGTGGTCCTGAGAACAAACAGGAAATTTCTTCCTAAAGTGGTCTCTGATTTCCACCTGAACCAAGCCATTACCCTACCTGTCTTTTTTTTTTTTACTGAGCATTCTACCTCTGGTGAGAGAAGGCTTCACAGTCTGGATGTCAAGAGAGCTCTCAGCTACTATATAACAGCCACTAAGGACCATAGGCAGGACAGAAAACACTGTTGCTGACTTGCGGGGATGTGAGAAAGGGTAACCCAGCGTCAAAAAGGTCCATTCTTGATGGCTAGTCCAGTGTTTCCAGTTATGTTACACTAAAGCTGGAAGGGATCCTCCAACAGGATTGAGAGCCCATTCCACAAGAGGGACAGCTGCTACCTTAGCTGCCTGGGATGTTCCACTAGTGAACATCTGTAAAGCAGCTACCTGGAACACAGTGCACACCTTTACAAAGTGCTGCAATCTGGATATTAAGTCCAGGGGTGAAGCTGGGTTTGACACAGCAGTCCTGCAAAGTCTGTTTCTAAAATAAGGTTCTGTGCCCACCTCTAAAGGTACTGCTTCGTAGTCTGCAGAAGGTTAGGAATACCCGAGTATTAGTCAGTCAATCAAAATCTTTATTTAACCAGGTGAACATTGTTGAGCAAGCTCATTTTCAAGATGGACCTGGAAAGGAGAGGTTAGCAATACATACAAAGGAATACTCAGTTATATCATAATTGGGTAAACAATATATACAAAATGAATTACACTTGCATAGTATTTACATAGAGCAGTAATTATACACAGGAAGTTTATAATACACACAAAATAGAGTTAAAGAGTCACTAAAATTTAAGACTATAAATAGCATACAACGAAAAAGTATAGCAACTGCAGTACAGTATATACCAGGTTAAGCGTGCATAACTATAATTAGTGTATTTGAAGCATCCTTAGACATAATTCTTGACTGAAAGAGCTTGGTGGGGCATGGGAGGGGTGTGGAGGATGCAAGGGGTGGTAGGAGAGATGCATGGTACATGCCCGCAAGAGCATGTAGTGATTGCAGTGGCGAGGGTGGCAACAGTTAGGAGTGGAAGCAAAACACCATGATGGTGTCAAGGAGGGTTAAGCAAGGAGTGTAAGTGGGAACCAGGATGACATGGAGAAAAGAACCAACGATAAGGAAAAAAAACACAGGGTTGGAAAGGAGTAGTAGTGCAGTAAGTTCTTATAGGCTGTAACATTGCCCAAGAGGGGTGGGAAAGAAGCACCAGTAAAGGGATGTACTGGAGCAGATGGAGCTGAGGCTAGGGGAAGGTGACATCAGGGGAAGCAGTTACAGGATTTTTGATAGAGCGAGAATAAAGTGCTTTGAAGGCTGATAGTTTTGTTGGGTAAGCTGACTTCAGGGTTTTTTGCAAGTTGTTCCAGAGAGAGGGTAAAGCGTGAGATATGGCAGACCTGCCGAAGCGCGAATTGAACTTCGGTACTGCAGTTGAGATAACGGAGAAACTCCTTAGTTTATTTGCTTATCACACCTAGACAGAGGAAGACAATCGGAGATGTACTGAGGCAACATCTTCGTGATGGTCCTAAATGTCTAGAGAGCTGCATTCCTCTGTTTTCTGTAGTGAAGGGATGACCAGCCTGTTGCAGCATAATGGGAGCAGTGTTGTGTGGATTATGGGAGACCAGTTATGAACTTCAAGGCCCGATGTTAGAGAGTGTATCTAATTTATAAAAACATAGAAACATAGAAGCTGACAGCAGATAAGGACCACAAGGCCCATCCAGTCTGCCCATTTCTTTTTCTACCTTATGAATGTGCCATCGGCCTTTGCTCTGTCAATGGCCTATCTAGTCATACTCATCAGTATTGCTTCCTGATGCCTATCCCATGCCTGTTAGAAGCCCTGCACTGTATTCATAGGCACCACTTCCTGAGGTAGGCCGTTCCATGCATCCACCGCCCTTTCTGGGAAAAAGAACTTCCTCACATTACCCCTTAATCAGCCTCCCTCTAATCTCATGCTGTCCTCTTGTCCTGCTATTTTTCTTAAATTGAAACATGTTAGACTCTTCCAGCTTGTTAATGCCCGTAAGGTGTTTGAATGTTTCAATCATATCACTCCTCTCTCTGCTTTGCTCTAGGGTATACATACTGAGTTCAGTTAATCTGTCCTCCTATGTTTTCTGATGCAGTCCCTGCACCATTTTGGTTTCCCTTCTCTGGACTGCCTTAATTTGGCTAATGTCCTTGTGAAGGTGTGGCCTCCAGCTATGTTCCCTCTAAGGTGTGCGCACGTGCGCCCGAACAGCAGTCAGAAATAACCCGCACAAGGCTTCAGTAGTAGTGCACAAAGCACCTGACTGGGATCCTCATGTTTATGAAGTAGTGACTATAGTCGCTCAGATTTTAGACTCAGACAGCAGGACATGAAAGTGAATGGGAAAGAAACATTGTATGCCCACCCGAGGCCCCAACCCATTTACTTTAACAAGCCAGACATCTTGCTCTTGCTCCACTTATTGAACAATGGAACCGATCTGCAAAATTCCAACCAATCGGCTTTGCAGTTACAGCAATGTTTTCAGCTTGACACCTCTTTTTATTTATTTTAGTTTTTGTTGACGGGTAAGTGCACTAGACAAATCCTGCCTATTTTCAGGCACGACCTGGGTGAGGGGATAGAGATGAATGCCAACTGACCTTGAACCAGATTCCCTTTACCAGAAAGGGTCCTGAAGGAACTGGAAGTAATAAGAGTTGATAAAGCAATGGGGCCAGATGGGGTGCACCCTAGGGTCCTTAAAGAACTAAGAGAGGTGGTGGCTGAACCTCTTGCTATCCTGTTTAGCCGATCACTAGAAACAGGAGGTACCCAAAGACTGGAGGATAGCAGATGTAGTCCCCTATACAAAAGTGGGAACAAAGAGGAAGCGGGAACTACAGACCAGTCAGCCTCCACCTCGGTAGTGGGGAAGATCATGGAAGCACTACTGAAGGAGAGATTGGAACATCTGGTTGTCAATGGACCACAGGACCCAAGCAGCATGGTTTCACCAAGGGAAGGTCATGTAAGACCAACCTCATTGAATTTTTTGACTGGGTGACTAGGGAGGTGGATCAGGGGAGGGCAGTGGACATGGCCTATCTGGACTTCAGCAAGGCCTTTGACACTGTGCCACATGGAAGACTATTGCTCAAACTGGGGAATATGGGTGTGGGCAGGACAGTAGTGCGGTGGGTAGGTAACTGGCTGGGCAGCAGGACACAGAGGGTGGTGGTAAATGGCTGTCACTCCACAGAGGAAGAGTGACCAGTGGGGTACCACAGGGATCAGTGCTGGGACCGTGCTATTCAATATCTTCATCAGTGACATTGCACAGGACCTAGAAGGCAGAATTTCACTGTTGGCTGATGACACAAAGCTCTAACAAGTAGACACACCAGAGGGTGTAGACAGAATGAGAAGGGACCTGCAGAAACTTGAAGAATGGTCAGGGTGGCAGTTGAAATTCAATGCAAGGAAGTGCAAGATAATGCATATGGGGCACAAAACCTGGCACAATATATCAGTTGGGGGTGAGGATATAGCATGCCAAGCAGGAAAGGGATCTTGGAGTTATCATCTCTGATTACCTCAAGGCAGGAAACAGTGTGACAAGGCAGCAGGTAAAGCAAATAGGATGCTGGGATGCATAGGCAGGGCATCACCAGCAGGAAAAGGAGGTCATAATTCCACTATACAAGACACTAGTGAGGACGCACTGGGGTACACTGCAGTTCTGGAGACCTTACCTACGTAAGGACATAGACAGGGTAGAGAAGGTTCAGAGGAGGGCAACAAAGATGGTGCATGGATTGCATCACAAGTCCTATGAGGACAGGTTGAAGGCACTGAACATGTACTCCCTGGAGGAGAGGAGGGAGAGAGGGGATATGATAGAGACATACAAGTATCTTACAGGGAGGAACAGGGTGCAGGAATGCACTATTTTTAAGCGAAAAAGATGTTCCAGGACTAGAGGGCATGGGATGAAGTTGGAGGGAGGACAATTCAGAGGAAACGTGAGGAAGAATTTCTTCACAGAACGGGTGGTGGACAAGTGGAACACCCTGCCAGAGGAAGTGGTGGGGCTGAAACAATCACGGGTTTAAGAATGCATGGGATAGACATAAAGGAATTCGGAGGTCAGGGTAAGGGGCAACAGACTTCCTGGAAAACATAAACTGAACTTACAAACTTAAATGGGCAGACTGGGTGGGCCATAGCCCTTATCTGCCGACACTGTCTATGTATCTATCTATGTATGTATGTGATTTTTGGTGAATGAGGGAAATTTGGCCAGGACACCGGGGAAATTTCCCTACTCTTTTCGATAAGTGCCATGGGATCTTTAACATCCACCTAGTAAGACAGTACTTGATAATGAACAGTATTCCCCTGCTGTTCACAGAAATGGCATGTTTTATTTGTTTGGTAGATTCCCCCCAACAAAGCAATGCGAGATATTCTCTGATATAGGGTGTATATTATATTATTTCAGTTTTAAAGTTACACAACTTCAGTGTAATCTGCTTCTTCCCAAGCAGCGTCTAACATACAAAATGTGTTTATAATGGATTTAAATCCTCACCGTTGAACGTGTGCTCATTTTTTTTTTTTCAGTATAAGAAAATGGGAAAACTATATTTTTTTTTTTTTTTTTTTTTTTACAACAAAAGCATCAAAGCAACCTACTGTTTGTTTGTGTAATTTTTTTATGTATTTGTTGGGGGCCAGGATGGGTATAACCTTCTCAGTTAGCAGGCTGAGACACATAACTGTACATATGTCTAGAGAGATGAGATTGCGCTTCTCTATAAAACAGGGTCACATATTATATACACATTTGAGATTCAATGAATCAGTGCTTATAAAAGCTTGCCCATGTTGGCTACATGGGGATAGTAATTCTAAAATGGACAACAAGAAATAGCAGTGCAAAATGGCCTTTTCATTTAATTTCATAAATTCAGACTGTGCTTAGTATGTATCCGGAATGGAAGAGAAATACAGTCTCCTAAATGCATCTCCTCTCTCACATCACACTGACTCACTACATTGCAAAAATACATTTTAAAACCCTCACTGAGCTTGACAATACCCAGCATAGTCATTGTAAACCATACCTAGGGTAAATGACATCACATACAATTATGTATGCATCCATCAAAGATCCCATTGCTAAGTACTGCTTTAAGAAGCTTTCCAATCCTGAATACCACATTGCCATAACAGTATTAAATGATGTACTTTTGGAGTTGGCAGAGTTGTTTAAGATGTTTCAGAAGTGGTCTAACAGTTGAAGCTGTACAGATAGCTAGGCAAAAAAAAAAAAAAAATCAGAAGCCAGTACCTGGGTGAAACTGTCTACTGGTGCCAATCAGTAAAACTGCTTTTGGCTAATTGCACAGCAGAAGTAAGCACAACACAACAGCAATTTTGCAATTCATTGGCCTGTTATGTGACCATCTGGACAGCTGATTTCCTGCAGGTGAGCTTGACTGATCTGCCTTTGATTTTGCAGCAGTGCCACATTGCAGCTTTGAGTTTGGCTTATCAAATATTGAGAGACTGTACAGCAAATATCAGGACTATTTATTTTCATCAGTGGACTAGGCAGAAATTGTTAGACAGTACAATGACTTCAGATTTATAGTTGCTGAAAAAATAAAGGGAGGATCATTAAAATCCTTTACTGACATGATCCACTTTGCTTTGACTAACGTGCAGTACAGCATGGTGGCTAAACTTATTGATGTATATGTGCTACATTCCAAGCTAAACATGAAGCTATCATGTATAGAGGTTCCTACAGTCTTATCCTTCCCAAGAAGAGATTCTCCATAGGGAGGTGCAGAGTGAGAAGGCTACGATAGCACAGAGAAAATCTTGGGAGTGATAGAGGATCACATACTGAAGCAAGAGAAGTATGGCTGAGTAGGACCATAACTATCGTTGGTGGAAGGTTTCACTCAAGGACTCTCATAGGAAAGTTAGGGAAGATTTGTTGCTGCTCCTGGAAAGAGCATTAGGATTTTATATCTCCAGAAACATGGTGGAGTCCATAAAGTTATATGGAGATCCTGAGCCCACAACACAGATTGATATTACATTTAAAAATCCTCATACAGCTAGCAGCTTGCTTTCTCTGGCCAGCAAGCTG
Organism: Neoceratodus forsteri; assembly: GCA_016271365.2. NCBI lineage: Eukaryota > Metazoa > Chordata > Ceratodontiformes > Ceratodontidae > Neoceratodus > Neoceratodus forsteri. The sequence continues at coordinate 516,831,167 of CM028136.1, read as the reverse complement.
GATTGTTTGGGAATACATTTAGTTAACATGTTAGACTTGGGTAAAGTCTTTTCATGGTTTAAACAGACTAAGGATAGTCCAGAATCAATCTTAATGGCAGATAACCCCCTGATTGACTTGGAAACCTAACTGACCTAATACCTACTACTCGCTGACAGTTATTGATTAAGCCTGACAAATGCAGCCTGTAGATAATATCAAACAAATGAACTTTGAATGCCAGCTGATTTGGATAAGGAGCTAGGGATTGAGATGTGGATGCCCTTTCTATACTTTCATGGAATATTGAGGGCATCCATCTTAAAATAATTACCATGAAGTAGTGAAATTTCTGGATAATTTTGATATTATTGGACTGCAAGAAACATGGTGTACAGAAAATGTAACTCCCAAATTGGCTGAATGTTCTGTCTTTACTCTGCAGCAACTAAAGATAAAAAGTTTAGATGGTTTAAGGGAGTATTTCCTTTTTTATCAAAACTTTGCTAAATTTTCAGATCACTAAAATTTCTACTAAGTTAGAGGGTATTTTGGCTCTAATGATTAGCAAGGGACAAGAGAAGATCATTCTCTACAATATATACTTTCCCCCTCGCAATAGAGCTACTGATCCCGCTGACCTTTTCATACAGGATCTGAAAATGGCACTTGACAAATTGTTAGATAAGAGTATACCTTGTCCTATAATTATTTTGGGAGACTTTAATGCCAGACTACCTTCTCATTTCTTGGAGGATGTATATTCAGATATGATCCATACAATATCTATAATTTATCCAAATATCTCATATACTAGGACTGCTCAGGATCTAAAATCTAACCTTAGAGGTAGGGAATTGCTAGCGGGCTTGGCCAGTAGAAATTTCTGTATTTTAAATGGTAGAACTCAGGTCGATCTAGTCGGATCCTTAACGTGTAGAGGACCTACTGGCTCTTCAACCCCTGATTAGGTGTGGACCAATTTGGAAGCAGTAAATCTGATCCAAAAGTTAGAGGTCATGGATAGATTGGAATCAGCACACTGTGCTATTGTAATGAACATCAAATCCCTTTTGGAACTTTAGGGAGTCAGGCACAACAGGAAGAGAGTCTGGAAGTCATAAACAAGAGAAGGCTTGGATGGGAGCCGATTCATCAAGCTAGTTTCAAAGAAATTCTTAGTACAGGAGTCTTAGGTGATATTCACGAGTTGGTCCTGGACAAAAGTAAGGCCTTTAATATTTTGGAGAATTGGGAAACTGTTCATTCATTACTTGGACCTAGATGTAAAACAACGTACCATCCTAGGTCCCTTTATAAAAAGTCTTAGTTTAATTCGGTATGTCGATAGGCAAAGAAAGAGTTTGGAGGAAAACTAAGACAGCATAAGAAGAAAAGAAATAAGTCTGTAGCAGATTTTAAATTGCTATGGACTGAAAGAGAAAAATATAGGAAAATTCTCGAACGGGAGAGACATAAACATACTCAGGGACTTTGGGGAAAAACTGAGGCAGGCTGTTTTGGATAGGGATGGAAGGTGATTTTGGAATACTGTTGCCCAGGGATATAATAGATATGCCAATAGGATTGAAGCCTATATTACACCTGAAGTTTGGGCATCTCATTTCTCCAAGCTCTATTATTCTCATGAAGAGCAGGAGACACCAGATGCTTTCAAAATACAGGAGGATGAAATTTTTCCAAGACCTATCTTGATCACAGAGGACGAAATCCAGGCACTGATTGGCCTTAAGGCAAATAAAGTACCAGGGCCAGATGGGGTCCTAGGTGATCTCTATAAGGTTTTTCCCAACTGATGGATTCCTTTTCTTCTTTTGCTGTTTAATGGCCTGGTTCAGGGGTACTCTTACCCTGCCAGTTGGGCAGGTAGTGTTATCTTCCCAATTTTTAAAAAAGAGGATCCGAATGACCCAAGGATATATAGGCCTATTAGTTTGATAGATGTTTCACAGAAGATTTTCTCTAGGATAATTTGGGGCAGATTGCTGTCATGGGTCAAGGAGAACTCAGTATTGAATGAGGCACTGAACGGTTTCCAGAAGGACTTTTCTATAGTATATTCGTTATATATTATGTGCTTCAGCACCTGATCTGGAAGCATACTAAAGTGAGAAAAAACAGATTATATTGCTGTTTTGTGGGCTTCTCCTCGGCCTTCGACAGCATTAGTGGAAAAATCCTTTGGGCTACATTAAGAGATCTGAAGTTGGAGGCCTCACTTCTTGATGTTGTTAATAGACTAAAATATGTGGGCAAGGGTCCAGTATAATCAATATGGTCATCTAACTGACAGATTTGAGACAAATGTGGGGGGCAGACAGGGGTGTATTTTGGCTCCCACTCTATTGAACATCTACATTAATACAGTCTTGGTTCAGCTAGGTAACCAGATTTTCATACTCAAAAATTAATGATCAAAGGATTGAATGTTTAGCATATGCAGACGATTTAGTCTTGCTCTCTAGTTCAGTCCTAGGTTTTAAAAGAAAATTGGCTCACTTTGAATCTCTCTGTTCTCAAAGGAAACTAAAAGTTAATCTCAGCAAGACCAACATTGTAGTTTTTGGCTCTCAAATCAAGAATACGGTAGGCTTTAGGCTAAATGGTAACCATATAGACACTGTTAAGTGTTATGACTATTTAGGTGCCCATTTTGCCTATAGCCTGTCTTGGACCAAACATTTGGAGGCTGTCCAATTTAAAATGGGATCTTCTGTAAATGCCCTAAAAATATTTAACAGCAAGATGGGTAAGTCATCAGTGAGTGGGGTATTAAGAGTTGTTAATGCCAAAATAAGAACGAGCATGTTATGTGCCTCTGAAATCTGGGGTTATACTAAGGTTAGAGAATTACAGTAGAAATAATTCTGAATAAACTCTATAGATACATCTTAATATTTTTAAATGGAACTCCAGGCTGTATCCTTGCCTTGGAGGTAGGACAACGTTCCTTGAATTTTCTCACCTGTGAACGACAGATTCTCTTTCTGTTGAAACTTTTTCTTTTGCCCCAACAAAGATATCCCAGAATGTGTGTAGTGGAAGTCATCAAATTGGCCAGCATGGGATATGTACATCTCTTTATTCAACATATTAAGGAACAATAATGCCGGCCGAATTGGGCCACCTTCTATATAAAATTTACACGAGACCATTTGAGGAGATTAGGCAGGATGTCAAATTGAGGCTTACTGACTTACGACATAAGCTTGGAGAGTTGAACATAGAAAGAATTTAAGCTATATGGATTTTATAAAAAAGTAAAGATTTCATGGGGATATGAGCCATATCTCTCTTTTTAACCTGCCCTAAACAAAGAAGAATCTATACAAGATTAGAACTGAAAACTATAATGCTCAATGCATTCATTTCAGACAAAAGAGAGAGGGTGCTTTTTCCATATTGTAAATGTGGAGTGGGGACTATAGATGATCTCAAACATGTGGTACTCTTGTATCCTAGGTATGAATCAACTTGGAAAAAACTGCTGGGAGGATCTCGGCCTCCCCCTGGAGGATCTTTTGGAATATTTGTTTACTATGAAAGAGAAGAACATGGAAGAGATCCTTGCAAGATTTTTAATCTCAACTCATTTGTAAAGTTTATTAGGGGGACTTGAAGTCCTGTGGAGGTTTATTTGATGTGAAAAGGTACTCTGTTAAATTGAATTGCACTGTAAAGATATTTAAGTTCCTTGTTGATTTATTTATTGTCTATTTATATTTACTATTTATTTTGTCCTGATTTTAGTATATTATAACTGCGTTATGCTGAACAATAAATTGTACCACCACTACTACTACTACATTCCAAGCTTCTAGTGGGACTGTAGAAAGAGGCTTCAGACTCAAGAACTGCATTAAGAGCAAACAAAAGAAACCACTTGGAAGAAAGTCATTTAGATATGGTGATCGAACAAAATTGTTTTTAACATCTGGTGGAAAAATGGATCTTAATAAAATATAAGTCCACTGGAAGAATGGGAAAGACAGGAGAGAAAAACAGTAAATGTTGATTTCTTAGCAATGCATCAGCAGCAGCAGCACCCCTTTTAGATGCATGCAAGACTGTTTAAAATGTACATAGTTTACACATGTTTCCAGTTCATACTGTTATGGCGCACAATGCACATCCAGGCTTTGGGCTGTGTCAGAATGTATATTTATACTTTGCATTGAGTATTTGAGTGTTTGGTTATATTTTCTACTGTTTACTGGCAATAAAATATATCACTTGTTTGGGCCACCCAATTTGTGCACATGAATCAATTTTTTTGCACAAAGTGCCGCACACACACATCAGTTGCCCACCCACAGAGACTAAACATTAGAGGGAACATTGGCCTCCAGTATTGCATGCAGTACTCCAGATGGGGCCTAACCAGTGTCTTGTAAAGAGGGATTATTACCTCCCTCTTCCGACTTGTGATATCCAGGGCAGACACGGGGCCTTGGCTGTAAAGGAAATCTGTGCAGTCCAGTAAGGTAAAAAATGAGGTTTGGACCAATCTCTTCCTGACATCCAGTGTTGGAAAATGTTTTGATCCTATTGAAGAGGCCAAGCTTCTGCCTAAGCTTCTTTAAGAAATCCTCAGTGTGATCACAAAAGGAAAGTTTTTGGTCAATCCACACCCCCAGGTATTTGAATTTAGTAACATATTCCAGCGATTCGCCAAGAAGAGTGTGGATCTGGGGAATATTACCTTGAGTTGTGGGGTTATTGACGTATGCAGAGGGAGAAAAAAGCATCGCCTTTGGTTTTTTTGGCATTCAGGAGCAGTTTCTGGTGCAGTAGTTGAAGTTGTAGAAGACTGAATTATTATAGTAGATCCCTACAAGCTGCTTCCAGAGAGGGTCTTCTGATATAAAGTGCCATGTTATCGGCAAATAGGTGGATGTTAGCAGATTTGATGTCAGAGTCAATATTGTTAATGTAAATTGCAAAAAGCAATGGACTCAGTATAGAGCCTTGCAGTACACTCCTCAGTAGAGGTTTCAGGGATGAGAATTTCCCTTCAGCCTTGACATGCTGCTGTCGCCCTGTTTGTTTGAGAACCACCTTAGCGATGGGGGTGGTCGCAGCTGATGTTTCTGAGGGAGACCAAGAGCAGCTTGTGGTCAACCGTATCGAATGTCTTAAGTTTAGAAATGCTGCGCAAATGAAGTTCTTCGAATCCAAGGTACACTGCCAGTCATTGGTGACCTTTGCAAGGGCTGAAATAGTACTGTGATGAGGCCTAAATCCCGACTGATAAGGACTGAGAAGGTTCCCACTTTCGAGGTAGTTCCTGAGCTGCACACTCACTACTTTTTTCAATAGTTTGGAAAGGGTGGGAAGTAATGGTCTGTAGTTATTCAGGTCGCTGGGGTCTCCAGATTTAAAAAGGGGGATTACGTGAGCCGTTTTGCATATGGGAGGAATATCGCCCTGTGAAAGGGAGAAGCTAAAAAGGTGCATTATGGGCACAGCCAGGACGTGAAGACTAAGCTTCAGGAAGAATGGGTCTAACTGATCTGCCCCTGCGCACTTCTGGGATCCAGTTGTAGGAGGAGATCCTCAATGTCTCTCAGGCTGGAGGGAGAAGGCTGCGCTTGTGACCGGATCTGGTAAGTCCAGTACTCTAAGATTAGAGCGGAGGCTATTGGCAGGGGAGGCATCGAAAGCGAGACCTGCAGTAGCAAAATGGTTATTAAAAGCGTCAAGGATAGTTGATTTTTCTGACACTGAAGTTGCGCCAAGGGCAATTTTTTTGTGGGTAAGTTGATCATAGCCACGTGCCCTTGAATATCCTTGATGGTTATCCAGAAGTTTGTTGAGCACTTAGTGGAAGCGTCCAGCTCTTTGTGAAAATAACTAGCCTTAGCCTCCCTAAGAAGATTGGTACAGTGGTTACTAGCCTTCCTGAATGATGTCCAGCCATATGGAAGTTTTGACTTCTGAGCTTTTTTCCAAAGCCAGTTTCTGTGCAACAGGGAGGCCTTTAATTGGGCCATAAGCCAAGGACATGATTTATTTTTAGAACGAATCTGGACTAATGGTGCATGTTTATCCAAAGCCCCTAACACAATTTCCTGGAAGAAATCGTAGGCTGCAGGCACTGAGTTGGCCAAGTAAAAATCCTGCCATCTCAAGGAATCTCACAAGTCGAGGAGGAATGCATAGATGTCAAAATTATGCCGTTTCCTCTTGAGTGAAAATTTGGAAAAGGATGGTAGTTTTGGAGCGAATCTTACACCTGCTATAATACAGTGGTCGCTGAAATCTGAAAACACTCCTTTTACACAGATAGGGTTTGCTTACTAAAACGAGATCTAGAAGTGTGCTATTTTTAGGACCCTTCTTGTTTGGATGTGTTGCTTCAGAAATTACTTGGGAAAGACCAAAGATGTCGTAAATAGTCTTTAGGGGTAAGGAACTATTGGAGTACCAGTCCATGTAGAGGTCCCCTAGTATAATAATCTCCGATTGAAGGGATCCCATTGTATTGGTTATATGGTCTAGAAATTGTAGCCCCGCGGATGGAGGTCTGTAACATCCTACGACGCATACTGAGATGGAGGAAGATAGTTTGACATTGAGAGTCAGGCTGTCTAATTCCTTTGGGAGTGAGACGAATCTATAACTGATGCAGACAATTTCTCCTTGACATAGATGGCAACTTCTCCTCCTCCTCCTCCTCTGGTGAGCCTATCAGTTCTGAACAGGGTATAAGATAGGATATTACTGGGGTTAGAAGAAAAAAATGACTAAGCATAGTAATCTTGTTTCTTCCCAGTGATACTCAGGTATTCATAACTTCCCACCGTGCCTCCCCTTCTAGGACCTTTAGCCTCTACATTCCTGCATACTGTGCTCACAGGGGTATACATGCCACTTTTCTGGCACAGTTTTGGTAAACAAGGTTCGTAGTGTGTGTTTCCCCCTTCTTTCAGGTGATTCTGACATTTTTGGGGGTATCTGTTATGGTTCCCCCCTCCAGTTGGAGGGTTTATGGCTTTGATTATCTTTATTATTGATTACCATTATTCAGTATTTATAGACCTTGGGGGGCAGGGGGCCCTGCCTTTCCAGGCGTCCAGAAAATCTGAGGGGTTTAGAACTAAGGCAGTTAATTCAATGCAGCATTTGAATAGTTGTCACATGCAAAGAGTTCCATCATTTACATGTATTCTGTCCTCTCCAGGCAGTTGTGGCTTAAAAGGATACTGCAGAAAATTATGAATACCAGTGTCTCACTGGGAAGAAACAAGATTACTATGGTAAGTAATTGTTTCTTCCCAGACAGAGTAGTAATAGCATAAATAATTGTTTACTTAAATATAATTTTTGTATACATGCTTAATGTGCCTGGTATTAACTATATGTGATGGTACATGAACTGCAGTATTAATCCGGTTGGCTGGTGAGCTAATAGCAGCTAGTGTCAGAGGCTTATAAGATAGGGAATTATAGCTAATCCGATATCTTGCCAACTGGCTAGTGTCTGAAGACCAAAACTACAGCCAGGAAACAGACTAACTCAGATTAGACATATCATCAAATTTCAGGTTGTGTCCTATCTTCACTTAATGATGACATAGTCACTGCAGAGAGAACAAGCATTTGTCAATGCCGAATGTTTGCTTGCTGGCGTTAGCATTGGTAGTGTAGGAGTTAGAGAGATGGAGAGATGCATAATAGCAGAGACTGACAGGCATTGGGGTGTGCCTTTGGGTCGTCAGGCATAACAGCCTCTCCATTTCACCACACCCAACCCTGCAGATGCCGATAAGTGTCACCGTGTGCCTTGGGGTCTTTGGGCATTATGATCACCCCATTCCATAAGGAAGTACGGTGAGATGGGTGCAGTATAGGAGAATGGGGTGAACTTTGGGGCTGAAGACTCCAAGGCACACCTCATTGCCTGTCACTGGCTGCAGGGTTTGGGTTGGGGTGGACTGGCATGAGCATTACAGGCGACAATCCCAAGTCACACCCCTGATGTCTCTCAGTCTCTATAGGGTGGGGCGTCATGGTCGGAAACACTAATGCCCCAGGTGTTCATTGGTATTTTCACTCCAAATTTTCAACATGGGTCTTTTGTGACCCCCACCTCATGAACAGTGGCAATATCAGTTTGTTAGCCGAAAGCTGATTTTGCACAGCGACTATGCCATTTGGCACCACAGGTGGAAAAACACATTTCGAACAGGATGTGAAAAATGACAGCTGTATTGTTCATGGGGAGGTGTAAAAAATGGCAATGTTGAAAACCTGGAGTGAAAATATAAAAAAAAAATTGAAGTCAAGAGCATGCGTAGAAACTGCGAAACACACACCCGTAATGTAATTAGTTTGGGGAATTTTTACAGCAGATTGTCAACACAGGCATTTTGGGACCTCCGCTCATAAACAGTGTCACTGTGATTTTCTTTATCTGTCTCGAACAATGATTTCCCGTGGCCACGCATTTCTGCACTGGATACGAAACTCATTTTGGCCAGGGTGTGAAAAATGACAGCTGTACCGTTCATAAGGAGGTGTGGAAAAATGCTAGTGTTGAAAATCTGGACTGAAAATAGTACAAATTCATGAACTTACGAGGGTGCGTGGAAACTGCACAATGCATGCTCGTAACAATCATTTTATGGACTTTTGTCACCAAATTTTCAACATAACCATTTTAAGACCTCTGCTCATGAACAGTGTCACTGTGATTTTCTTAATCTGTCCCAAACATTGATTTCGCACACCGACTACGCCATTGTGTGCTGCATGTGTGAAAACACATTTTTGGCAAGATGTGAAAAATAACAGCTGTACTGCTCATAAGGAGGTGTGGAAAAATGGCAATGTTGAAAATCTGAAGTGAAAATATTAAAAATTCACGAAGTTACAAGCGTGCATAGGAACTCTGCAACACACGCTCATAAAACAGTCATTTGTGGGAATTATTTCACTAAATTTCCAACATAGGGTTTTGGGGGCCTACTGCATGAACTGTGATACTGTTGTTTCGTTACTCAGTTCCGGAAGGTGGTTCTGTGCAGTGACCGCGAAATCACCTTTCAGGACTGAATAACAAAATGACAGTGACTGAGTTCATGAGGTGGGGCCTCAAGAACCCCGTGTTAAAAATTTGGTGAAAAAATTCCATAAAATGGCAGAGATATGCACCAAAGTTGGGGGGACATTTATGCCATTATATAGCTTACTGGCATTTCTTCAGTTTGTGGTCGGCTTTGAAGAGTGCAGACATGTTCCTGGTCCACCAAAGATAATCATGCTGAGCTCCAGAGGTAAGTATGGGGTCGTGGGTTTGTGGGGAGGTGGGTGCGCAGAGTGGGGGTGTGGGTTGGGGGAGGGGGTAAGACAGTCAACAGGGGACCTTTTTTTTTTTCCCTTATTTAGGAAGACGGGACATTTGCCATTTTGGGGTGGGCTCACAGCATAGCAGCTGGAAGGTTATTTTGGGGGGCAGTGCAGCAGACAGGGGATTGGGCACCCCTTTTGTCCATACTGACTTGCTACGCTGGGGTGGGCTCCCAGCGTGGCACCTAAAGTCTGTGTTTTTTTTTTCTGGGGGGGTACAGTGGAGCCGACTGGGGATTAGGCCCCCCAACCCCGTCGGCCATAAGGACGTTTTGCCACGCCTGGGTGGTCTCCCAGCATGGCACCTAGAAGTCTGTTTGGTTTGTTTGGGGGGGTCAGTGGAGCCGACTGAGGACTGGGCACCCCCGTCAGTCATACAGTGTGTGGGGGTGGAGGGGAGCGCATGAGCATGCTGGGGTGGGTGCCCAGCATACTCACGAGTGTTGGGGGAGGGGTGCAAACTATCTGATGGTTTAAATGCAGTGCTGACGACGTGTAGACAATTTGCATACTCATGCGCAAATTGCCTACATGTTATCACTGCTCATTGTGGCAGTGTTTTCCTCAGAACTGTATGCCACTGCATCTGAATGGCTGTCATAGACAGCTTGGACATTCATTGGCACGTTGCAGCCATGCCTGCAAAAGGGAGCAGGGCATTGGAAGTGGAGGCACACCTGCAAAAACTTGTATGATGGCACTAACTTTCTTGCACATGCGTGAAAGCAAGCATAATAAATAAAAGCAGGAGAGGCCACATGTTTAGGAAGGGGAGCTGTACCATTAGTACAGCAGTCTGTCTAGGAAAATGAGACTAGAGCATACCCTGCTTGTAGTCTTGGTAGTGGTCCTTATATAGTTTACATTACAGAAGTGGACAATATTTCATACAGACAGCAGTTGGATATAAGAATCCCCTCTATAGAAGATTATTCTGTTTGCATTAAAGATTAACCGTACCTCAGGAGCTCCTGCACAATTGATAGCATACAGTAAACTGGATATCCCAAGAGTCGTTCTCTGGACTCAATCCATATAGCAAATATATCAGGAACTCTTATAAAATGTGAGACAATAAGGCTACAAAATCATCCCAGTTAGACAATTGTTCTGGTTGAATGTCCTAGCAATAAATTCTATAGCTAATGAGCACCTGTAAAATAGCTTCAAACAGCACCTACTACAGATATATTGTGTAAGTGCACCTAAGATACTATGTCCAGCAAGGTGTTAAACAATATTTACCCACAAAGGTAAGTAAGCTGCAGTACAAATTAAGACAGTACTTACTGGAACCTCTTACCATGCATTACCCATAATGCATCCCTTTCTGGAACCTCTTGGTGTGCATTACCCATTAGGCTACATAAGGGATTATCCTTGAGTGATATCAAGGAGCAATTGCAACTACAGTACTGTTGTAACATAGCATAATTTCAGTGTAAGTTTTATAACAAAGGTTTTGTGGTCTCCTATATCTACTGTATTGTACTGTGGCTATGTACTGTACTTTACATATGGGTCTCTATTAGACACCGTTGAAAACGAGCTATGCTCAGTCATTTATCCTTTCCTTGCTTCTTGACCAAACACCGATTGCTTTGCGGAACATATTAAAGATTCATTCTGTTTTGTTGCATTATTAACTTGTAAAATATGGATTCTGAAAAAAAAATGTAGAGAAGATTTTTGTAAAGCAGTAGTCCTTTTGCTTTTTTTATTCAGGCACTACTGAACTGGAGACTGCGTCTGTCTTGGGTGCAGATTTCCTGTCTCTATATAGGAACTGTTGTTGCCCAGATATAAATATTTGGATTGAAGATAAAGTTTTTCAGACACACAGGTATGTCATTTTGCTACTTTCTTAAGGATGAGGCTCACAGTTATTTGTAGCACTTGGTTGTGTTACCTAATAAAACTTTATAGAAAAGTATTCCTTAATAAAACAACAACTAGTATTGTGAGATGAACATTATACATCTGTAATTACTAGTCATCAGAATTTCAGTGGAAAGAGCCAGTTGTTGTTTCCTGCTGAATCAGTTGGTTATTGACCACCCCCACCCCAACAATTTATCAGCCAAGTCTTACACACTTTTGCCTTTGTTTGAGGTCAGTTAACTTAGTTGTTCTCATTTAGAACCTTTTTTTGGGTGTTGATGGTTGGAAAAAGATATTTGACTGTTGAACTTGGTGGTGGAAATTGAAGGTGGAGGAAAAACTGATGACCAGCAATTATATAAAATAAGACATTTGATGTGTGGAAACTCCCATTTTATACACACCCAGTGTTCCAGAGAAAGCGAGTACTGTCCTGTTTTACTCCCAATTGTTAATAAATACTCTTTAAATATTTTTGGTGAGTACCGATACTCATCCCAGCCCTTGGAGGTGCTCCATAGATACTTCAAAAGGAGCTGTTTTCCAGGTTTTTAAAGCACCTTTACTTATCAAACTTCATGTCAAAAATGTTGATTACTCTTGAATGCCATCATTACTTAGAGCACCGTACACACCCTCAACGTATGGTGCTTCACTCTTGGGGTTTATGTAAGATCACACACCTTGGGTGTGCATAAAATTTCTCATTACGCATACCACACCATGCATTATTCTATATATAATCTTGCATAATATCCATATATCTTTTTATATTTTCTCATATCAGTATATACTAAATATATTCTTTAACACCTATTTTTCAATACATCTTTCTTTGATTTATTGTCTTGTCTTTTTTTGTGTAAACATTTGGAAAATAAATGATTTTATTTTTAAATTTAGCAATCCATTTTCAAACTTTTTCTGAATTTTGGTTCCACTTCAGCTTATTTTATGATCTGTGCCATGTTTAACCTTGTATACCTTTATCTTATACATTTAATTGCACTGCAGACATTTTACTGTCAACTCAAGTAACCCCCAATCGTTCTTATTTTAAAATTTTTTTATAATATAATTTTATTGAACATTTTGCCTGTATTAAAAGGGAGACAGATGGCAGAATGGTACACAATATCTGAGCAGGTCACAATAATACACTGAAATGTTTCTTTTAAGTTGCCAGATTCAGAGAATGAAATATGAAATACTGACGTACAATCAGTGAATGTAAGCAATCTTGTGTCTACTTTCTTTTGTGAAAAACTGTGCAGAAGTAAACGTGAAAGACAGAGAAAAGGGTGCTTGCCACCAGTACTCTGGAGAAACTGATGTGTTAGGATGTAGCAGAAGGAGGATACCATAAGAGGTATAGGTAAGGAAGAAGTTTGGGGAGGAAGGAATGATTCACCTGTAAGTTAAATTGTGAGCTTTTAACAGATAAGATGATGCTGGAGAGGGTGGAGCAGGAGGGGATGCTGCATCAGGAGCAAAGTCCAGGGAGTGGTTAAACTGATATATAACTCAGCCTGCAGCGCAAATGTTCCTCGGATAATGAAACCTTATTATTTAAAGTGTATGTTCATTTTTCTAACCCATATATGTGCTGAAGTATTCTGCCAACAAAGAAGTATGGAGATTTATTTTGTGTTATAGGAGTGTTGGGGAAAAAAATGGCTCACTCATTGAATGTTGTTTAAACCAATTTTATTTCATTTAACTGTAAGCACTGGATACATAGGCCAAAGTTTCATGAGTCACTTATCACTTTATCAGGATCTCTTTACATATTAAACAATGTAAAATATAAGAATACATTTGAATATTTCACAAGCTTATGTTTATACAATCCTTAAACATATATTATATCCAGTACCTGGACCTACCTAACATAGTGATTTTTGCATTTATTTGTCATTTAGATTTCTTGCTTTTGTTATCTATTTCTATTTATAAACAAAAGAAAGATACAATATAAGTTAATGATCTTTAAATACTTACAAAATGTAAATGCTTTAAAAAAGGTACAGTATTAAAAATATACAAATTATTGGCCGCTCAACATTTCCTTGCAGCTGCTCTACAGAAGCGATTGGGAGCTGGAGGTCTAAGTAAAAAAAAAAAAAAAAAAAAGGAAAAAGGTATTTGTAAATATATATATTCTCGCAAAAGAATATTTCAAAAATTAATGCAAAATAAGTCACAAGCACTTTATGCCCGGAATTTAATATCTATAATTAAATTATAGTGCCACTTCATCAGCCATGAAACGTTTTCTACAGATTGTGTAAAGCTAAGAAAATAGTTTTTCAAACAGATTTCATTATTGTGGTATTCATTCATTCATACCTTTACCAAGTACCACTTTGAGTTGTTAGTGGATGGACCAAGATCAGAAGCATTAAATTCCATAGGAGGGCAAGCTGGATCTCCGCTTCAAAAGTGTATGATGTGTCCACAGCTCAGAGTTCCACTTTTGTAGGTTAGATTCTGTAGTGCTGGGTGTGGTGTCTAATAAAGCTCTGTAAAGCTGTCCGATAAGATGGGACCACCACCGCTGCTGCCTGATATGACTCATTGAGTTGTTATAGTGAAGGGAGGATTTCAGGTAGAGAAGCTACTACTGGACCAAGGTCTAGCAGAACGTAACACACCAATAAATTATGATGATGGTCTATTGAGGGCAGTTGAAAAAGAGGATTGCAAGGAAGCAATAGGAACTACTCCAAGGAAATCCAACATTTGAAAGACATAGCGGAGCCCAAGATGGCACCACTTCTGCATTACTAAGACTGTCCTGTTCAGAAGGAACTCTGTATCGTATAGCAAGGCACTAAGCTGTTTCAGTGAGACAGTTGTAGGAAATTTACTCTAAATATAGAACCAGTGCTTTAATGTAATGGCTGTATACCTGGAAAATGTTGAGACTGGGAGACAACCCGCAGGTTGCCAAACAGATAATCTAGATAGTTCAGTTTGCTAATAATATGCCTGTAAAGCAGGGAACAACCACAGGTGGATAGTATGGAGCTGACATGCATATGCATATAATGTCAGATTAGGTAAATTCACTCCCCGGGCAAATGAAGTATAAAGAACCTGATACATGGAGGTGTTCCCTAGCTGATTAATCTGGAAATTAATTTGTTTAGGATTTAAAATAGATTAAATCAGGCATAACTGGCAGAGTTTGGAAGGAATGAAGAGTATGTGACAAGATATTTTGTCTAATAACTTCTAGGTGATGCAGAAAGCCCTGGAACAACTGGCTCCAGCGAGTCAGGTCTTTTGTAATCTATTGGGTTAGTGGCTAATAATTTAGAAGTTCTAAATGGGATAACTGTTTAGTCCGTTTTATCCTCAGTATTTAAATACCATTTTCTGCCACTTAAAAGGGAATTTTTGGTTTGGATCGGCCAAATATACATAGTTATATAATAGGACTTCCATCTTCTATGCATTAGGTTTGTACCCTGCCAGTTTGCCAAAGACAATAAACGCTTCCCGTATTGCTGGGAGTGAAACTTAAGGAGTTATCAGGGTAAGAAGGCTATTGTTGGTGAATAGAGACAATTTAAAGTCCCTACCTGCTACTGGGACTTCTGTAATGTTGGGGTGGAAACAGATAGCTACTTATAAGGGTTCCAGGTACAAGGTGAAGAGAAGAGGTGAAAGATTACACCACTGCCTGGTGCCTCTTTGCAGTGGAAAGGGAGTAATAAGAGAGCCTTTCACCCGTAGATATGCCTTGGGGGATGTGTAGTTACCCTGAAGCATCTCCACCAGCTACTCTGGGAAATCAAAGGTCAACAAGTTTGCCCACAGAAATGGCCACCCCACACTGTCGAAAGCCTTCTCCGTGTCATGGCTTAACAGTGCCATTGGGATTTTATAGGTGTCCGTATAATCCAGAAGGTGGAGAGTGCAATGGACACTGTCATTGGCTTGTGTATTCCTGACTGCACCTACCTGATCTTTGTCCCGAAGGGCAGGCAGTAGGATTTCTAAACACTTGGCCAAGATGGGCATTAAAATTTTATATAATCAAATTTTAAAATAGAAATGGGCCTGTATGGCTGGCCTGTGCTTGCGTGTAGGGCTGAGGCATTTCATGCCTTACACCTGCCATACCCAGCGTACGTGTTAGCGGGCGAAAGCGGGCGCTAGAGTCCAACTGGGGAGGGAGAAGATCGAGCATCTGAAGGACTTCTTTCCTCTCCCGGGAGGGAGGGAGGGTTGGCGCCCCACTGAATGACTGCTCCTGGGTGGCGGCCTGAGGGTGATGCAGTTCTGGTGGGCGCCATGGAAGGTAGGGTGCTGCAGGACTTTGCGGACATGCGCACCTCCACATATACATGTCTGGCATGTGTGCCCCAGCAACGGGAGGAGGGACAAAAATGGAGGAAAAATCCCTAGCTGGGTGACTGACTGTCCGCAGACTCCAGACCAGTGACTGGGCAGAATTCTGGAAAGTATGTCCCGTGATACTGGGGTGACAGGGCTTGGGGGGCAGTCTGAAGGAGCAGCTAGCATGCATGAGATATAATGTATGTGTGTGTGTATATATATGTATGTATATGTATATATGTATGTATGTATGTATATATGTGTATATATGTATATATATGTGTATATATATGTATGTGTATATGTGTGTGTGTGTGTGTGTGTATATATATATATATATATATATATATATATATATATATATATATATATATATATATATATATATATATATATATATATATATATATATATATATATATATATATATATATATATATATATATATATATATATATATAATCTTCTCTAAAAGAAATGGCCGTGTAGGAGGCTGCAGACATGTGCTCTTTGTCAGGTTTAAGAAGAGCCAAAATTGTGTAAATTGACATGAAGGGGCAGGATCTTATCCACGAGGACTGTCTGATATGCTGAGAGCAAAGGAGGGAGAAGCTGTTTCTGGAACTGTTTATAAAATTCAACAGGATAGCCATCCGGGCCCAGTCACTTGCTGGTGTAAGAATCCCAAAGTACTGACAGAATTTCTTCAGGAGACATTCAGGAACACTGCTTCTGGACCTTCTCCTCTTAATTTTGGGAGAGGCAGGGTTTGTAGGAAAGTTGTGATGTCAAAGTGAGACACCTTGCTGGTTTCTGGTTCTGCCAAGAGTTCATTTGTTCATAACTCTCATCGGCTCTCCCGCTTGGTGACAGAACTGTTGTTTTCCCCTGCTAAACCACAGAAAACCTCTGATAAACAGTGATGGGTAAGGTACTCTGGAGTGGTCCAGGCCAAACCAAAAGTGCAGAGTTCAGACAGCACAGCACTGCGGGAACTGGCAGATTGCATCGAGGAGAAGGCCCGTAGTCTCAGTCATGCTGCTTTGATAACATCAACCGCTTCAGAGCAGGCAAGCAGCATTAGTGAGGATGAAATAGGACCACTTACCATTACTTCTGATGGGCTGTTTTTATAGCTGCAGAGGCTGAGGACATGCTTGAGCGTTTGGAGGGGAAGGTTATGGAGAACACAAAGCATCTAGTGCCGGTACAGCAGAGGGCAATGGATTTGGAGAGGGGGCTCACAGAGGTGTCAGACACAGCTGTGAAGCATGACACGACTCTCAGTATATGAATGTGAAATGGCAGAGAAACTTAACTATTTGGAATTGCATTCCCTGCAGGATAATATCCGCCTACATGACCTCCCAGAAGCAACCCAGCAAGGCCCTATGGAGCCCTGTCTCACCTCCTTTCTGCTGTCATAGCTTCAGGAAGAGTCATTAGAAATAGTACGGGCTTACAGGGCACTCAGCTGTCAACTGAGTGATCCCAAGGCCAGGCTGCGATCAATAATCATGAAGTTCCTGGACTATCACATCAAGACCAAGGTGCTGATGCAGGCATGTAATAAAAAAAGAAATTGTGTTCGGAGACTGCAGGCAGTACCTTGACCACGATTTTACCCCATGACTTTAACCAACAGGAAAACTCTACTAGCCATTCGCAAAGAACTGGTGGCCAAAGATATAAAGATGCAGATTATTGCCCTGGTCCAGTTTAAAATCTACACGACAGAAGGACCAGAATTGTTTAGGACTCTGACAAAAGGCCAAGCCCTTACTCAAAAAACGAGGGGTTTCTCAGTATCTGTTTTCAAACCCAGACCTATCCCTGATTGGTGCTCTCAGATTCAAACCACTGGTCTGTGGTCCAGCAAACCAGAAAAAGAAACTGCAACCATCAGGGGACTGTGACTGCAGCTCCCCATACTCCCTGAGGCGACCCACCTCTTAGCAGCCCAAAGAATGGGTCCCTCATTACAGCTAAAGATCCTTGCTGAATATTGTGGTAAGCAATGTGAATTATAAACTCTAACTGTTTTCTGTGAGGTGGACTGATCAGTGGAGGATATTACCAGTGGAACTTCTTTCTGGATGTTAGCTTGCTTGGCATTTGAACATTTTCGTATCCTAATATAAAAACATAGAAGCATAGAAACTGTTGGCAGGTAAGGGCCTTCGGCGGCCCACCTAGTCTGCCCTATTACCACTAACAATTGCGCTCGATCATGCACTGCTGGCATTAGGTTGTACCCCCCCTTCCAACTACCAGCAATCCTCTATGCCTATCCCAAGCATATTTAAAACCTGTAGTCTTTTCTGCCCCCACCACCACCTCCGCTGGTAGGTTGTTCCACTTGTCCACCACTCTCTCTGTGATGAAGTACTTTCTCACGTTCCCTCCGTCCCTCCAGTTTCATCTTATGCCCTCTTGTCCATGAGCATCTTTTTCTTTGGAATATAGTATTCTCCTGCACTTTATTCTTCCCTTGAGGTACTTGAATGTCTCAATCATATCCCCCCCCCCCCAGGGAGTACATATTTAATTCCCTCAAGCTATCCTCATAGGGCTTGCAATGTAGTCCCTGCACCATTTTGCTTGCCCTCCTCTGAACCGCCTCCACCATATCTATGTTCTTATGTAGATGAGGCCTCCAGAACTGGACACAGTATTCAAAGTGCGGCCTCACTAATGTCCTGCATAGTGGAATTATTGTCTCTTTTTCTGCTGGTGATTCCCCTACCCATGTATCCCAGCATCCTGTTGCCTTGTCACACTGCCTACCCACCTTGAGTTCATCGGAGATGATCACCCCCAGATCTCTTTCTTGGAGCATGCTATTTCTCTCCCCAGTTGATGTAGCTCCTGGGTTTTGTGCCCTATGTGCATTATCTTGCACTTTTTTGCGTTGAATCCTGGCTGCCAATCCCTTGACCAGTCCTCCAGCTTCCTTAGCTCTCCCCTCATTCTATCCACTCCCCTGGTGTGTCCACCCTGTTGCAGAGCTTAATGTCATCAGTGAACAGGCACATTTTCCCTTCCAGATCCTCTGCAATATCACTGATAAAAACATTGAAGAGGACTGGACCCAGCACTGACCCCTGTGGTACCCCACTGGTCACTTTACCCTCTGCAGAGTGAATGCCATTTATCACCACCCTCTGAGTCCTATTATCCAGCCAATTCTCCACCCACTTCACTACTGTCTTTCCCACCCCCATGCTCCCCAGCTTATTTAACAGCTTTCTATGCGACATGGTGTCAAAGGCCTTGCTGAAATCCAGTTAGGCCACATCCACTGCCACTCCCAGATCCATCTCCTGGTTACCCAGTCGAAGAACTCAATGAGGTTAGTCTGGCACAACCTCCGTCCCGTAAAGTCGTGCTGCCTTGGGCCCTGTAGACCGTTGACAGCCAGGTGTTCCACTATTCTTTCTTTTTAGTAGTGTTTCCATGTCTGTAGTTCCCCACTTCCTCCCTATTTCCACTTTTGTATAGAGGGACCACATCAGCTGTCTTCCAGTCCTTTGGTACCTCACGTTTCCAATGACAGGTTAAACAGGGTGGTCAGGTTCTGCCAACTCTTCTCTTTGCTTTTTCAGTATCCTGGGGTACACTCTATCTAGCCCCCATAGCCTTATCAACTCTCATTGCCTCCAGTTGCCTGAGGACCCTTTCCATTAGAGATGGACCGGTGTCTGTTTCCTTGTCCTTCCTGCCCTTATCACTTATTACTGGCAGGCCCATTTCCTACTCCCTCCTTTGTAAAAACTGAACAAATGTATTTGTTCAGTATATCCGATTTCTGGTGGTCATCCTCTACACTACCCCATCTTTCTCTTTCAGTCTCATAATCCCCCCCATTTCCTTCCTTTTTTCACTGATGTACCTGTAAAAGGTTTTGTCCCACCTTACCACTGAGTTTGCTATGCATTCTTCTGTTTGCGCCTTGACTTCCCTAACTGTCTTCCCTGCCTCCTTTGTTTTACCTGGCACCTCTCCATATCCCCCTCTTCCTGTATCTTTTTGTATTGCTCAAATGCTAATTTATTTTTGTTTGCTTTAACCTTTTCTGCTACCGCCTTAGAAAACCATAGTGGTCTCTTCTTCCTCTTCCCTTCCTGACCTGTTTGACACAGAGTTGTGTGGCCAATGCATTCCCTGTTTTTATAATTGCCCACTGTTCCTCTACCCCCTTCTGCTCCCCTACTCCGACCAGTGCTGCTCCTAGGTATTTTCCCATCTTTCTGAAATCTGCCCTCCTTTCTATTATGGTTTCCGAGTTTGAATTATTCAGGTGACAAATGATTTACTATAGGAGAATAATGGAAAGCAAAAGTCAGAGTGGATGGGGGCATACCCCTGAAGAGAGTGTAGAAATAAATTAAGCTGGTGGTGGAAGGGGCCAGGGTGATGTATTAAAAGGCTGGGGGGAGGTCTTCCACAGTGGACCCAGATGCATGCATTTATGGATGGGGAATATTTAGTGTGCTGCTGGCCTAATGTTCATGCCTAATGTATCCCCTTCAGTTAAGGGGGAGCTGGGGGACTCACCAGGGCCACTGGTCTGAAGGGGGAGGTTGCCCCGGGCAGCGACCTTCCCCACTCTGGAAACTCCTGACCACAGACTATCGATCAAGAGACTGAGCTTCAGGTGAGATCAGACTGGCCTCTCTTGATAATTATGATAGAGGGTGGGGGAGATGTGGCCCAGGGAATGGAGGGAGAAGTAGTGCCCATGGCTGCTGCTAGCGAACAGCACCTCTAGCACTGGGAGTATATCCATGGTACATCCATGGCAGAGCGACATGTAGGCCTATTTATCCTCCTCCTCTTGTACTTAACTGCAGGGGCAGATGTTGAGGGCGGAGACCTCATCAGGATGTCCCTTTGTTTTACCTAATTTTTTCTAGTAAGCTTCAATATGCTAAGGTGCCCAGAGCTGGTTCCAGGCCTATGCTGTACCTCCTCTACGAAGATCAGTGCTGATGAGGGGCAGAGTAAAAGTTGGGTAATATATGCTCTGGGGAAGGGGAACTGGAGAGCGGCTAAGACCCTGCTTAGGAATGGGGATCTCGCCCCAGACCCACCAGTCACTGAGAGGGAGGGACAGAGTGACACCTTAGGTGATCCAGGGAAGCCGAGGCACATATAGAGCCACTAATGCTTTTACAAGCAGAAAAGGGCAGTGTGCCAACAAGTAGCTCCTCAAATTTCTATGTAATATCTCATTTCACCATTGTTTTCAATGTTTATCCAGCTTTTTCTTAAAAATATTCTTTGTCTTGTGTACAACTATTCCAGTGGTTAACCACCCTCTGTGTTTAAAAAAAAAAAAAAAAAAAAAAAAAAAATGCTTCCTTTTGTTTTAAATTTGGTGACCTTTATCTGTAATGGATGGCCTCTTGTGTTGAGTTTTTTTTTTTGCCATGCTGTGGCTCAGGTTGTGACTGAAAACTGTCCTTTGGATCAGTTCACCTACCCAGTTACCAAAGACATAAATAAATCATCTTTTTTATGTCTTCTATGTCAATAAAGTGGTTCCCATTCAGATCATGTTTGAGTAGGTTGGTAGTAATGCTAATTTTAGTGTGTATAGTACAAAAGTATTCATTAAAAACTTATGCCATTGCCAGCCCAGTGGCATGAAGGGCTGAGGCATCTGTACTTTACCTTAAAACCTGCCATGCTGTCTACCCGTGTTCGCGGTGTAAGCGGGTTGCTAGTGGTGGGCTGGGGAGGGAGAGAATTGAGCATCTGAAGGACTGCTCTCCTCTCCTGGGGCAGGAGGACTGGTGTTCCCACCAAACGACTGTCCCTGGGTGGCGGTCTGAGGGTAGTGCAAGACTGATAGCACCAGGGAAGGAAAGGCCGTGGTGACTTGAGGATGCGTGCATCCACGAGCAAACATCTGATGTGCGCCCGCAATGGGGATGAGAACCAGGAGAAAATGGTGGAAAATCCCTAGCTGCGTAGACGACCTAATCTCCACAGGCTCTGTACCTGGTGACCGGGCAAAGTTGAGAAGGTAACTCCGGTGATACCGTGGTGAAGGGGGGGGGTCAGTCTGAAGGGAGTAGCTAGGCTGACGAGGACAATAAATTGCATATAAAAAAAACAATGCCATTTCTGACGGATCTGTGGCAATATTATTATTAGAGATTGCAGTTAAGCCTGTTTGAGCATTTCATAGAATTAATTTAACTATAGAACAGAGTACTGTTATTTTTGATGGTTGTGGCCACTGGTTTAGTCTCAGATTTACGCTTTGCTTTATTTATAGCATTCTTGCAGATTTTCTGCTTGTTTTTGAAGTTGTCCCAGCCAACAGCTGTATTTTGTTCTTTGTTTTGCATAAAAGTTATTGTGTTTTATTAGTTTTATGATTTTTTTTACTTAACCATTTCGGTTTTAGTCCTCTCTCATTGTATTTCTTGACTTAACATGTTTGTTTACAATGGACAAGATCTTAACTTTCAGATAACCCCAACTTTCTTCCACTGTTTTTTCCTTGAAGAGAGTAGACCAGTTAGTTTTAGCCATATCTATGTTCATAAGGTCCCTGTTGGCAATTCTATATAGACAGATTTCAGTACAGCCCTTTGGTCTAATTTGGGTACTTTGTATGTTAACTAGTATGCATATGTGATCACTATTACCTAGCGGTGATGTAACCTCGCAATTCAGTATGTTGACCGTTTCAGAACTAATTACTGAGTCTATTAGATTGTCTCCTCTTGTGGGAGTTTTGACATGCTGTAGTAAGTTATGCTGTATACAGGTATCAAAAAAAAAAAAAAAAAAAATCTGCACTCTGTTATGTTTACTAAGAGTGGTCTCTTTCTCCCAGTTCAAATCATTATAATTTAGATCACCTGTGATTACAGTACGGCCCATGTCACAGGCTTTTAATTCCTCAATCACTTCATTATTTGTTTCTTCTATAGTATTGGGAGATCTGTAACATAGACCAAGAGTAAATTTTTCGGAGGAGTTTGGATTTACACATAGCCAAATACTCAGTGTTAGATTCCTGTTTCTTTATTTTATCGTAACTGAGATAGAATTTGATATCTCTCTCACTCCCACACTCCTGTTCCACAACTGCCCACTTCCCCCTCTCACCTCCCACCTCCTACTACCTCCCCTTGACAAAGCCTCACCTTGGCTGCTAAAACATGCATTTCTGCAGACTGGGAGCACCCCGTCTGAACTGTAACATGATTGTTAAACACTGTACTGCGCTTTAATTAGTGCTGCATTAATACGTTTCTCTGGAAGTGTGGTCCTGTTTCTCCTTACTTCTTGTACCCTGCTTAATGTTGTAACTACAGACTAACACCACTTATTAGTTGTTGTCTTTCTGTTCTGCAATGTTTCTTCACCTGTAAATGTCTTGTATTCCTTGTTGACTTGGAGCCTTTGTAAACGAGCCCCCGACTCAAAGGTATTAATCCGAATTTGAAATAAATAAATACCAATATAGCAACCCCACTTCCTTTAATCATTAATTCTGGTCTGGTTCTTCTTGTCATTCTGCATTTATCTTGCCTTATTTCTGAGTTGCCTTAGCAGTAAGATTTGCAGTGGGTCAGCTTCAGGAATGTTTTCGAGCCACATCAGGCACTTTTTAAAATGTTCTACCGCCTCACTGTCGATCAGAATTGCTCTGATATTGCCATCTTCAGGCTCGCCAGTGTCATTCATATCCTCCCTATCCAATGTTGTTTCACTGTCCTCCGGAACAGCTGCCACAATTTGGGAGTCTGTCAAAATTTCAGGGCAGTCTCCTCATCCTGTAGCTCCTGTTCATTCACATCCACATCATTTTCCTCTGCTAATGCTTCCAGTGCAGTTCGCATTTCATCCTCCTGATCAGGACATGCAGCAGCCGAAGGAATGGAATCATCAGTCAGGAGTCCAGACTTAGCCCAGCATTTTATCATTGTATGCTTTTGAATCTCTGTCCAGCTTTCTGCAAGCATGTAAATTACGTCCTTTGTTGTAAGTGCCTTAATGATTTCACAAAGTGCCATTTCTTTGTTCTCCTCATTTAGAACATTTGACAACAGCTTGCTACGATACAGCAATTTCAGCGTGGCAAGATTGCCTTGGCCCGTGGGCTGTATTTTTGTTGTTGTGTTTGCAGGCAAAAACTCGCATAGAATGCCACCATCCTCAGTCGTTGACCTTTCACTGCTGGTGTGTGCGCCAGTGTTGTCAATTAACACAGCCCTAGACTGCAGTCCCTTGGCTGTAAGGTGTGCTTTTACTGATGGCACAATATAGGAGAAAAAAACATTCTTTAAAGATATCGGAGGACATCCATTTGCTCCTTTGAGCTCTATAGAACACTGGTAGATTCCCCATGTTCACATCTTTAAAACATCTGGGGTTCTTTGATTTTACCGATTACCAGGAGTGGAAGCATATGGTTACCCATGGCGTTACCACAAGCCAGCACTGTCAGGGGCTCCTTATTCTTAAAACCAGGGGCATTTTTTCATTGCTGGTGGCGAGTCTTTTCAGGGAGCAGTTTCCAGTAGCTCCCTGTCTCGTCCACGTTATAAATTTGTTCTTCGGTCAATAATTCTCTCTTCATGAGAAGTTGCATTGTTTTTTCTGAATAGCTCACTGGATTCAACAGTGGACGAAAGGCTCTCGACGACAGTGGACAAGTGCTGGATCCCATGATGGTGCTTAAACCTGTCTAACCAGTCCTCACTCTCAAGAAAGGTCATGTCAGCACACAGCTGGTTGTAAAAATGAAGAGCTTTCACTTTTATCAATCTGCCAGAAATCAGTGTCCCCTTGTGCGATTCTGAAGAAACCAAAGGTACACTGCTTTATCAAGATTTTCATCTCGACATGTGTGCATAGTTTTTCTTGAATCAGCACACATTCCACTATCCATTGATGCAGCAAAATCACAGATTTTGTCCTTAGCCTTTTTTATGTCAAACACGGTAGAAGTGACAGTACTGAACCGCTTTGCCTCATCTACAAGCTTATCGCCCGTAACGAGTGCCTCAAGCACTCTCAACTTCTGATTAATTTAAGAATGGACTGTTTACGTTTTTGCCATTGTCTGTTGCTGTTTCACTGTAACTGGTGATTGTGAGTAAAGTTGTGCCTTTTCAATGTGCATTTCATTAATTGGTGAGAGGTGTGAAATTCCCCCCTCAAAAAACTCTGTTTTTGTCTCCTACTCCCCTGAACACACTCGGGCTGCCCTAGCTCACTGGACCACTCTACCGCCCAACGTGGTCCTCTCTTCCTCATATATATTATTGCCTCTCGTCAGACCTACACCAGACAAGCCCCCTGACCTGGAGACCCTCGAGGCAGGGCCATCAGCCACTCTTGGCACTCTATCTATAATCCAGATCGCCTGGCTAGGACGAAGAGAGGCCGAAGGGGTGGAGAGAAGACTCAGTATTGGGCGTGTGGCAGCCAGCCCTGAAGGGAGCTGTCACCTATCGGAGGAGATGGGCTTTTCTTGTTAGCCCTCCCTTCCTCCCTCCCCTCAGAGCCCGAGCGTGCAATGACACCAGGAATGTCTGTCACGGCTCTGCGTCCCACTACTTTGGCCCTGAACATTGCAGTGCCTCCGGTTTCCACTGGGGGCCACTACAATGCCGGGCTATCCTGGATCCCTCCCGGAGAGAGGGGGGCAGTCCTCCAGATGCTCGATCCTGTCTCTCCCCCTGCCGACCCCCAGTGGCCCGGGGTCATTCCCGAACCCGGGTCGTTAGCGTGGTGCAAGGTGTGGCGTCCACGCCTCAACCCTCAGCATCACTGGGCCGGCAGGTGTGAAATTAAGTATCTCCCTACTGCACTGTCTACTTGATTGCCAGACTGCATTAACAGTACTGTAATAGCATGCATGGTAATACTATAGCTGCAGACAGCTCGTTATCGCTTCAGAGGACACATCTTTGTTTTGGTTAACTGAGGTTTTCAGATATTTGAGTTTTGAATAAGAAGGGTTTCACTACATTTCTAGCCAATCGTGTGGCCGAAACAGTAATGTTTTTATCCCAAGTATCACTATTTATTTATTTATTGAAATTTGTTGACCGGGTAAGCCCACTGAGATAACAAAGTCCCTTTTTCAGGGGAGACCCGGAATTAATTACAGATAAGAGACACAAAACCATACAATAGACAAAAATAGTACAGTTAAATTGCTTAGGTACATACATAGGTAGTAATATAGAACAACACAGAGAACAGGTAGTATTAGAAACAGGACAAAAACTGGTCAAGACTAAGGAGAGTAAGGGGCACCAGCAATTCAAGTGCAATAGCACTGATTAACTACCATTAAGTGAGATTTTAGGGCCGTTTTGAATGAGTACAGAGTAGAGCAGTTAGCCACGGCTGTAGGTAGACTGTTCCAGAGTGATGGGGCAGAAATGGCAAAGGACCTGTCACCAGCTCTGGTTCGAGTCCTGGGGACTTCCAGGACAGGATGGGCAGAAGACCTCGGGTCACGTTTAGCTGATTTATATAGAAGTCCATTTAGGCTCGGAGGGGCCGGGAGCTTGGCTGTTTTGAAGGTCAGACAGAGTGTAAGGAATGCAAGTCTGGCCTCAAGTGAAGGCCAGTTCAAAGAGACAAGGACATTGCAGTGGTGATCACGGAGGTGGGCAGAGGCTGCGAAGCGGGCAGTTTTATGATAGAGGACTCTGAGTTTGTTGAGATCTGGGCCCCGAAGAGATTGAAGTACGGGAGCACCATAGAGAAGTACTGGGAGAATGGTACCAGTAGTGATAGCCATACGAGCTTCCCAGGAGAGGAATCCTCCAAGTCTATATAAGAGGCCAATTCTTTGATGGAGGATTTTGGTGGTAGCCTCAATGTGCGGGCTCAGGGTTAGCTCCTGATCCAGGTGCACTCCAAGATATTTTGTGGATGCGCAAACATCAAGTGGAGTCCTGCTGGCAGAGGAGATCTGTAGGAAGTTTGATCTATTGGCTCCTAACCACTTGGAACTGAAAAGCATGGCTTTGGATTTCTTGAGGTTAAGGACTAGTTTCATGTCCACTAGCCACTTTTCCACCTCTCTGAAGTCCTTATCGAGGTTCTGGCCTATTTTACATAAGTCCTTCGAACTCCTATAGATAATGGCATTGTCTGCATACAGTTGGATATTGGCTCCACCACAAAGCTTTGGCATGTTATTGATGAAAGTAGTAAATAGCATGGGTCCAAGGATGGAACCTTGGGGGACTCCTTGGTGCACTGGCTTAATTGTAGGTGTGCCCTTCCATTTTACCAGCTGCTGCCTTCCACAGAGGTAATGATGAAACCAGGAGGAGGCAAGTGGATGAAGTCCAAGGTGCTGAAGACAGGAAACAGGGAGATCGTGGTTCACCAAATCAAAGGCTTTTGTAAGATCCAGGAATAGAGCAGCAGTGGCTAGACCTTGATCCATAGCTACAAGTACATCCGAGGTGAACTTGACTAGGGCATTGTCAGTGCCATGGTTTTTCTTGAAACCATGTTGCACCTCTGTAAGCAGATTGAGTTTCAAGGTAATCAAGAATCTGTCTGTGCACCAGTTTTTCTACCTGCAGCAATAATGATCTGAAAGGAAAACAGAGTGTGAGTAACCGAGGGTCCGGGGATGAAAGCCACAGATTCTCTTCTCCTCAGTGGTTCAGTGTAGCCCTACAAATTACGTCATGTATGGTTTAGCCTGGCAGCTTCTGGCAAATACGGGAAAACTATATAGATTGTGAGTGGTATGAGGTTTGCAGTAAAAGGGGGTGTAAATTATCCTTTAAAGACTATTGCTGGCTACCCTTGTTAAAACTGATCTCAGTGTCAGAAACCCCAAACAAGGTAAATGTTGTCAGGAGCTCTTTAACTGTTTCAGTAATTTTTAGACTTGTATCTTTTTCGTGATCTCGCCCAATGTTATTGGCTCCCACATGAATGGCCATAACTGGATTAGAACCACAGTTTTTTATAATGCCTGGTGCCCTGTCTCCGATATGTCCTATTTTGGCCCCTGTGAAGTTGGAGACCATTCTATTATGTTTGTCTAGATTGCAGATCAGTCACGTTGCTTGATTATTGAATCTTCTAGCACTGTCAGTTGTCTTGGTTCAAGTATGTCCTCATTTCTCCCTATACAGTTATGGTTGGCCTTGGCTGCTAGAGCGCTGTATCTATTAGAGAGTGGTAGCTCATTAGTAGTAATTGCTCTTCTTCCTTTTCTCTGTCTATTGTTTGCTGTTACTAAACACCAGTCATTTTCTTGGGAACTACGTGGGTTCTCTCTGATTTATTATAACTGCTTTCTTCATTAAGTGTTCCACTGTTATGCTCCACTCCTCTGGTTCTTTCTTAGTTTAGAGTAACAGTCTCTGTATTCATATTCTGTGACTGTATTCAGTGAATCAACAAATTGTTCAGTTTGCTTAGTTTGTAATAGATTCCTTAATTCAGCTTGGGTTGCTTTTAATTTACGTTTGATAGTATCGTAAGCCTGACACATAACACATGTAAATTCGTCTGGACATATTGAGGAGGACTTTTCTGCGTACATGTTACACTTCTTACATTGCACTAATGAGCCTTCTAGCACATTAATTTTAAAATATCGCTTGTAGGGTCCATGGTAATAATATGTGGTATATATCTAATTGCCTTAGTTTATCTAATTATTCTCACTAACCTTCTTGTGGATACTTGTGTTCTAGGTATGCTCAAATATGTTCTGGTGACTTAACCAGGTACTGTGATGTTAACAAAACAGGAGCTGAAGTAAATTTTACCCTTTACCTGTTTGTCAACCTGTATTGTGACCTGCCCTTGTCCCTCGCTCCATCAGTGGATGCAGGCAGACACTGCTTGCCTCTGCCAGCATCACCTCTGCCATGTGCTCGCCTCCAGTCACTGTGGCAAGCAGTCTTATCCTTGGCTGCCAGGACATGACAGCACAGACTTCCAGTCCTTCGTAGATTAAAAATACAAAAATTTAGCAGCTGCACAAGTAGACTGCCTTTAAAAAAGGCAATTTAAAAGTACCGGAGTGCTCTAAAGGGCCCTACAAACTGTAGCTGTTTAACTGTGGCCCTCTCTTGGGTGTGGGGGGGGGGCAGAGCTCTGGTCCCAGTACAGTACTAACTAGCAGATTAAAACTTTCTGCCTCACACAGAGGTCAAAAATGGCCCTTAGAGAGTTGTACACATCCTCCTTCAGTCTCCACAGCTAGTAATTGCATCTGATCATCCACATGGAGAGTCTGCGTGGAACTGTGGCTGCATCATGTGTGTTTAGCTGCCAGGTCTGCTGGCACCACCTGGCTGAAAGGTTAACATCTTACTTCAGGCACGGTTGGAAAGCCAAACATGGGAAGGGACCCAGTGTGTTGAGAGACTGGGGGCGGGGGGGTTCTCAATATGTAAATAGTTGTTCATGTTTGGTTAATGTTGAACTGAAGTCCTGCCTGGAGCTACTAGCTAGCATTTGTGAGGGTGCCCCCATCCTGGACATGGTATGATGGTACAGGATAGATTAGTTACGTATAATGTATGGGGTCTAAATAACACAATTAAGTGTGCTTAAGTTCTCCAAGAACTGCGTAAGGGACAGACTCAAATGGCTTTGTTGCAAGAGACCTACCTCTTGGAGGTGGAACTTAGGAAAATCAAGTGGTAGTAGGTGGGGGTGGTGTATGCTTCCACCTTCAAAGCTCATCCTCTTAAATGAAGGGTAGCAATATTGTTTAAGGACTGCTCCCAAGAGGTAACGGAGGTCACTTAAGACGAGGAGATCAGATTTATTTGCGCATTTAGGTATGTAAATTCAGTGCCTCGCAGAAGATCTAAATATGTATGTACTTGTAGGAGAAAATCTGGAATCTCTTAAAATGGCATTGGTGGAGATTGCCCCCGTGATGGGAACCATGTATCTTCTTCAAGAATATCTCTCTCCATTAAGCCAAATAATGGAACTGTAAGCTGTTGGCGTCAGGACCACTCACACACTATTTTGCAGGCTGGGGCTGCCCACATCAATGTCTCATTGGCACCTATGTAAGGTTGGAATATGCCTCAGCTCTTTCTCCCACCATCAATTGCTCATCAGTCTACCACCACTGAAGAACACTGTTGAATTTCTGCAAGTATTTCTCTGTTGCTGTATATGTACTTCTGTTTGTTATTGTAAATATATTTTATGTTGCAAATGGACAAAGAACCGCTATTCCACTATTGCCATTGCAGCAACATTACAATTTATAAATATGGCCACTCTGTATCAGTTGCTTGGTATAAGCTACGACATGCATGCAAAATCTATCTTGGCTTTAACCAGGCAACCAGGAGACATTGTAGGAAAGATTTAGAAAACTCTTGAAATCCAAGAAATGGAGAAACAGGCTGTGGCCAAGGTGGTTTCTCAGTCATCACCTGCTCCTGTTCCACGATCGCCATCGTCCCATCGATCTCTGTGGTCGATTGTGACCAGTACTGGTTCATCGAAGGAAAAAGAGAAATCGACAAAGTCCGTGAATAAACACCACTGCGCAGACAAAGAGAAGTGCAGAAAAGAAAAAGCGGCTCTTCTAGGGGTATGAATATGGTTCACTTAGCCACACTCTGGCAGTACCAGTGGAACAATGTTATTGGCCAGAATGTCCAAGCTAAGCTCCTCCCACCAGCCAGATGGTATATCCCCCAACTCTGCTCCATGGTGTCAAATCTTTCTTTTCACTCGAAGAAGTCACCTCTTTGTGCTCCCATGTAGGATTTTGAGCATGACAGGTAAACCTCTTTTTTAGAAAACTTTTTGAACTCTTGACTTGGTTCTTTCAACTCAGTCTCTGGACCAATGATGGAACAGAAGAAACCAGGATTCAGATTCTGCGTTACATGCCGGCAGAATTTGTCTGTCACTGATCCATATAACATGTGCGTGTACTGCCTGGGCAGGCAACACAACATGGCTGGGTGCAGCCTGTGCTCATCTGTGCTTTCTGAGTCCCTCAAGGATAGGAAGCTTCGGCTCTTGTCAGGTCAGCCTTTGGAGAGGGATCCGAAGGACTACCCTAAGGGCCACAAGAAGGCCTCTGCAGTGGCTGGGTTGGCTGAGCAACTTGTGGCCCTTGAGGCAGAAGCGTTGGCTGCTAAAGCAGATACCTCTTTGATGTCTACGTTGTTTCCTGGGGCCTGCATTGGAAGGTCTTCCATGGGCAAGTTCAGTGATGTGTGTCCCTTCAGACCTTGGGGGAGAGCCCTGCCTTCCGTAGTTCAAAATCCAAGTGCTGCCAGAGCCAGTTGTGGGACCATGAGCAGTTGAGGTCCTCCCAGTTCCTTGACTTGCCTGACTGCCCAACAGCTGAAGGGTAGGTCAGGGGCTTTTTTGGCTGCACCATCAAGCCAGTTGACTTCGACTCCGCTCAGACGGGCTATCAAAATCTCCAAAGGCTGACCTAACAAGAGCCGAAGCTTCCTATCCTTGAGGGACTCAGAAAGCACAGATAAGCACAGGCTGCACCCAGCCATCTTGTGTTGCCTGCCCAGGCAGTACACGCACATGTTATATGGATCAGTGACAGACAAACCAGTTGTTGGATGAGGCTAAGGAGTCACTCTTGCAGGCCTCTGTGCTCCCAGTCCTTACTCAAGAGATTGCGGACCAGTTGGTGGCCATGGCTGATCCAATGAGGGACCAGCCTCTGCCTGGAGCAGGTCTTTGATGCCTGTGTTGCTCAGTTTCGGTAGGTGCATAATTTACAGCCAGCCACAATAAGAACCACCTCACCGTTGGCCAGCTGGTCGACAGTCGAGGTGCTCATGCTCTTGATCCTGTTCGACTGGGAGGTGTCTCCATCTTTGTTCCTTGACCTCCTCATCATCTGGTGAGGAGAGGCACTGACACAAGATGCACTGCTGTTATGAGGAATTCCTCTGGTAGCACTGGGCCAAAGCAGGGCAGGATTGGACTCTACTCCAAGGACCTCCAGTCCCCTGGCAGTCGCCAGTGATTACCTCACCAGTCCATGTTCCACAGATGCTCCCCACACCTGCTTCTCCACTGATTATGGTGGTGCTGGCACCACGGCAGGTGTCAGTTGATGCTGTGACCAAGGAGGCTGGCTATTTGGCCACCGGCTTGCCAAGCTAGCTGTTGGTGAGAATCACCCAGGATGAGGATTCCTGGGAAGTCCATGGTGAGCAACTGCCGGCTCACTGTTGGTGAGAATCACCCAGGATGAGGATTCCTGGGAAGTCCATGGTGAGCAACTGCCAAGGGCCATTTTTGAGGAGTCATCAGACGACGACTGATCAAGACTTTGTGGCCTCCTCAAGGACCTGGCTCTTTTGATCATAGTTTAGTGAAGGAGCCTTCCACTGAGCATGGCCTGGTGTCCTTCAGTGGGCTGCTTGAACTTATCTCGGAATCCACGTTGATCCCACTTGAACCAGTGCAGAAGAGGGCCAAGTAGCCTCTCATGGATATTTTGGACTTGAGATGAATCCCCAGGGTTGCTTTCCCTGCAGCTGAGGCCATTTTGGGACATTGCAGGACCAGCCCTGGAGCTTTGGCAGCATCCAGAATCCTGCCCTGCACCATTGGCCTATATGGTCTACAAGTACACAGTCCCCAGAGGCTCCCTTTCAGGGTTTTTGGACCATCCTTCAGCAGAAGGGTCTGGTCATGTATTCGGTGTTCCGTAAATCCGGACACCAGGGGGATATGGAGAAGCCTCTGGATAAGGAGTCTTGTAAGATAGATTGACCACGCTGCTAAAAAAAAGTGCATGTCACAGCCACTCTAGGCCTCCAGCTGGCTAACTATGCTGTTATGATGGCTAACTGTGATCATTCTCCGATCGGACTCTTTGATGCTGTCTTCCACCTCCATCCTGAACAACGGACGGTGGTGGTGCTAATCAGAAACCAGGGTCAATCACTGTCTAAACATCAGCTCCATACAGCTTTGGACATGGGCATTTCTTGTGCCCGTGCTGTGGCAGTGGCTGTCTCCATGTGTCATTTGGCCTGGCTGGATTTGTCCATGTTCATAGCGGACACCCAACTTAAGCTGGCCAACATCCCTTTCCTGGGCACTGACCTCTTTGGCTCTGGGTTGGAAGGATATCTCATCCAGATTAAGTCCAGTACCACCCTTGACTCTGTGAATTCATCCCAGAAGGGCCAGACTGAAAAGGCAGCTTTCTAGGCTTTTTCTCATCAGTCCTTTCAGTCACAGCCTCCCTGGCAGCAGTCCCAGCAGGGGCACTTCCAGGCCTGGCACCCCAAGTAGATGGGGGCTGAGGGTCCAAAAGGGGGGAGGGAGGCAGGGGTAGTGGTGCCACTTCGGCAACAGCCATCGGTGCTGCTACAAAGACTGCCCAGTAATTGGTTGGAGGCTGTCATCCCTCCACCTGTGCTGTCCCCGACAGCTGTCCAGTCAGAGGCTGATTATGTCACTTCTTGCTATGTTGGTCCACTATCACAATGTGCAAGTGGGTGTTGGAAGTAGTGGGCAGAGGACTTCTCTAGACTATGAGGCTGTCCCCACCCTGCCACCTCCAGGCACCTCAAGAATCTGTGGTTTCTCAGGACATGGTGTCTGCCCTCAGTGCGGACTGCTCAGCTCCTTGTGAAAGGGGCCAAAAGCCTCTGTCCCGGGCACCCTGTCCAGTCAGGGTTCCATATCCAAGTACTTCCTGGTCCTGAAACGGATGGGGGGGGGGTGGCAGGGGGGGCCCCCATACTGGATTTGCATGATCTCCACCATTACATTCAGAAACACAAGTTCCAGATGGTCACTCTGAGCCAGATTATACCATCTCTGGAGCAAAACGTGGTTTTGCTTCCTGGATCTCTAGGATGCGTCCATCCGCATTCCTGTGCGTGGTTCCCACTGCTAGTACCTCCGTTTCCAAGTGGATGGAGTCCTGTACCAGTTCCAGGTCATGCCCATTGGCCTCTCCTCTGCACACAGGGTCTTCACCAAATGCATGACAGTGGTGGCGTCTCCCCTGCTTTGTCATCGGATCAGAGTGTTCCCCGGCCAGGATTACTGGCTAATAGCTGGTCCATCCAGAGAGGCCATGGAGAGATCCACAGATATGGCTCTTCAGACCTGCCAAGACTTGGGCCTGTTGGCAAATGACAAGTCCAAGCTGGTACTGAAGTAGGTTGATCACATTCATAGGGGCAGAACTTGACTCCCTGCAGGCCAGGTCTCGCCTTCCGGTGGACTGGGCACAGGATATTACCTCATTCACCCAATCATTTCAGGTTGGGCTCTTTCGCCCTGCCCAGAATTTCCTGCGACTGCTGGGGTACATAGTGTTCTGCACCAGCATAGTCCATTGGGCCTGCTGGCGGATATCACCTCCAGTGGGAGCTGGGCCATCAGTGCTCCCAGTGCCTAGGCTACTTGAACCAGTCGGTCACAGGGACACCATCCAGTGGTGGTTCATCTCAGAACAGCTGGAGAAGAATCCCCATTGTCTGCTCAGAGCCAACCATCACGCTAATAGCGAACGTGCCTCTGGTGGGGTGGGGAGCACACCTAGGAGACCACACAACTCATGGGTTCTGGTCCCCCAGGGAGTCCCTTCACCCCATAAACCTGCTGTAGCTCCGTGCAGTGTGCTTTGCTGTGGTGGAGTTTGCTCCATTAGTCAGGGGTCAGGTTGTTCAGGTCCAGATGATCACCACCACAACCATGTTTTACCTGAACAGACAGGGCAGTACACATTCCCTTTCCCTGTGTCAACAGGCCCTCCACACCTGGACCCTTGTGCACAGCCTGGGCACTGATCTCTTGGCAATCCTTGTTGTGGGAGAGAACAGTTAGCTGTCAGACACTCTCAGCCAGTTAGGAGAGATGTTGCATGGATGGTTTCCGATTCAGGAGGTGGTGAACCTCCTGTTCTCCCTGTAGGGCTTACCTTTGGTGGACCGGTTTGCCTCCTGTGAGAATGCCAGACTGAGGCGGTTTTGCGCCCCCTCCCCCAGTCTGGAACACTGATGCGGAATAACTTCATGAGACCCTGAACCCCAGGCTTCGTGTACCCTTTACCACCCTTCCTCCCCCCCCCGAGCCACAAGGTGCTGGTCAAGGTCAGGAAGGGCAAGGCATGGAAGATCCTGATGGCTCCAGACTGGCCTCAGCAGTTCTGGTACTCTGACCTTCTCAGCCTCAGCAGCAGGTCTCCGCGGCAACTGCCTCTTCACCCAGACTTCATGGCACGGTCTTGCACCCAGATCTTCACTCCCTGCACCTCACAGCCAGGTTCCTCAGTGGCTAGAATTTCAGGCCTTGGGTCTCTCCAAGATGTTCTCCATGTTGTGGAGGCCTCTAGGAAAGAGTAGACTCTTAGATGCTATGCCTTTAAGTGGAAGAGATTCTCCATTTGGTGTCAAGGCAGTGGGCTGGATCCGCTTTCCTTTCCTGTGGCGAACATCTTAGACTGCCTCTGGCCCCTTTCCCAGCTGGGACTGCAAGCGACAACCTTTAAGGTGTACCTGACAGCCATCTCTGCTTACCAGGCACAGGCTGGTAAACTGATGGTGGTCCAGGGGGAGGTGATATAGCCCTTTTTCAAGGGCCTGAACCACTTGTACCCTCCAGTGCATGAACCACCTTCACCATGGGACTTGCTACTGGTATTGGCAGTGCTCATGGGCAAGCCTTTCAAGCCAATGCACTGGTGTGAGAGATGTCCTCCTGTCATGGAAGATGGCCTTCCTGGTGGCTATTACATCAGCCAGAAGGATTGGGGAGCTCCAGGTACTGTCTGACTTTCCCTGTCTGATCTTCCACAGGGACAAGGTTGTCCTTCACTCCAAACCAAAGGCCGCTGTTTCTTTTTTGTAAACCTCTTAAACTAGCCTTTGTAAATCTCTGCATTAAATTAGCCTTTCTAGAAAACACACACAAATATTTTCTGTCAGATACTTAAGATTTGTCATGTGTGTGTTTAAAAAAAAAAAAAAAAAATGTGATGGGCAACTGTACATCTTTGTTTTAAAGATCCTTTGATTAGAGATCACCCTCAAGTAATAGCTATGGTGAAGATTTATCTACAGTATTAGAATTATTATCCAAAGTGAAAATGGGAGAGAACCTCTTCAGCCTTAGTGGAAACAGGATCACAAGGGGGCACTCCTATAAGCTGGTGGGAGAAGTTCAAGAGGGAGATTAGGAAATGGTTCTTCACAGAGTGAGTGGTGAAGGGGTGGAATGAACTCCAGGAGGAAGTTGTCTCCCTATTGATGGTGGAGGGATTCAACAGGGAATGGGTTAGGGTGGAAGAGAGGGTTAAGGTTAATGGGGGGGGCAAGAATGGGGTGAGGGTGGGTCAGGTTTCAGGGTGCCGGGGGCAGAGTCCTTAGTAGATGATGAAAAGGGGGCTCAGCAATTCATGCAGACTTGATAGACCAGTAGGCCTTCTTCTGCTGGCAGTTTTTGCATGTTCATATGTCCAACTCTAGTTTTGAAGCCACAGACACAAAGAGAAACTGAGTAAGGTAAGTCCCAGTGTGGCTTATTATGGGCTGATAAGAGCATGCCTACATGCGTAATGAGGCATGAGGTGCTTGCGACGAGTGCCTTTAGCACCTGGAAAGTGCTTTTATCAGTCCATGAACTACATCTCAAAAAGGCTTACTCCACTTATAAAATGGGCAGAAAATTTTCAAAATAAAGTACAAACAAGTTAGTGCAGTTTTAAAAGTAAAAAGTTATTTTTTTTTTAATTTCACTTTTTTGGATTTGAATAAATTAGTCCCTTTTACTGCAGAACTGCATAATGTTTTTGAGATCAGGAGATGATGTGCCTGTCTTCCCCCCACCACACACACCACGTAAACTGTTGGCAGGTTTTTAATTTTATTTTTGAATGCAATTCTTTCCTTTCCTTTTTTTTTTTTTTCCCCTTGTTTCTGGGCATCTTACACCCTGGGCGTTTCTTTCAGACTGCCCAATTTCTGATGCCAGCCTGGTGGCATGGAGGGCAAAGGCACTCATGCCTCACCTGCCATCATGCTGGGAACCCGGGTTTGGGAATGACCCTGGGCCACTCAGAGGTTGACTGGGGGGGGGGGATTGAACATCCCGGTGGACACTTTCCTCCTCTGGGGTGGGAGGGCTGACTGCTGTGCCGCAATATAGCCACCTAGATGACCATCAGTGTCGATGCGGTCTGAAGGGTGTTCTGGGTGGGATGCCTCAACGATGTAAGTACATATTCAATGTGCACATCCGACTGCCACCTCCACGGTGCATCAGTGAGTTGGGGACTAAAAGAACATGGAAGATCACCACTGGCAGCAGGATGCTGCCCGTGGGCTCTCATGAATCCCACAGTGCCTATTGGGCACATGGATCACCGATCTTGAACCTGGCACCAGAAGGGGGGACCTCCTACAGCCGCTCCACAGGGGGCAATTTGTGGAGCACTCGGTGGCCCATCAGGTAAGTCCCAGGAACAGTGGGTGATAGGGTTGGGGGACCAGCGAGGGCTGGAGGGGGCATGCCAGCGGAGGGGGAGAGAAAAAAAAGACTGCCTGTTTTCAGTGCCTGCTGTGTGTCTCCCCCAATGCCCCCCCCCCAAATTCAGAAAGCCTTTATTTGTATCCTTTTAGTTTTGATAGTATTTCCTTCTTTGTATCACTAACACAACTTCTTTTTAGTGAGTGGTCAGCTTGATTGATTGGGAGCAAGCGCGTCTCCTAAGGCCACCATACTGAGCGCTTTCGCTTTCATGCTTTTATCATTGAAGTGCTACACCATGAGCAAGTGGCTTCTCAATTTTTGCTGTTTTGTTGATTGGACTGCTCACTTGCACACCAGAATACAATAATGTAAAAGGGGGGGGGAGGACAAGAGACCGGGGAGGGATGGAGGAACGGCAGCATTGAAAAGAAAGAGGACTGGAGAAATGGCAGCAGTGAAAATAAACATAAAGGAGAGGTACAACATGATTTTATCAAGCTGGGCTCTTAAAAGTCAAGTTGCTTTGGCCAGGGTGTATGGCTGGCAGGGGTTTGAGTGGAGGATGAGCAGGCAGTGATTTGGGAACTCTGAGTTCAGCTCAGAAATTTTCATTTTAAAATTGTATGGAATACATGAATCTTTTGGGTGTTCAGTCTAACTAGGACCGGTTGGTACATTATGGCTGGATAAGGGCACAAGCAAATGTACCCCTTATCCAGTCAAAAGCCAGGAAATTTTCTACTAATTTTTACGGCTGCGTAGGTGGAGCTCCACAGATGTATTGCCATCACATCACTTTGTAAAAGCACTGTGGAAGCACATGACCAGACCACTGTCAGGTGTGCTTCCACAGTGCTTAGGCACAGTTCCAGTCATTGTGTTTATGTGGCCCTTCCACTCCGCGGGCTGCATAAACACACTCCCTTCTCGGGGGCATTACAACTTTCACAGCTGCAGAAGTGTGATGGCCGCTGTTCCCAAGATGGCTGCGTGAGTACAACTGCGCATGTGCGAGTATAGTGCATGCCAAGATCTGTCCTTGCCGACATCTTGGCCATCAGAGCCAATCGCACTGAATACCCGTGTCGGCTCTAACTAGAGCTTGCATTTGGCTGGCATGACTGGCCCGTGTTTAGCAAGTAGTGCCGTTGGTGGTAGTCGTCATAGCGTCTTCCCTGCCCAAGCAGATGAAAATCCTGTTTTCAGCCCCCTTCCTTTACTGTGAAACTCCTCAGAGAGCAGCAGCCTCCGAACTCGAACGGCACCCCCCACGTGAAGCAGGAAGTCGTCCACCGCCACTGGACAGTAAGTCTGGAGGAGTAAAGCTGTGCAATCAGTGGTTCAGGAGCTGGAACCCGGAAGCCATTATGGGCACTGCGTTTAGATGGTGCAGTGCAGCAGTGCGGTGTTAATGGACACGACTGACAGGTAGGAAACTGAAGCGGCCTGTGGCCACATAAGAGCAAGTAAAGTCACGGTCTGTCCCATGGCAGTAGGGCTGCCCCCTTGCATCCTGCAGTTACACCGTCTCCCACATCTAGCTCTCAAGGCTCACCCAGCCTGTACAGTGCTGTGATAGTTCGGGTTCTAATGTTGCAACAATGTCGTACTTTTCAGCAGAGCCCACCTGGAGCACTCCCTCTCTCTCAGCAGCCTCTATTCCCCTTCTACCGTGCTTCATTGAACTAATGAAAATGATCTGTTTTTGCATAACTTTAAATGCTTTTTTTTGGTATTTCTTTCACTATACCCTGTTTGCATAACTTTTAGTGCTTTTTTTGGTATTTCCTTCACTATGCTTGTGGAAACAACAAACGTAGGGGCATTATTTGGTACAGCCCCCGGCTGTAAAGTGCCCAGAAGCCTTATAAGTTGTGATTTGCTTATCAACAGATTGTTCAAGAGTATTGACTGCTGTTACACACTGTATACTCTTCTTTCCGTAGATGTATCCAGGTCCAGTGGTTGAAATTAAGTGTAGAACTGATTCACTAGCAGGGCTAGCGACTGGGAAAAATCCACTGACCCAAACTGGAGTACTCCTTAAAATGTTATCTTCTCCAGTACAAGCCAGCAGGGCTGATTAAAGGAAATTTTTACTAGCCCAAGACAAAATCTACCAGTATTTGGCTAGTGGTCTGAAGCCAGTTTCGACCCCTGTAATTTGTAGATGAGTTACAAGCTATATACCATTGTCATTGAGGCATGTGCCCATGATGGCAGCACCAACTCAAACTGTGTATGTACGAGTATCTCGCATGAGCAACTCTGTTGGTGCCACCATCTTGGGCATGGCAGACTCCGGTGCAGCAAGAGCACGGTGAGAGCTCCGGGTATTCTTTCACTTGCTTTCAACGCCTTCTCGCCGTACTGTGCAGCTCTGACTAGAGTTTGTTATAATATAAATTACACAACCTGTAAGCATTTCTCATCTGTTTACTTTTATTTACAGTAGATGTCTAAGTTTAAAAAAATCAACTGCAAGAATAATGTGCTACGGGGCGACCCAGTTTCCAGTTGTCTTGGTGGTGCAGCTGGTAGCGCAACCAGAATGGTATTCCAGGCATCCTGGGTTCAAGTCCCAGATGAGACACTTACTACTTTCTCTTCTCTGTTTGTATGCATTCCATAAATATGCACACCACACTCTTGTGATTGAAAATGTAATGATCTGTGCAGCCTCAGCTTGTGCATTGGAGAAAAAGTAATATGCTCCTGGATGGCCCAGTTTCCAGTTACGTGAAGGTGCAGCTGGTAGCACAACCAGAACGGTATTCCAGGCAGCCTGGGTTCAAGTCTCAGATGAAGCACTTACTACTTTCTCTTCTCTGTTTGTAAGCATTATAGAGTGTGGAGTGTAACACATAAACAAAGTTACCAGTAGCAGAAAGTAAGCTTTATAAAGAAATAACACTTCATTACTGGGTGTGGTGTTAAGGGTGTAGTACAAAGGAATGACCCCCCCCCCCCCAACAAAATTGGTGTGATTAGTGACTGTTCGAATAACTTCATCTTTTTGCTGTCAATTTTGGCATCAGAAAAGCTGTAGGGGGCTGTATTTGTGATCAGCATTGATTGTTCACTCTTGTCACTTGATTACGCTACCACTTTCCAATGCTGATTTTATCATGTTTTTCGAGCCGCAGCTGTCTGGCTCCTTAGGAGCTCCATTCTCCCTTGTCCATGCAGTTGTGTCCGGATCTGTGCTTGTCCGTCCACAAGCCTGCAAAAAAAGAACTTGAATTAGCAAGTGGTATAAAAAATGCAACCTTGTACAGTAAAATATTTAAGGTTACCTCAAACAATTTTTTTAAATATTTCCCCTGCGACTGCTTGCAAGGCTGTCTTGACCCACTCTAGCTTTTTTTTGCCCCCAGTATTGGAGGGTTACTGGCAGATATAAGCTCACACCGTTCTGTGGCCAACCAGTGGTTGTAACTGTCTCTGTATTGGGCTTTAAATGATGCATTCCAGGAGACATCAGCAGGAAGGAGGAGCTTCGTGTTTCCACCATGGATTGTTTTTTTTGTTCTGTTTTGTTTTTTGGTAGACTACTTCACAGCTGGCATGTTACTCCTAAAGGTGTCCCAGATGGGGATTCTCAGTCTAAATGAAATGCTTCCCCACACATTTAATCCAACCACTGGCGTATGAACTTCTCTCGCTGCTCATTCATCCATCCATTGTGTGACATTGCCACAACTAATCAGTAATGTTTTTTGGTGCTTTGGGGATTTGTTTGCCATTTAACACAATAAATGGAGGCAATTTACGCCCATCTGTCATCCAAGCCAGACGAACAGTGATTCACTGTTTCTCATGGCCTGTCGTTAGAAGGGGTAAAAATTTGGTGCCAGTGTGGTATACAGTGTTATTTCCAGGCATATCAGCCCAAACAGCAGTCTCATTCATGCTGCCAATTACCCCAGGCTTCTTGTCCTATGATTTTACTTGTGTGGCACAAAAGCTCACAAAATCCACTACCCTGGGGACAAAATATTTTGACAGCCACTGACACAGTGGTTCTGTGTCACATTTTAAAGCCCCACCACAGAGGAACTTTTCCATCCTGCCTCTGCTGGCATAGAACGCAAGATCCTGTAATAACTGGTGACCCCCGATATCAACCCATTTTTGCGACCTATAAAAAAATCGTATCAACCGCAGAGATATGTGTCGCTTCAATTCATGAGTTGATATAGCTTTTACTGCCTCGCGCCAGGGTGTGTGCACCACGCTAGCCCATGAGACTCTGGAGCTTTGTTTACTTAGCACCAGTTATTATAAAAATAACACACGGAATGTGTGATTCGTTATTTTTTTTTTTTCTCATCATTCTCAGTGTGTGACAATATGTAAACCTCTCGGTTTATATATTATCACACACCTTGGGTGTGGGGAAAAAAAAAAAAACCTGCATATCACACAGCTACATATGCATTATTTCTCTATTTAATGCAATTTTCTTGTAACAAGCTAGTAGTGTTTACACTGCAGCATGGCCCAGGTTGCTAGATCACTGTCAGAGTCTGGGTAGCATGATTTTCTCCCACCTCCAGCTAGCCAGTGGTGTTTGATTGCCACCAATGGAACTGCACACGGACAGCTTTTCCTGCAGCTTGAGCAA
This sequence comes from Neoceratodus forsteri, assembly GCA_016271365.2. Lineage (NCBI taxonomy): Eukaryota > Metazoa > Chordata > Ceratodontiformes > Ceratodontidae > Neoceratodus > Neoceratodus forsteri. Next base: position 516,789,481 of record CM028136.1, on the reverse strand, counting down.
CTTTTTCCTTTATTTGGGAGCTGTTTTTTGCCTTTATGTTAAGGGCTGTTGCCACCAGATGATTGCATTCGAATTCAGCCCTCTTTGCAGTAGTAGCAAGTTGGAAATCCAAATTATATGCTTTGTGTTTGGACATTTTGGCATCTACGTCCTGTAGATTGTTGCAGTGAGTACTCCTGTGAGAGTACCACCAGTGACAGGGCTGGGGGGGCAGTCGCCTCTCCTGGCTGCCCCAGTGTGAGTAGTGGTACCCCACCACCATCTTTATTCAGTGTTTAGTGCCCATTGTGGAGCCCATGATTAACTGAATGGCCCCCCTCGGGACCTCCAATTGGGGCACGGATCTAATGGTTGCCTAAACCAAGCGCTGAATGACTGACCAGAAACAATCCACATTAATCCATAAAGAAAACGTCAGTCCTGTCGACCAAAAGATCAATAAAAGACTATCTAATGGGACCCAAACACCGTTTGAAGGAGATTCAGTTGAATGGAGCTGTAAAACAAAAGATAGCTGAGCAGGTACAAAACGGCAGAGCAGAGGCCTATGCAGAGCGCGAATCCACGGTACAAAGTACAGAGAAGGCCACGAGTATGGCTCAAGAGACAGAATGCACGATCACTTCCCGGCAGCTCTGCCAAACCCTACAACAAATAGACGATACTCTGCAGAGATTGGAGGCTAAAGCACTAGATCAATGCCAAGACATTGCAAAATTACACCAGAAAACACAAGCAGTTGAGACAGTAATGACAGAATATACCCAGACCACAGACGTGCACAATTCAGCCTTGCTGGAGCTGCATCATCGCACCACGCTGCTCGAACAGAAGCTTGAGGAATTAGAGAACCGGAACCAACGAAACAATATTTGGATCCATGGAGTACCAGAAGGAACGGAATCTGGGAGCATGATAGACTTTATCGACTCATTTATGAGAGATCCTCAATTTACCTACTGACAAGTGGCTGGACATTATTAGAGCTCACAGATCATTGGTACCGCGGCCTCGAGATCAGAAGGCCAGACCTAGATCGATAGTGCTTGTGTTCCTGCCCTAGCTTGGTCAAGAAAAACTATATATTTCGGAGATGTCAGACTGTTTTTTGACCATGACTTTACCCCACAGCTGCTTGCTAGGAGGAGGATGGTGCTACAGATCGTGAAATTACTACAGCAAAAACGGTAAAGGCCTTTGTTGAATACCCGCTAGGCTGAAAGTTCAAACAGAAAAGGTATTTTGATATTTCAAGAGCTGGAGAAGCCAAGGAGTTTGTGGAGAGAGTGGGGTTGCACATACCTGAGGAGCAGGGACGGCGGATTCAACAGCAGCTGGGGGAGCGGAACTGGTTCAAAAGAGGCCCAAAAAGAGTGAATGGTGGTTTAAGCAGGGACATGTTTGGGGTGTGGGACAAGGTCCTAGCCAAAAGAAAACCTCCAGACATAGATCTAGAGCGAGGAGAGCAGGAACAAGGCAACCCTCCAAGAGAACAAGACGTCATGCTGAATAACAACTCAACGGCTGAAGGATGAAGAGGCGAAACGGAAAACATCACAAGTACTGACTTAAGAGACTATGATGGGGACTTAAGGGAGTACAGTGTGCGCGGAGCACTTGAAGAGAAATGAACAAGACTTTAGTAACTGGGGACTTCGCCTGCTTATTCTGATTACATGGCTCATGACTAATAATTATACGATCTTATGAGAATGCAGGGGGGGGGTTAGTGACTCCTGACTCCCTGCAGCAGTTATAAAGCTATGCACATATTGGATGCCTCAGGGAAGCGATTTGATGTGGAAGGGTTTATGAGTAAATACAAACGTGGATGCAGTGGAAGGAGGTCAAGGAAACAAAACAGAAGTGCAAGAATCACATCACCATCAGGAACTGGGTTATTTTTACGGCTGGGGGAGAGGGTGGAAGTGGGGAATATAGGAAGCATCTTCGTTAGACACTGGAAAGGGGCCACTGTAGGGATTTGCTGTAAAAGAAACAAGAGCTCCAGTTATGGAGCTGAAACAGAGGAAGAGGCCTGGATCAAGAAGAAATATACAAAGTGTGGACCATTATATTTGAAACTGTACAGTGTTATGGGCTTAAGATATTGGTAGTACAAGAATGGGCACTAATAACTCAAAACATGGGGATGGAAAGATAAGAAGCCTTTGAGGTTTGGGAAAAGGGGAATACTATGGAGGAATTAATGAACAAAATAAACAAAATTAGTGGGATTAGTGAATTCTGGAGAAGGGGAGGAGGATTGGGGAAGGGGGTAATGATTCTTGTTTGGTGGTTTTGGGGTTTGCATCCCTCCCACGTGATGGTGGGACTAACGTGTCCCCCGGGGTACGCCAGTTGGGGAAGTGGTAGATGGAGATTTATCTGGCCCTACAGAAGACATGAAAATTGGGATCAGGTCAGAAGGTAAATGTTTATATGGAAGACGGTTAGATCAGCGCAGAACATCATTTTCTTTTGGAAGGTGGTTAGGCACGCAGTGCCCCAATAAAGCTTTTCAGGTCAATAGAATAATTGGTCGTACAGGAAAGCGAAGAGCTTCAAGTCATGAACAAGAGCTCTCTAGAGGGGGTCTCCCGTTGTAGACACACTGGTAACCCCTCTGAACTTGCCTCCATCGGTATAAGGTGGAGGTAGGACTAGAACCCCAAAAAGTGGGACTTCTACCTTGGAGGTCAAAGATCATGCATTGGTTACAAGCCCAGTTGGCTGTAAAGTTGAGCTACTGTTATCAAGTAATGGTTTATATTTTGTTTCATATCTGGGATGTGTTCCGTCGTAAGAGTGAGTTAATTGAAGTAAAGAAGGGAGATGTGTGGGGTGGCTCTCAAGGAGGAGTCCGGGGGGACCCTGAGAATATATTTTTAAATGCAGACCTTTGTGATGGCAGGTAAGGGTACGATTGTTTGTTCCTACAATGTTAATGGCCTTACAAGCCCTTTTAAAAGATCTAAAATATTGAGCCAGGTAAGGAAAGCTGCGGCAGATTTTTTTATTGCTCCAGGAGACCCATTTGTCGACGGTGGAGCATAATAAGTTCCTAAAATTGGGTTTTGGGGAAATGCCTGTGTCCTCCTAAGAATGGTAGAAGGAGGGGAGTGATGGTGTTGGTACCTTCTAATTCCCCATTTGAAAAAATGGAGGCTAAGACAGATAAGGAGGGACGATACACGATGCTGAAAGGTAAATTTAGGGGCAATGTTGTCACACTGGCATCCGTGTACTTTCCCCCTGGCTCAACATTACCTGAGTATCGTTCCTTTCTAGCCACTCTGTTAGAGTGGGGGGAGGGAGTCATAATTTGTGGGGGGGACCTTAATCTGCCCTTGAACCCGGACAGGGACTCCTCCTCGAGGGTAAGAGGGAAACCACACAGAATGGCTAGGAAAATCCAGAAATTGATAGGAGAAATGGGATTATTACATACCTGGAGACACCAACACATTAGACAGAGGGACTAACCTTTTTTCTGTGGCCCATAACACATACTCAAGGCTAGACTATATCCTAGTCACGAAGACTGAGGTACAGAGAATTGAGGACACTTGGATAGGAGACTTACTCTTGTCTGATCATGCGCCCATAGATATATAAAAATAGACCTTGGGGAGACTCGCCGGAATACCTTATGGCGGCTGAACACCTCTCTTTTGAAAGATAAAGAAATCAGGGACCAAATAGTAGAAACCTATACGGCTTACCTTCTAGATAATACAGAGCAGGATACCACACAGGCCGTCTGCTGGGATGCCGCAAAAGCTGTCCTGCGAGGTAAATTTATCCAGCTGGCCTCGAGGAAAAAGAGGGAGGCCAGAAGACTTAAACTAATGGGGCTGATAGCAGATCTGGAAGGGCAGCAAAAACAAAAGTATGACAAGTAGCATAGGAGACAGTTGTTGGACTATAAGAGAGAGTTGACAGGAATTTTGGATCATCAGGTGGAACAGAAGCTGCTCTTTTTGAGACAACAACATAGTGAGGGGGGACCTCGATAGCTACGTTATCTCGTTTGTAGGTTGAGGGCAAAACTAGCAAGAGCAACAATAATGAAGGTGTGGCACCCAGGGATAGGCAAAATGGTTCAAGATAGCAGATGCCTTTAGAACATATTATACTAAGTTATATGCAGAAGACACAAAAGAGGGAAGGGAAGACATAAAAAGATTGCTGAGTTCGCTTAAACTACCGGGCCTAACTATGGAGCAAGGGGAGAGGTTAGTGGGACCTGTGAGACCAGAGGAAATAAAGGAGGGGATTAAAAGGCTTAAGGTGGGTAAATGCCTGGGGTCGGACGGACTCCCTACGGAGTTCTATAAATGTTTTGGAAACCAGATAGACACTTCGGGAGAAGGTTTTTGATGAGGTCATGAGAGATGAGGCTGCGGCCCCTCCTTCTTGGGCCCAGGCGGTGATTTTGGTGATACCCAAGCCGGGAAAGGACCCAACAAAGTGCCCTTCATGTAGATCAATCTCCCTATTGAACACTGATTATAAAATACTTACATCTCTTTTGGCCAGTCGTTTTCAGGAATACCTCTCCTCTTTAGTACAGATAGACCAATCCAGTTTCATACCGGGCAGACAAGCACAGGATAATCTACGTAGAACAACACATATAATAGATCAAATTTCCATGCAGAAATTACCAGCTTTGATAGTAAGTCTTGACGCTGAAAAAGCGTTTGATAGGGTATCGTGGTTATTTCTGAAAGAGGTCCTTTCCCGGTTTGGGTTCCTGAGGCAGCTGATAACGGCTATATTTAAGTTATATGAATCTCCGAGAGCACAGGTCAGAGCGAATGGACATATCTCTGGGATTTTTAATTTAGAAAGAGGAATGCGGGAGGACTTCCGGTGACATCATGCGTATGTGAGCAGCTCAAAGCGCGAGGCTCCCCGCGGTCTATTCAAATAACCTCTTAAATAACAGTTTAAAATCGGTAAAACAGAACCATTTTCACTAATAGAGGTAAATAATGCCAAAAAGACAAGGGGCAGATAAAAACGGGCCTTCTAATCGAGTGGATGGCAGGAGATCGCAACCTGAAGATTCTGACAGCGGAGACTCGAGGGCCTCCTCGGCATCCCGCCACAGCATACCACAGACAGAGCAGATCCCTCATGCAATCCTGCAGAGACGAATGACACAAATGCTGTCCGAAATTCGGGAGTTCCGGAAGGAAATGAGGTAGACTGTAACAGCATTGAGAACGGATTTAAATAAATTGGAGAAACGACAGGAATGCGCGGAGGAACAGATAACAGCCACTGACCAGAGGGTTGATGAGACCGAAAGAGCCATTACACAACTGCACGCACAAGTAAAGGCCTTGCAGGAGAGAGCTGAGGATTCCGAATGTAGAAACCGTAGGAATAATATCCGTCTGTCAGGGCTACCGGAGGGCACTGAAACTACTGAATTTATACCTTTTATGCAAAAACTGCTACGAGAGACCCTTTCCCTACCAGAGAGCATAACTTTGGAAATGGAACGTGTCCATCGTACACTGGGACCCAGACCACCTGCCGGTGCCCGCCCCCACACAGTCCTCATCAAATTCCTCCGGCACCAAGAGAAAGAAACTGTACTACACACTGCTTGGAAACAGGGCAGGGTGCATTTTGGGAACATCGGCTCTTTTTGAAAAGACTGACTGCCTGAGGTTATGGCGGTGTCGAGGCTGTACAACCCAATGATGAGGGCTCTTAAAGGGCAGGGATCCGGTTCCGCACCTTGTACCCTGCGAAACTACTGATCAACTTTAAGGATGGTGCAGAAGTGTTTGACTCAGCGGCTACAGCAATAGCGGGGCTGCGGGCCAGGAAGATAGAAGTTCCCCAGCAACGTGTCTCCGGAGGAATCCCAATCACGGCAAAACTAGCCCAGAAGATATGGACTGTCGAGCAACGTGAGGCACGTAGACGACAGGGTGCTGAAGCCATTCAGAGTGTTAAAACATTAAAAACCAGCTCACAGGATCTCTCGAGCACCAAACTGAATATCCGTGGAGGTGCCACCTGAACACCCAACTGCAAGTAGCTATGTACTGATTTGGGACTTGGCTAAAGTTTCACTATATATATAATTAACGCTATGCCTCTTGTTATATCGCTGCTGGGGTTTGGTGTGGATGCTGGAGGATGGTGGGAGGGGTGGAGGTGTGGGGAGATGTATACCTTGGTGTGTGGGTTTTGCCCGGAGCTCGCTTCCTGCTGGCCTCCTAAGTCTTGGATTTATTGGACTGGAAGTATGTAGGGTTCGTGAGGTTTTGGGGGACTTTCCAGTTCTGGGGCCTGTTGCTGTTGGTGGGCCGCTGCAGGCAGTCGATTTGGGAGGTTGGGCCATGATGGTGGAGTGGTGGTCTGGCTTACGGTCTAGTGGGGCGAAGGGTTGGAGGGTACCTGATATGTGTTCAAGGCGGGACAGTCGCCCTGGGGGTGGGAATATGAGGGGATTCTAGATGTCCCGTGGATGGCTCCCTCGGATGGTCTTCAGCAGGCTGAGGGAGGGTGTCGGGGAATGTAGTAGCGGCTGGCTGGAGGGGTGGGGGGGTTGTCTGGAGAGGGTTTGTGAATGGGGGAGAGGAAGGAAATGGGAGGGGACACTACGTGGAGTCTCCGATTCGCCTCAGGGCCTGTATTGGAACCCTCGCTACATGGTGAAGCTTTACTGCCGTGGGGGCCGGGAGGCCCACGAGGTGGTGATGTCGCGGTGGTCCTCCCCTGGCGCACAGTTCAGCCGTGGCCTGTCTCCTCCTACGTCCTTCCGCCATCGGGCTTGGGAGTCATGCGGGGATTGTGGGGCCGATATGAATCGCCGTGGATTGGGACACGGGGTGGGGAGGTTACATGGGTGGCTGGTCGTTGGGGAGGTCCCACGACACAGCTGTGGAGCGAGATACTGGGGGGAAGAGTCAGATGCTCTAATGTACAGATCAGGTCCCTGTCAAGCTGTGCATCAGGTTTGGGCGGCTGGTGTGGTCATTGGTTCGAATGCCCATACCAGTACTCTGTTAGGGCGGACTGCTGGGCTTTAAGACAGAAGGGAACAGTTATTGGGGCCTTGGTGGTGGTGCCATCTGCTGGCCTGGTCTCCTTGAGCTGCCGGGAGATCCACTTACCACATGGCTAGTTGTAGACTGACTGAGGAATAAAGATAGACTGTGTGGCCTCCCATCCAAGTAGTGGTGGGGGGGGGCACGCAATTGGAGTGCATGTTGCCTGATGTTGGGAGCTCCGTTAGCTCGGGGATTGATTATTACTCCTTTGACAGACAGCATGAAGTAAGCATATGCCGTGGAATAGAAGAGTACCCTGCAGAAGATACCGAGGCAGCCGGAGCTGATGGCCCCGCCATTCGCCGTAGAACCGTTGCACAGTAGTAGGGGGAAGACGGGACCGGTACTATAGAATAGAAAAGATCATAAAGATCCAGCCTACTATACATGCATTAGAACCATCCCAGGAGATCTTGGGGGAGGAGAAAGTAGGGATAATGGGGGGAGGGTATGTAGCAGCAAGCTAATGATTAAATTGATGATCTCGTGTCGCTTTATGGTGTCAAGTAGAGGAGCGGGAACTGGGCTGAAGCCTCCGTCCCCTGCACCCACGATTGGGGCACTGTCTGAGTTACCTGCTGGGTTATGCCACTGGACCCTTCGAGGTCCTAGTAAGTACATGCAATTAACATGCAGTATCCTGAGCACAGTGTCCCTCCGGGATGGAGGCGGTAGGCGCAGCTCAAGGAATGAATATGGCCCTTGAAAAGGCTGACCCCTATTTGTATGACAGGACCCCAGCACTAGGGCTCTATGTTGGCAGGGGGAGGTTAGAGGGGGTTACCTCAGTAATTGGGGTTGGCTTCCTGGATCACCCCTCCAAATTAATAACAATTAAGGGAATGTAGGGACTCTGCTAAATCTCTATATATCTGGTATAATAGGGGATAATTCTTGTTCTTTAAAAATAAGTATCTGCCCCTTTGATAAGATCGACCCCGGAGGAGCTAACTCCTCACAGCTTTAGTCACCAACCCCAACTACCCTTACCCTTGTAGGTACAGTGTACCTAAGGTCCTCAGCTAGAAGAGGGCCGAAATGAGAGGAGTCTTGTCTCCTGCCGAAGATCAGGGCTTTGCCCAGATCTCTGGAAGTACCAACTGTTTTGTACAGATCTCTAAGGCCAGGTTGGCCGGTATGTTCTATACTAGTTCAGTGTTGTATGTTTATATATGTGGTTGTATAGTTTTTGTTGTTTGTTTTGTTAATGGGTCATCTTACCCAATCTGGTCATTAACGCTACATAACATTCGGTCTCAGCGGTCACCCTGTGGGAGAGGAGCGGGGGTGCCTTTGTACCAGAGCCACAATAAGACGTTAGGATGCACTCTCCAAAATTAAAAAGACTCTCTTTGAATATTAATGGCCTGGCCTCTCCAATAAAAAGATCTAAAACTCTGGCATATCTTCGGAGAGCCAAGGCTGATATAACCTTCCTCCAGGAAACCCATATGTCTTCAGTGGAACACTCCAAACTTTCTAAATTAAGTAGGGGACAGGTATTTTCTGCCTCATACAAGGGTGGCAGAAGTAGAGGGGTCACTATAATAATCCCATCGTATACCCCATTTCAACCAGAATTGACTTGGTCAGACCCAGAGGGCCGGTTGATTTTAACCCGAGGGAAACTTAGTGGCAAGGAAATTACCTTAGCTAATGTATATCTCCCACCGGGTATAACTGTCTGTCAACTGAGACCTCTGCTGGATAAAGTGGTAAATTTTACCAAGGGCACCCTCTTGATGGCCGGGGATTTTGATATGACCGCGAACCCAGGCCTAGACTCCACAAGTGGAAGACCACAGAAAATGACGGCAACTCAGAGATTTTTTAATAAATTCATTGCTGAATTTGGATTGTGTGATGTGTGGCTGAAACTACATCCGCGGACGAGAAATTACACTTATTACTCCCCTGTTCACCGCACATACACTCGTATAGACTACACTTTCACCCAAGTTGAAAAGTTACAAACGGTCTGCGATGCGCAGTTGGGAGATATCTCTATTTCAGACCACGCACCTATAATTACTCTCTGGGATTTGGGAATTCAACCTAGAACCACCCAATGGAGATTAAATCCATATTATTTACGCTCCAAAGAATTTAAAGAGTGTCTCGGACAAACTTACTGAAATAATGGCTGACAACCCAGCCTCCGACACCACCCATGCGATTCAATGGGACACAATTAAAGCGGTACTAAGAGGGCATATTATTAAGTATGCACAGAAAAAAAAGACAACGTGGAGAATATAGAGCCAAGCTTGAAGAAACATTACACTTCCTGCAACAGGCACACAAGCAAGGCGATGAATCCCTCCTTCCCCAGATACAACAGACCAAACAAGAATTAGATAAACTTGCAATACAACAAACTGAAATAGCTTTGGCATTTCTGAAAGAGACACTATGAGGTTGGCCCACGAGCCACAAAGATGCTTGCATACCAAATTCGTAGACAGAGGAGGGGTGCAACAATAATGTCCATAAGGCATCCAGTTGGAGGGCAACCCCTTACTAAGACGCATGATGTTGCTGAAACTTTCTTGGCATACTGTAGAAACCTGTACACTCAAGAGTCTATCCCTTCCAGAGACAGTTTAACATCCTACATGAAGACACTTACCCTGCCAACCCTAGCAGAAGAATACAGATTCCCTCATGCAACCTATAACAATTACCGAGATAGCACAGACTATAACAGACTCTAAAGTCTCAGAAAGCCCCAGGACCTGACGGGTATGGAGCTGAATTTTACAAGACCACAAGAACCCAGATCCAATCTACACTACTCCGTGTCTTTAATTCTATAATGGAAGGTGACCCCCTTCCTAAATCTTGGTCTTATGCGACAATATCGGTGATCCCAAAGCCAGGAAAAAACCCTCAGGAATGCGCCTCGTACAGGCCAATCTCTGTATTAAATCAGGATTACAAATTATTTATGAGTATACTGGCCCACCGTTTAGATAAAATTCTTCCAATATTAATAAGTAAGGACCAAACGGGTTTTGTAAGGGCCTGTACCACCACTGATAATATCAAACGAACGCTCTATTTGGTTCACCAAATGAGACACACCAAAACACCAGCGGTATTAATTAGTCTCGATGCCGAGAAGGCCTTTGATAGAGTGGCATGGCCTTTTCTGTATTCAATTCTAGATAAATTTGGCTTCCCTCCAAGCCTCATTCAGGTACTACAAAGTATATATTCTGCTCCTAGAGCTTGTGTAAGGGTGAATGGACATCATTCTGATTACTTTCAACTTAATAGAGGCACCCGTCAGGGATGCCCACTGTCACCATTATTATTTGCAGTTATAATAGAGCCCCTAGCACAACAAATTTGAGATTCCTCACACATACAGGGAGTTCGTTTTGGGAACATAGAGCATAGGACTGCTTTGTATGCAGATGACATACTCCTATATTTACAGAACCCCGAAAAATCTATACCAACGGTCTGCCAAATCCTGGATACCTACGGAGAGTTGTCAGGTTATAAATTAAACCTAACTAAGACCGAAATTCTCACATTTAATTACAAGCCCTCTCGGAAGGTGGATGCATTGCCAGGTACGTGGAGTCTGGAAAACTAAAATATCTTGTATATTATACCCCAGGAAAGGACAAATTATTATAAATACAACTACCTCCCTTTATGGCTCAACTAAAACAGGATCTGCAGGCTTGGTCAGTATACCACTGAATCTATGAAGCGGATAGAATTAATTAGGATGATAACACTCCTAGAGCACTATACCTTTTTCAAAACGTCCCATTATTGATACCTCCAAAAACCTTCAGAGATATTAACCGCTTAATACGTAACTTTATATGGGCAGGTCGGAGGGCTCGGGTACGCCTCAAGGTGCTGTCGTTGCCGAGGACAGAGGGAGGCCTTGCCCTCCCAGATTTAAAAAACTACCAACAAGCAGTGACTATGTTTCACGTGATGGCGAGACAAATTATAAGTACGAACCCACATTGGATGGAGATGGAGAAAGTCTTGATGAATGACATAACATACTTTCAAACACTATATCGACAGGCGATAAGAGAAATAGCGTATCCGACCAATAACCCTTGGCTGGCAAACCAATTCCGAAACTGGAACTCACTCAGAAAGCTGCATAAATTGGCACCCTGTCTCCCACTATTGTGCCCAATACAGGCACTGCCAGACTTTCTTCCCAATAAGTTGGACTCAGGATTTGCCTCATGGGAAGGCCTTGGGTTGAGGTATCTGTCACAAATAACTACGAAGGGAGTAATCTGGTCATACGCGGAGATCCAGGCAAAGTTTCACTTACCACACAGAGATTTCTATAGATATCTACAACTCCGACATTATGTAGAGGGCTTATCACCTTCCCTGTGAGACCCGGATAGCTACCCGGTACTAATCCAACTCCAAATTTCACTGAACAACTCTGGGGAAACAGGACCACCTGATTTCCCTATTCCATCAATCCCTGAACTCACAAAGTGAGATACATACTGAAACTATTACACACACAGTGGAGAGAGGAATCGGTTACCAACTAACTATTTTAGACTGGCGGCAGGCATGTGACACTCCTCCAAGGTCACAAGTTCGTATCATTGGTGAGAAATTTTCCTGGTGTTGTTGATACTGATACTTTGATCCCCTAAGGTCACTAAACACTACTGTTAAATAAAACGGCGGAATGCTGGAGAAGATGTGGCTAAAAGGAGGCCAACCTGACTCACATTTTATGGTTCTGTCCAATACTCTCTAACTTTCTAAATCAGTTAGAGGCTAGTTAGTGAACTTATTGATCCACAGCTACAATTGACCTTGGAAATGTACCTGTTTCTCATAATACCTAGGCCCTATCGTAGTCCCGATACTAGATACCTGCTTTTGCTGCTTCTCACTGCGGCCAAAAACGTAATAACCAGACAATGGTTAACAACTAATGCACCATCCATTAGAGATTGGTGGGAAGTCACTAGGCAAATTTATAACATGGAAAAAATGACACACAATATCAATGACTGTGGGGAGATTTTCTCTTTGAGGTGGACACGATGGCAGATATATTATATGTTAAAAGACCCCACCTTTGTGCCCTAAGACGGACAACATGGGGCGGGGGGGTCGCTTTGAAGCTTTGATGCTGGGGGCTTTGCTCCATCGTTTGGGGATTCTGGACTTGGTCTACCCCCGCTCCTCCCACCCACCTTGCCTAGCTGGAATTCTTTTGAAAAAAAGGGGAGGGGGACTTTGAACTATAAAGTGAGATTAAAGAAAGTGGTGTCTCTAGGTGAGGAGGAGGAGTGTGGAGAACCCACTGACCTGGAGACTGACCTGTTTTAAAGGGAAGGAGAAATGGGGAACAACTAGACTGTAACCCTCACGGGAGTGATAAATGGATTAAAACAAATAGTAAATCCTGGTTTAATGAACAAAATGAACCCATAAATTCAATTACTTTTATGTATTATAAATTTTTCTGTATGTCTGGACCAGATGTAATTGTACTGTATAAAATGGCATTTGATGACCTATATGCATATAAGTTAAAATCTGATAATAAATAGAAGATTTAAAAAAAAAAAAAAGAGGAATGCGACAGGGGTGTCCTCTCTCTCCATTACTGTTTGCCCTGTTCATTGAACCTCTTGCTCAGAGCATCCGTCAGTGCCCAGAGATAAAGGGGATTAATATGGGGGGACAAACCCACAAACTGGCTCTGTATGCTGATGATGATCTTTTGTACGTGGCAGACCCTGTGAAGTCTTTGCCAGTGGTATTTAGACGGCTGGATAAGTTTTCGGGGTTATCCGGCTATAAATTGCATAATAATAAAACGGAAATTCTCTGTTTCAATTTTACCCCAGCTGAGGAGCTTAAAAGTAAGTACCCCATGTTATGGGATCAGACAGAGATAAAATATTTAGGGGTAAAGTTGGGTAGGAACAATACACAATTGAAAGAACTGAACTATCCTCCTATAATAGCGCAGCTTAAAAGTGATTTTCAAAGATGGTCCCTTCTTCCCATCTCACTTAGTGCTAGGGCTCAAGCCCTTAAGATGAATGCATTACCACGCCTTCTCTACTTATTTCAATGTGTCCCATGTCTGTTAACTCTGGTGGATCTGGAGACTTGGCAGGGTATGTTTTTCTCCTATTTATGGAAGGGTAAAAAAACTAGATTAAGAAGATCCTTGCTTTATCTTCCTAAGGAAGAGGGGGGCCTTGCGTTCCCTTGCTTGCAGGGCTACTGGGTGGCAGCCCAGATGAGTCGCACTACTTTGGGGCAATCCGGGATACGACACCCATTGGAAGCGAATAGATCTTTGGAAACAACGGGATCCCCCTTTGCAGGCGGTGATGTTTGGGCCTCTGGACACAGGGAAGCGCTCGGTCTCTCGGGTACAGAGGCAGTGTTGGAAGGATGGGGAATAAGCAGGGGGCCACATTTGAGAATCTGTGGAGGTATAAATGGTGTGCATATGACAGTCAATTTACACCAGCAACGCTTGATAAGTGGTATCAGAAACAAGCTAGAAGGGTCTCAGCGCTTATCAAATAATGTCGGGGAATACCCTACTCTCCTTTGAAGCAATCCAAGAAAAATATGGCCTGAGGCAGACAGATAAAATCAGGTATTATCAATTGAGAGACTATTTGAATATACAAATTAACAAGATAATGCTGGAGGAGCCAGTGTTGGAAGAGAGAGGGCTATTTCAAAGAGTTGGGGGGAAGGGGGCTGACCATGCCATTTTGTTGCTGTATAATAATTATGTGGCAGATATGGCCAACACGTCCCAACACATAAAGGAAAAATTGGAACAGGACTTAGTAATTCACGTAACAGATAAACAATGGTCTGTGATGTGGAGAAGTACATGGTCAACTTCTAGTTCTTTGGTGTGGAGGGATTTCTGTTGGAAGTAGAGAACCAGATATTTCTTAGTACCAACACAAATGGTTCATGTGAAGGGAGGGTCCACGGCTGGGTGTTGGAGGGCTTGTGGAGAATATGCCTCACAGGCACGTCTTTTGGTGATGTCCAGGTATCACTGTTTATTGGAGGGAGGTTACGAAACATCTAGAACAGATATTTGGAATTGAGACGCAGTTAGGACCTGAACACTTGGTTTTGGGACTAATCCCAGGGGAAGTTAAAGATAAGGATGCCAGATACCTATGAAAGATCCTGGTTGTGGCAGCCCTAAAAATTATTACAAAGACTTGGTTGCAGCCGAGGGCCCCGGGGGTAGGGGAATGGAAGGATATGGTTGAATCCATACATTTGATGGAAAGATTAACGATCAATCTTAAGCAAAAGCCACAGATATATCAACAGAAATGGACCAGATGGTTACTCCATGACAGTGGTTAAGAGTAAGATGCCTGAACTGTACTAAAGAGATACTTATCTTTTACACCAGAGATAGAGAATGTCCCCTGATAGACTCCTGTTATGGGTATTCCCCCGATAGACTCCTGTTATGGGTATTCTCTGGATGCCAGACAATGAGTTATCGATAGTGAAAGGATGGAACACGTCCCAGACAGTAGCACCTACTGTTACTGTTTTAGTTAGATTGTAGTAAAGGTGACTACTGTGAACCAGAAGTGCTGTAATATATCTGCAATGTTGTCAGTGCTAGGGGTTTTTACCCCCAAAGAACAACATGCGATTCATGAAAATGATGTAACAAATGCTGACAGACGAAAGACAATAAACTAAGTATAAAAAAAAAAAATGAATGGCCCCCCTGGCTCCCAAATGCTCCCAAACCTAGCTCCGCCACTGAGTACCACAATGGAAAAAATGTAGCAGGTGGTGCATTAGTCTTTTATTAGGTTAGGATGCTAATGTGGAAGTGGAATACAAGCCACCTTCGATTAATGGCAGCAGCTGATTTTCAAAGTTTGTAATATAAGCTGCAGCTTTTAATCGAAGCTATGTGGTATTCATGTGATATTTTATATAAACTTGAACAATGAGTAGGGGAACAGACTCTCTTTTGATATGTATTTAATTAGAAAACATAAATCTAACATCTGTAGTTTATTTTATTAGTTTTGTAAGCAAATCTTACAAACATTTAATCCACAACTGCACATTATAGCAACTGGTACAGTGTGATACTTACAGAAGAATACTTGAAAATACAGTTTTGTCTTCGCGTGAGAACAGTCAGGTTAGCAAATTATACAGCAAGCAGCTAAACTAACATGACTCAGCCTTGCTGTAATGGACTAGACCCATCAGTTAATAAGGTAGCACATAGTTTCCAGCAGTCATCTATAAACTGTTGTGGTCAGCTAACCCAAATTTTAATCCCACATAGCATTCTAAATCCCAGAGCTGCTGTTCCAAAATAGATATTTAGTTATCTGGATTTAAATGTTGTTTTGCTTTTTCTTTTTTTTTTTTTTGGGGGACTATATAGCTCTACAAAGTTTTCTTATTGCAAATAACATCCAGGAAATTGAACTTATTGAGAAACGTAATACAGGTTTCAGCGTACCAGACCAGTACTCACCTTTTGTTTGTTGGGGAAAGTAAGGCCTATGTGCATGGAGTGGCTGTGCGAGAGGGACACGTGGTGGATGCCGTCTTACCGATTTCCATGTGGCGTTAGTATCTTCACAGAGGGCCAGATTTTCAAAGCTCCGAGAATGCTGCAAGCCCCTGGTGTGCTGATCGCTTAGCACATGGGGCTTGTGGCATTCTCCCAGCTAGCGATCAGGATTTTCTATCCCTTGCACCGATTGCCACAAGTTAGACCAGCTGGTCTAGCTTGCATCAATCCTGGCTACCCTTTTCTTGGGGCTTGTGCCAGATATTTGGTGCAAGCTGCCGTAAAGTGGGAAAACTACCACCTCCTGCCCTGTGCTCTCTGGTGTACCGCAAGGTTCCATCCTTGGCCTCCTTCTTTTTAGTCTCTTCCTCAGTTCCCTCCCCCAGGCCTGCCCCAGTCAGCTCCTCCTCTATGAGGATGATGCTGTCTTATTGACGAGCCAGCCAGACCCCTCCCTCCTTACTAGAGAGTTGTAGCACAACTTTGCCCTGGTCGAGTCCTGGCTTACAGAGCACAAGTTAATCCTGAACTATAAAAAGACCAAGGTAATATTATTTGTAAATTCTCACACATAAGTCCGCTCAGCTCACCATCGTTAACAACTGTCATGCTCCTCTGGAGCAAGTACACAACTTCAGGTACCTAGGCGTTACACTTGACAGCACCTTATCCTTTAATGACCATATAAACATTATTTCTAAAGCTGTTAATACTTGAATAGGGCTCCTCTACAGACACCGTCTCAGCCTTACCCCTGATGCACTCTGTCTTGCTGTGAACAGCTCTGTCCTCTCTGTTAGAAGATATACAAAACATGACAGCTAAAGGGGTGGTTCTGATAATGGGAGACTTCAACATGCCGAATACAGATTGGTCAATACCAGCAGGAACATCTGCCAGAATTAGACACATGGTGGATTCCCTGCAGGGGGAGGGCCTCAAACAACTGGTACAACAACCCACAAGAGACAGGGCTATGCTAGATCTAGTACTGACTAACAGGGAAGGGATCACAGATCTCCAGGTAGGACACCTGAGGGCCAGTGACCATCACATGGTATGGTTCAATTTGGCTACTACATCAAAATCATCCCATTCCAAGGCAAAAATATGGGACTTCAGAGGAGCTGACTTTGATAAGATGGCCAACAGAGTTAAGCTAGCCCTGGCAAAAAGAAACACAGGTGAGGGGATACAGGCAAAGTGGGCAAGCATTAAGGATGCAATACTTTGAAGCAACATCCCATTGTGTTAGACAGAAAAGGAAGTGCAAAAGAAGAAGGAAACCACTTTGGTTCTCAAATACAGCAGCAGAAAGGTCAGAGCCAAAGGCTGGCCTTCAGGAAATATAAGGGAACACAGCGGGATGAAGATAGGGAGGCATACCAAACTGCCCTAAGGGAAGCAGGGAAGGCAGTAAGGCAGGCAAAGTCCCAAACTGAGGAAACACTAGCACGAACAGTAAAAGAAGGTGACAAGACTTTCTATAGATACATTAGTGAAAGGAGAAAGTCCAGAGGGGGTATTGCTAAGCTCAATGGAGAAAAGGGGACATGTGAGGAAGAGGACCCTGTAAAGCATCTATCCTAAATAAATACTGTTGCTCAGTATTTACTGAAGAGAAGATAGGGCAGGGCCCACAGCTCAGCACCATGGACACAGGGGGGAGGGAGGTGAGCACTACTCCCTTCACAAAAGAAAGGGTCCTACAAAAGCTCGCTAAGCTCAGGGTGGATAAGGCAATGGGACCTGATGGCATACATCCCAGGGTACTTAAGGAGCTAAGGGTGGAACTAGCAGAGCCATTAGCAGAACTGTTTAGTGAGTCTGTGAGCACAGGAGAGGTCCCAGAAGACTGGAGAAGGGCTCATGTGATCCCGCTCCACAAAAGTGGTAGCAGGGAGGAGGCAGGGAACTACAGACCAGTCAGTCTTACCTCAGTAGTGGGCAAGATTATGGAGGCACTCCTTAAGGAAAGGATAGTGCAACACCTGGAATCCATAGGGGCACAGGATCCAAGACAGCATGGGTTTACAAAAGGAAGGTCCTGTCAAACTAATCTCATAGATTTCTTTGACTGGGTAACCAGAGTGGTGGACCAAGGGGGAGCAGTTGATGTCGCCTACCTTGACTTCAGCAAAGCTTTTGACACTGTTCCACATAGAAGATTGATAAACAAGCTGGGTAGGCCTCGGGTGGGTCAGAAGTTAGTCAACTGGGTGGCAAACTGGTTGATGAGCAGAAAACAGAGAGTGGTGGTAAATGGTATACAGTCAGAAGAGATGCAAGTCACAAGTGGGGTACCTCAGGGATCAGTCCTGGGGCCAGTCCTCTTCAATATCTTCATTAGTGACTTTGCAGATGGGCTAGAGGGTAAGGTTTGTCTGTTTGCAGATGACACCAAGATCTGCAACAGAGTAGATGATCCAGATGGGTGGGCAGAATGAGAAGAGATCTGATAAACTAGTAAAATGGTCAGAAGAGTGCAACTGGGATTTATTGCAAAGAAGTGCAAGATCATGCACATAGGGAAGAGAAACCCTCAGCCACCTATAGGCTGGGAGGAGTTGCTGGCAGTCACAAAGGAAGGAAGAGACTTGGGCATCATCATCACTGATGACCTGAAATCATCCAAGCAGACCTCTAAAGCAGTAGGTAAGGCTAGGGGATGTTAGGTGTATAAGTAGGGGTATCACAAATCGTAAGAGAGAGGTAATAATCCCTCTTTACAAGACACTGGTTAGGCCCTATCTGGAGTACTGCGTGCAGTACTGGAGGCCACACCTTCACAAGGACATTAACCAAATTGAGGCAGTCCAGAGAAGGGCAACCAAAATGGTGCAGGGACTGCATCAGAAGACATATGAGGACAGATTAACCGAGCTCAATGTGTATACCCTTGAGCAAAGGAGGGAGAGAGGTGATATGATTGAGACATTCAAACACCTTGAGGGCATTAACAAGGTGAAAGAGTCTAACATGTTTAAATATAAGAAAAATAGCAGGACAAGAGGACACAGCATGAGATTAGAGGGAGGCCGATTAAGGGGGAATGCGAGGAAATACTTCTTCACAGAAAGGGTAGTGGATGCATGGAACAGCCTACCTCAGGAAGTGGTGGCTATGAATACAGTGCAGGGCTTCAAACAGGCATGGGATAGGCATAAGGGAGCAATACAGATGAGTATGAATAGACAGACCACTGACAGAACAAAGGCAGATGGCACATTTATAAGGTAGAAAAAGAAATGGGCAGACTGGATGGGCCTTGAGGTCCTTATCTGCCGTCAACTTCTATGTTTCTCTCTTGTAGACTACAGGCTAGTCATTTATGCAGCGGCTACTGACACTTCACTTAAACATATTAAGGTTGCCCTTAATGCTTTCACCGCTTGCAGGATGTCCTTTAAAGTAATCTCCTATTCCTCGACCTGTGGCTTGGGAGTTGCTTTCTTGTTGTTGGTTGAGGCAGCTTACTGGCTCTTCTTCCTGCCACCATTTCCAGTACTTTTTTTGGGTTTCCCATTGTGTTTGCTTTAGAATGTAGAATGCAGGTCTACACCCGTGTGTGCTCACAGCAGTATACGATTCTTGGGATTTTAGCAGAGTTAAGTGAAATTTAAAGTTCATTTTGGTCTTTAACAGGAACTCAAAGGAAATGCATCGGCCCTCATTAGCTGCTGGCTTTGTTCCTCAACCCCCAAAAATCTATATTTAGATACAATTTTGCTTTACTGTTTTGTTATATTGAGCTGTTTGTGACATTTTTATTTTCTGTTTATTTAGACAAAAACACAAAAAAATTGTATTGCAGGCCCCATTCTATTTCAGTTAAAACAGAAAATAGAATGTTAGAAAATGACTTGTAATATATGGGGCTGTGTGCATCTAATTCACGTTCATCTTTTTCTGTTATAACTTTAATATAGTTCTTTTGTTTTCCCCTTAATTAAATTTTATTACTTTCTATTTTTGGCCCCATTTCTCTTTGCCAGCTGCCAGGTCTTCCTTTCATCTGCTCAAGTGCTTCTGCTCTTCTTAGGAGTCCTCTGATCATTCAGCTCACCACCAGCCTCTGTTCAATGTTCTCACTGGAATCTCAACCATAACCCAAAGCTGTGGGTAGATCCCTCTCTACCCCCCCCCCTCCACAAAACAGGAGTAGAATACTGTACTCGATGATCAAGCTCTCTGGGGAGGAGAAATCAGCAGGGCCCTACTATGACTGGGATGGGCAGCTTCATTTGGCTGGGGCTGCTGGAGCATTTATTCTCACTAAGCCCTCCATTATCACTCCCTGGGGTGTGATCCTGAGGAGATGCCTGTCTGGGCCATCTGAAGGGTGAGTAAGCCCTGCTCTACCTTCAGAACTCCCCTGCTGGCCCCACTTTCAGCGTGAGACACTTCAGCATCACTCACCAGGTGAGCAGGAGTGTGCCGACATAAGGTCAGGGCAGTCATTCATCAGAAGGAAGTGCCACTCCCTCCTTGAGACAGGAAGTGTCTGAGATGGATGCCAGAAGCTTCTGGTTGGCACCAGACATCCCAGACTTGGGGGCAAACCTGGCAACTGGTAGAGCTACTACTGTACTAGCCAGTTGGCCATGTTTGCCTCCTCAAAAGTGTAGAACTTCCTGACTAAACATCTCCACCACTCATTCACACTAATGGGACTATGCTGGAGGTACTAGATCTATGGACTAAAATCTTCTGAGGGCAGCGCCGGGATAGGACCACGCGTGTGCGGTGCTGCAAGACTAGCTTGCACCGTATAGGCTATCTAAGCCCTCCCTTATCCCTCCCTGGGGTGTGATCCTGAGGAGAGGCCTATCTAGGCCGTCTGAAGGGTGAGTAAGCCCTGCCTTACCTTCAGAACTCCCCTGCTGGCCCCACTCTGGGTGTGCGACACTTCAGCATCACTCACCAGGTGAGCGGGAGTGTGCTGACACAAGGTCAGGGAAGTCATTCATCAGAAGGAAGTGCCACTCCCTCCTTGAGTCAGGAAGTATCTGAGTTGGATGCCAGAACCTCGTCTTATTGGTTGGCACCAGACATCCCAGACTTTGGGTGGAAACCTGGGCCATCTGGATGGCAACTGGTAGAGCTACTATTGCACTAGCCAACTGGCCATGTTTGCCTCAAGTGTAGAACTTCCTCGACTAAAAATCTGCACCACTCATTTACACTAATAGGACTACGCCAGAGGTACTAGGACCCCGCAGGAGCCAAAAATCTTCTGTAGGGCCGGCGCTGGGATAGGACCACGCATGTGTGGCACTGCAAGACTAGCTCACGCCGTATAGGCTATCTTAGCATCGACTGTCCAACTACCTCAGTTCCTTTTCCCGACGTCGTGTGTACTTCAATGACAACATTGCTTGCCTGCTGGGAGTCAAGTCTTCTGTATGACAGCAGCTATAGTCATTCAGTATTCGATTAACTTACTATTTAGTGTGCTTTTTTTTTTTTTTTTTTAAACTCTGTTTTTGTCCTCCTTCCTTCACCATCCCCCAGACTCTCTCCGGTGTGGTCACTCGGTGCTACCTTATCCCACCCTGCCTGAAGCCTCAGCCATACCTTCCAGGGTGTTCTCCACCTTGCTCCTCTGGCAACTCTGACCCCCTGGATCTAAGTCCCCCAGGGCGGGACTGCCAACTCCTCATGGTGACCTTACTGAAATCTAGACTTGGGACCAGGGAGCGAGGAGCTCTGGAGGCAGGCTGGAAGACCCGGTGTTGGATCTAGAGGTAGACCACAGGACCCACCTTCGCCTACTAGGGGACAGGACCTTTTCCATGTTTTCTCAGTTCCCGTGAGTGCGACATACAATGACTACCAGCGCAGTGTGGGCACGCTTCTGCACCCAACTGCAGGATGTCTGCCGTGGCCCTCATGCCCCTTTGCACAAGCCCCGCGAGCTGTTGCACCTGGTCACCGCCAGGAGCCATCAGAGCTACACGAGGCATTCAGCCCTCCCCCCAGGAAAGGAGAGCTGCCAGTCGACAACTCAGTCCAAGTACACTCCCCCCGGCCCTCAGCAGCCCGAGCTCGCTCTTGAATCCGGGTTGAGGTGAGGCATCCAGCGCCTCAACCCTCGTCGCCACTGGGCCAGCCCCTAGTGTTCTTTTCTTATTTTAAAAAAAAAAAGACAAGGAGGAAGACATTCAGTAGGGAGACTTCGTTTGAAAGCTGTTGTGGCAGTGGGGCTGTCTGTCCATCACCCTTTGTGGCGGGGAGGGGAGTTTGACCATGGGTAGTCTGGTGCTCAGTGGGGAGGAAAGTCCGCCCGAAGCACAAAAGTAGCGGGCCCGTTCCTGTCCTTGATCGGAGGGACCTGGTTCAGCTCGACCTCGAGCTCTTTTTCCTCCCATCTTCAGAAGAAGGAAACGGTAGTGCTTGAGGTCGTCCTCTGGTAGATCTGCGCGGGGGTTGTCTGTGGTGGAGAGCGGTAGGCCTGACACGACTCCAGTGGGGTCCTTTGTCGCTCCATTCTTAACGGCCGCAATCTTAAACACCAGATCCCGTCTCTGTCCTCTATGGGACTCCAGTGAGCAGTTTCATCACTGGGCTGCTCTTTTAGAGCAGTGGGTACAGCATCTGCCCAGTTGATCTGATCAGTGGACCCGGTTCTGCGGCCTTGGAGCCACTGGGCCACGGCTGGGTCAGTCGGGCCAGGATGTATGTGCGGGGTGCCTTTTCCGGTGCCAGTGCCATCGATGCCAACTCCATGTGCCTACCCCCTCATCTTTTTCCCGGCAGGGGCCAGCACAGATACCACTTGCCTTTTCCCCCTTTTTCTTCAGGTCTAGGGCCAGCAGTGGTGCTAGCGCTGTGTGTGGTGCCGGCACTGTATATGGTGCCGGTGCCGTGGATGGCACTGAATTCCTTCAACGCCGATCCAGGTGGCAGCATCTCCCATGATTCCTGGCCTAGACCTGCCTTTTGGAGGTTCTTCTGGGGTAGAAGTGGATCTTTGAGTCTCACCCTGTCCTGCTTTTGTCAGAGATGCAGCAGATAACTCATTTTATGGGCTGGAATGCAAGCCTTCTCATCAGTGGAGCCTGTAACGAGAGGTCTTTCTTTCCAGTCTTCCCTCCGGGATATGGACTCCACCATAGCATTTTGAACTTGTACGTCTTGAGTTCCTACATTCCTCTATATGAGTACACCCCGTGGAACACACTCAAATCAATGGTCAAGAGCCTCATGGAATCTAACATTCCATTACCAGGGACATACAGTCCAGTAATCAGCTAAAGCTTATGTGGACGCCTACGACACTGTCTCTAGGACAGCTGCCACTGGCATTTGTAGAAGGTGACTCTCCTGGCCCAGAACATCACGTTTCTCACGCGATGCTCAGTGGGTGATTAATGTCCCCTTGATGGTGCTTATCTGCTCAGCCCTCAGGTTGAGCTCTGGAGGCCGCTCAGAACATCAGGGCTGCCATTTAAACAGCCAGGCCAGCTTCTGCTGCCCCTCAGAGGGATGGAAACGTCAGCATTTTCGTAACAGGCAGTTCTTTCAAGGTAGAGGCCAAGAAGCCATTATCAGGAACCAACTCCTCAGTCGTGAAGAAAATGCAGCAGAGGGCACAGGGCCTTAAAGCACCCTGTACTAGCCTCTGATCGGCCCAGGTCCCACCTTAGCTGTCTGAGGTGGATGCCTCTCGGGAGTAGGAGGGGTGTCTGACTTGGGTTTTACAACCAGTCAGAGTCTATTACAGCGGACATATGGGTCACCAGGATCGTCCGAGAGGGATACTCTTCCAGTTTCACAGATATTTCCCCAGACCTTCCACCCAGACGGCAGCTCAATCTGTCTGACTCTGTCAGACCTTCTTATTTCTGAGATACGGGCCCTCTGCAGGAACAGGGCAGTAGAAGTTGTTCCACAGCAGAATGGAACACAGGTTCCTATTTCCATTGCTTCTGGTTCCAAGATAACAGGCGTCATGTGCCCAATTCTCGTCCGTGGAAGGTTAAACAATTACATGTTCAGGGAGGAGTTCACTAAAACTTTGGCATTCAAGTCGTCACTACCTGGACACTTGGCTCCTAGCCAGCCCATCCAGGCAGGAGACACAGGAAGGAGTCGCCACACCTGCTTACATCGGGGTGTTCTGATTTGGGGAAGGTGACAGATTCACCTTCCCAGCAGCTCCTCTTCATAGGAGCCCTCCTGGATACCTCCAGGGCGAGGGTTTTCCTTGTGGAGGACAGAAGAAACATCATCTTCAGATGGCTCATTACATCATGGAAAACTACTCTGTTCCGCTTCTTTCGATGAATTGGATGATGGGACTCTTGGCATCGTCCGCAGCAAGCAGTGGTCACTGACCACGCACCCGCAGTCCTCCACATAAAGTGACAGAGCCTCGGACAAAATCACTTGCATGGTAGATGCAGTTGTGCAAGCTTCTGCAAGGTCTACCTCTTACCCCACTGAAATCTCAGATCACCATCACCACAGTTGCACTCCTGATTGGTTGGGAAGCTCACTGTCAAGACCCCCACACTCTGGTGTGGAGCCAGGAGGTGCCTCATCTTCTCATAAATATCCTAGAGATGAGAGCTGTCTTATACGCTATCCGAGTCGTGGAGGATGCCCACTGCCACAAAGTGATCCTCCTTCGGATGGCCAGCAAAGCTGTGATGTATTACATCAGCAAACAGGGTGGAGTCCTCCCGTACTGTTTATGCAGGAAGGACATGAGGATGTGAGTGGTGCCTTGAGCACGATGCATCAGTTCAGATGTCGTGCACTCTCTATTCGACAAGTGAGGCAGTCTGGACCTGGTCCTTTTTGCGTTTCCTCTCAACGCAAAACTGCCCCATCCTGCTTCAGAAATCCAGACCCTGGTGTTTTCTGTCAGGATGCATTCAGACTGCAGTGGACAAGATGCTTCCTGTACGCTTTCCTCCTCTTCCCTTAATTCAAACGGTGCTGCTCACGTTGGAGGCATGGGTGGGGGGGCAAGACAATTCTCATCGCACCATTCTGGCCTCGACAGATAGGATTTCCATTGATCAACAGACTGTCAGAAGTTCCTCAGAGGCAACTCCCTCTACAAGCGGACCTTCTGACACGGGGACCTTTGGTCCATCCCAGCCTGTGTTCCCTTCATCTCCATGCAGGGCTCCTGAGGAGATAGAAGTGGGCAGGTTTTAGGTTTCCCAGACACTGTCAGAAATCTTAGCCCTGCATAGGCCTTCCGCTAGGAAGGCTCACACGGCTAAGTGGAAACCCTTCTCCATCTGGTGTGCAAAGTCCCATCTAGACCCTTCGGTTGCCCAACAGTTAAGGTGTTGGAGTGCCTCTTGATTCTGTAGAATGCAGGTTTGCAGTACTCTGCAGTGAAAGTACACCTCTGTGCATTTTCGGCCTATCTTGAGCCAGTACAGAACATGCCACTGGCTCAGTTACTGTTAGTCAAGAGATTCCTAAAAGGTATCCTACACACTAAACCCCTCGGTTAGTAGACTGGTGGCCACATGGGATATTAACCTGGTGCTAGATTGCTCACCTGTAAACCCTTTGAGCCGCTAGCTACCTGTAAATTGAAATTTCTGACCTGGAAGACTGCCTTTTTAGTGGCTGTCACTTTCACTCGCGGGGTCCCCGAAATCCATGCTTCCGTCTCAGACCTCCCCTTACACAGTCTTTATTGAGGACAGGGTGGTACTCCATACTCACCCTAAATTCCTACCCAGAGTGGTTTCAGACTTTCACCTCAACCAGCCTTTGCTTCTCCCTCTTACTTCGTTAACTTCCAGAATGAAGGAAAGTGCTCCCTTCATTCTATTTACTTATTTATTTATTGAAATGTTTCACCAGGAAGGTACACTGAGCAACAAGTCGCTCATCTCCTGGTGCGACCTGGAGGGAAGGGGTACAATAGAGATGAGACATTAAAACATCCAAATTGCAAGATCAACCTTAACATACAGTTGTAATGCAGGTGATACAAACAGTATTACAAAGGGCAGGTGATGCAAACAGTATTACAGCAATATAGCATATATTGGGTAAAAAGAGAAGAACAATAACAAGTGCCGGGTTAATAAGTCAACAAGTACTAACATGAGAGAAATAGGAGATGGGAGAGGTAGAGGGAGGTGGGGGGTGGGATTAATAAGTGAGTGAGAATAGACCCCTTGAGAGGAGGAGAATTAGCACCCAAGAGGGGATGGGGCCTAATCAATACTTCAACAAGATACAGTGGACCCTACTAGTAGTCTTGCGAATCCAGAATAGTGCTAATTAGAAGAGGGGAGATGTGCTCCCTGGATGTTAAGAGGGTTCCGCGATTCTACATCGACAAAACGAGAGAGATACGTAATCCAAGCAACTCTTGTATCTTTCAGCATGCCTCAGCTGGTCAGCCTGTTGCTATTAGATGCATTTCTACATGGTTAGTAGCATGTCTTAGACACTGCTAATCCATGGCGCAGGTCAAGTTGGAAGCCAGGGTTCACACCCTCTCTACCAGAGTGGTCGCAGCATCCCTGGTGGAGATTCATAATGTACCCATTGCAGACATCTGCAAGGCAGCGACTTGGAGCTCAGTGCATACCTTTGTGAGGCACTAGGTTCTGGATGTCCATGCCAGACAGCTCACTTTCTTTGGCAGGATAATCCTTTTGGACTTCTGTCCTGAGTGAGCTCTGTCTCCTGCCTCCCTACTTTGGGGGGGGGAGAGATTGATTTTTAGCTCAGTACTCTCCCATTAGTGTGAATGAGTGGTGGAGACTTTTAGTTCAGGAAGATATGGAAATTACATACCTACCGTAATTCTTGATCTTCTTGGACAAAGTCTCCACCACTAATTCACACGCCCACCCACCATCCCCCAAGCTCATTCATTGTTTTTGGTCTTCACTTCCTTGTTCGGGCTGTGAAGACATTGTTGAATTGACCCTTCTTACATGTGTCATCTGGGCCATCTTATACCCGGAAGTTTGAGTTAGGTATTTTTAAGTTAGTTTATGCTGCACCTTCTCGGTCGAAAAGGTGCTGAGGCGGTTGGAGGGTCGACGCCGAGATAGCCTATATGACGTGAGCTAGTCTCACGGCGCCGCACATGCAGTCCTATCCCGGCATCTGTCTTCCTGAAGAGTTTTGGCTCCCGCGGGGTCCTAGCGCCTCTAGCGTAGTCCCATTAGCGTGAATTAGTGATGGAGACTTCATCCAAGAAGATCAAGAATTACGGTAGGTACGTAATTTCCATTTTCTGCTGAACCATCAGTGCAGTGGTAGCATTACCACTTAAAGTGCTGGCAACCTGAGTTCAGGAATGAGTTTGCGTTCCTGTGGGCCTCTGGGGGAAGGAAGATTAAGTGTCCCAGAGACACTGTCTTGCTCCAGGGGAGGGAGGGTTGCTGCGACTGCTCAATACTGCCACATGGGTGACCACAAGTGGCAGTGTCATGGCAATCCAGCAGGCAGAGCGGACATCAGTGGAGCTCTTTTTGGCACGTGCTGTGTGCTTAATGCATGGGCTCAGAGTGCAAGCGGCCTAAATGGTTGGCTTCATCAAGGAAAGAACCCTTACTTTGTGCATGATGACTTTGGTACACTCTGGCCCCAATTCTCACCACTGCCTACTGCTCCTTCACCCAGGGAACGCCTGCCTTTGTACTCAGGAGGAGGAGGGGGATGGAACTTGCTTGTCCAGACCCTGTTGCTTTTGGAGTGGGGGAGACAAAACTATGGGGTTTAAAAGAGGAGCAGGTAAGAGACAGGAATGTGAGGGGATGGGGCTGGGTATGACGCAGAGGAAGGGGGTCTAGAGTAAGAATGGGAGCATCAAAATATGATATATATATATATATATATATATATATATATATATATATATATATATATATATATATATATATATATATATATATATATATATATATATATATATATATATATTTTTTTTTAAAGTGTCTTCCATTTACTACTCCTTTATGTCTTTTAACCAGCTTTTCTCAGTCCCAGCTGCCCCTTTGTGTAGCATCCAGCTCCAAGAATATTCCTGGGGCTGTCACCCCACCTCCATCGCTGTACCTCATGACTCATCCCTGGCATGACCTTCTTGCCTAGTCTGGCCCAGAGACGGCATGGATTCACTGATACTAGGGCAGGATGAGGCTCTCCAGCGGAGATGCTATGATGCTGACACATTCATTTAACATCAAGGGCAGCAGGGGAGCCTCCTGCTACCAGGTGAATGCAGGCAGCAGGATGTGCTGGTATCCCTCACTAGAAGAGGCGATCGGACTATATCTTCCTGCAAGCATGACATGGATCCTGGGCTCAGGACATGAACCTGGGTCTGCTGCTCACAGAGCAGACACTCTTAATGCTAAGCTGTAAGAATGTAAGAATAGTTTTAATAAATGATCTTCTTTGAAGACATTTCCCTCCACCGAGCCACACCTATAGAATACAGATATTGTCGGTGTCAGGACCACTTGGAAACTTTTGCATAGCAGGGGCCGCCCTTGATGACGTACATCATTGGCACCTACATAACGAGATGGGTCCCATCCTCCTCATTTCTTTCTTTTTCCACTGTCAACTTAATGTCAGACCGAAGGATTGCCTCCATGAACTTCCGTTGATGTGGCAGATGATGGCGGACGTGTCTGTGAGCTCCAGGATGGATCACTAATAGAAGTTCCACAAACGTTACAAAACTTTGCTCTCAGTGGGTTAAAAAGTCACTGTACGGTACTACAAAATTAAGGCTACCAATTCCTTGGTTAGCATTGCAGCTATGGCACAGAAATTGCCTGAAAATCAGCGGCCGCTCTCACAACTCCCTTTGTTTCACGCGTGGTCGCAGGCCCCAATGTAACATAAGCCTGACTTGCCTCCTTTAGTGTAACCCCTAGATGGCGCTATCCCAGGGGCTACTACCCCTGCCTGATTTGCCACTAACAGGTTGAGGGGCCTGGATCCAATGGCGGGTGCCTCCACCCAGAGGTCAGGGTTTGCAATAGTTAAACTAACTTGGTCACAGCCCTCTGGGACACTGCAACCCCCTTTCTTCCAACTAGTGGCCCACACAATATATCAGAATTACCTTCACAGTATACACTACCCCCAGGTCTGGTTCCGCACTGGGACTCCTGTAGAAATAGAGAGACAGTGCACAATCACAGTACAGTACTTTAACATAGACAAAGGCCTCAGGCAGTATAACTTGCTGAAACAAGCAGCTCTGATTTATTTAGGGGATATAACAAGGACAGGGGAAATCAGGTTAATTAGCTTATCACTCTAATAATTCATTTATGGCTCTGTGCACAGGCCTATCCCTATCAGTTACTGTCCCTGGGTACCCAAGCCCTAGTGGCTAGTCCAAACCGTGGCAGCTGGTAGGGGCCTTTCACACAGAGAAAGGAGAATTAAACAGTCAGCAGTACAGTAATTCCATTTGGATTTAATGTGGCAATTCAACAGGAGCGACCCTGAATTTAGTACTCACGACCTCCAAATAAGATAGGGTCCTTCAATGTCAGCAGGGCTCACTTGAGGTACACAAACCTCTTCACACATCCATATAAAAGAAAGCACTATACCAGGCAGGCTGCATCTGTATCCCATCGCAATTACTGCACAATACCCGGAGAACACACAGCAGATTCAGTTCCTGACAGACCGGTGCAATTTTCAGCAATTCCTCCAGTCTTCTACAGGGTGAGCCTGGTTTCTACTCTTCAGAGATCCTTTGATTCTTTTCACAGGACGGATTCAGTCCCTAACAAGCTGTTACACAAGCTGCAGACCGAACTCTGGGCCTTACACCGTTTTGACTAAAACTGCACACTGAAAAAGCATGGGGCTCCTTCCTTCTTCACTGCCAAAGCTCAACTGAAACTCCAACCGACAAACCGGCACTTCCTTTGAGTTCCTCCCAGTTCTTGACTGGATTGGCTGTCACTCACAATAGACTGCTGCTGTTGGTCCAAAGGCACTGAAGTCTAAACTACATCTCCCAGAGTCACTGCCCATACAATCCTCTTGTGGCTGGCTCAGATTATGAGTCCAAGTTCTGATTCGTCCAAGGCACCATTTTAGAGCTAGCTTACCCCACACTGATTGGTCCAGTTCAGCAGTTCAAAACTAGAATGGGAACTAGCAGACACTGGTTCTGACTGCAAAGAAAGCAGGTTAGACAAACTGTAATTTCATTATTACTCTAAATAATTTTGGCAAACAGTTACATCTTTCAGATAGGTTCCCTTGCACTCCTAGTGACTGCAAAATGAAGGAATTGGTAGCAGCTCGGAGGGTACTGGAGAAGCACACAGTCCCCCATACAACTAATTATGTCTGTGCAAGCAGACAGCTCTTAAAGAGACAGTACCAGAGGCTCTAAAACACTCACTGATAAATGGCTTAAATGCCAAACAACATTCAGGCTTGGAGCATCTAAGCAAGCTCCTGAAGTCTTTTGGAACCCCCATTTGCAGGGGGTTACACCCTTCCTGCTTTGGGAAAGCTTGACGTCCATGGCCAAGCAAGTACCCCCATAAGTTTTAACTGCAACCATATACATTTGCATTAGGCTCGACATGTAATCATCAGTCAATATAATCATTTTACCAAGAACACATTTCTGAAATATCGTAGTATCGCCACTCTTACATTATTACTTATACATTGTACCATAATCAAGTTATTACCTCTTGTACATGAAACCTGAAGAGGGGGCCCTTCCCTATCAGTTATCTTTGGGGCTGGATGGGCAAGGGCACCATATAGAGGGCAAGACAAGTAATTTGAGTTAGCACTGATGCTCAGTTTGGCAATGAGCTCGGACACAACTCTTTTATGGACAACATTGAGAGGCAAGTCCACAGGCCTCCCAAGTGAATCATAACTGAGGTGCACCACAGGCTTTACAGCTCGACCAGCCTTTCTAGGGGAACTGTTATAGTCTCTGCACTCTGAGCCTCATTTTCAGCATTGTCCTCACTTGTCAGGGGAGTCTCCATGGGGGGTAGAGAGGCTAGAACTTGGGGCACTTTCAGCTCCAGGAGTTACAGTTTCTGAGTCCACAACATTTGGCTCACATGGAGAGCTGTGACACTGGCAGTGGACTGTCAGGGCACTCAAAAATACTCTTCTTGTTCGGGTGTATCACCAGTCTGCCCCAATCTATCATTTTCTCTCCTGAAAGCTCAAACAGTTCAACCATGCACAATGATTCCATTTCATCTGATCTGATGCTTTGCACTTCACTTTCTGAGAGCATTGGCTCCAGGATGAAGCTGGGGCTTAGACAGTCCAGAAGGCCCAGCTTTGTCTCCAGTATTGGCTAGGTGATTGCCTCAAAACAATTGACTCAGTTCAGTAAGAAGGATAGTATTCAAAGTCACTCTCACTTTCTTCCGATATGGACTGACAGTCATGCTCAACTGGGACTTGTGGAGGGGAACACTTTAACTTGCTTCTGTAGGTGCAGACTTTCTTGATCTTTTCTTAGCAGCAGCTCTAGTCACTGGTCCAGAGGGGGCATCTTCTAGGGCTCAGACTCCATTAAGATTTGTCCAATGGGCAGTAAATGATTTCTATGCATTGTTTTACATCTTTTGAATTATTCTCAGGCCTTACTTTGTACACTGGCAGATCATCTAGTTTGCCCACTACAATGTGAGGGAGATGGTCATCTGTCAACAATCTTGTGCTTGCCATGCAGTCCCAGATTTCTTAGCAATACCCGATCTCCTCCTGGAGTTCCTGTGCTTTCACCTTTTATCATACCTTTCTTTGTTGGCCAGATTTCTTTTGGCAGCCATGGTTTGAGCCAGTTGGTACATGAGTTAGCTGGGCCTTTAACTTTGCACATACTGTAAATAGTTGTCAGCTTGAACCCATCAGGAGAGACCCAAACACACATCTACTGGTAGTCGAGCTTCTCTTCCAAACATCAGGCGGTAGGGGAGAACCAGTGGCATCACTTTTGGTGCAGTTATAAGCATGTACCAGGGTGCTAATTTGTTGGCTCCATCTAGGCTTGTCCTTTGGGTGCAGGGTGCCTAGCATATCTAGCAAAGTGCGGTTGAAAGCGTTCAGGCTGTGGTCCTCTGGGGGTGGTAAGGGTGGTTCTGGACTTTCGACCCCCACAGAGAAAGCATCTTTGATCAGACGACTCTCAAAGTCTCCTTGATCAGAATGGATTCTTTGTGGAGCCCCATAGTGAACAAAAAAAGTTTTCTACAAGTACTTTGGCCACAGTGGATGCTTTCTGGTCTTTTGTGGGGAAAGCTTGGGCATATCTCGTGAAATGGTCAGTGACCACCAGCACATTACTGATATTTCTTTGATCTGACTCCAAACTCAGAAAATCAATACAGACCAGCTCCATGGGTGCACTGGTGGTGATGTTAACAAGGGGAAGCCCTCTGGGGCAAAGCTTTCTCTGTAAGCAGCGACTACAAGTTCGAATGTGTTGCTCCACATCAGCCCCCATCTTAGGCCAATAGAATCTGGATCTCACCAAGTCAAGTGTTCTGTCTATACCAAGGTGCCCCATGTGGTTGTGCAAGGACCTCAGTACTGAGTCTCGAAAGGCAGTGGGCAGCACTAGTTGTTGTTTGTCTACTTGTCCCCCTCTGTCTACTGTTTCTCTGTATAACAGTTTATTGATCAGTTTCAACTTAGGACCTTCTTTGTATAACAGTGCAGTTCTCAAATCAGTGGAGCGTATTTGGACACATCTTTTCCTGCATAGAGGGCTTCTAAAGCTGCTTTGATCATGGGATCGCTGGGATTGAGCCCGCCGATACTGTCATTGTCCAGCTGAGGCAGTGCACCAATGTCTATTGCAGAAAAGTGGCAATAAGCAGCAGGTATGCAATTCTCAGAGGCTCCCAAGCAATCCACCATGCAGTCCATCGTCCTCGGACATTTGTTCCTCCCTGTCAAACTTCCAGCAGAGTGCCGAATGTCAGGTTCTGCCAATCGGACCCAATCATTCTGGGGAACAGGCCCGGGAGAGAGCATCAGCATCTATGTGGTTCAGACCTGCTCGGTATTCGAGAGCATAGTCATATGTAGATAATGCAGAAAGCCACCTATGGCCAGTGGCATCCAACTTAGCTGAGGTCTGCACATAGGTCAAAGGATTATTGTCAGTTTTACTAGTATTTTAGCCCCATACAGTACTCATGGAATTGTCAACAATAGCCCACTTCAAAGCTAGGAACTCTAACTTATGTACAGGATAGTTCTTTTCGATGGGGTCAGGCTTCTACTGGCAAAGGCCACTGGTCTCAGGCCATTCTCGTGTCTTTGGTACAACACAGCCCCCAACCCTTGCAAGCTAGCATCAGTGTGCAGGACGTGAAGGTTTTCTTGGATCGGCATAGGCCAGCACTGGAGCATGGGTAAGTTGATATATGATCTCATGAAAAGCAGTCTCACAATCAGAGTCCAGCGGGCCCCAAATACTTCACTGGATGAAAATACACTCTTTCAGTCTGGAGGACGCTGACATTTGGTATTTTTGTGGGTTGGGGATACCCTTGAGTAAGGTTAAGTAAAGGCTGGATCACTCTTGAATAGTCCTTGATGAACGCTCGATAATAACCACAGAATCCCAGGAATCTTTGCAGTTCTTTAGATTTTTGGGCTGTGGCCAGGTGGTCAAGGCCTCAACTTTATTTGGGTCGGTCTCTATTCCTCGGTGGATACTGTGTGTCCTACATACTTTACTGATGTTTGAAAGAATTGACACTTATCAATGGACAGTTTAAGGCCAAAGTCCTCCAGTCGGTCCAATACCTAAATAATCTGCTCTCATGTTCCTCCAGTGAGCTGCCAAACACAATAACATCATCTAGGTATACCAGGCACTCTAGTAAGTTCATGTCCCCACTGCACGCTCCATCAATCGTTGAAAAGTGGCTGGGGCACCTGAAATCCTTGAGGCATCTCATGAATTCATAGAAGCCAAGCGGACAGATAAAGGCCGCCTTCTCACGGTCCTCTGGGGCCATCGGGATCTGGTAGTACCCACTGCGGAGATCCAGCACAGAGAACCACTTGCCCGCTTAGGAGTCCAAAGCATCCTGAATGCGGGCATTGTGTACTGATCAGGGATAGTCCACGTTTAAGGTGCAAATCCACACACATCCTTACTGTTCTATTCTTTTCCTCACTACCACAATGGGGAAGCATAAGGGCTTCTGGATTCTTGTATTACACCAGCAGCTAACATCTCTGCAGATGCGCCTCACATCATCTATGTCAGCAGGTGCCAGGCGCCGAGACTCTCACGAAATGGTCTTTCGTCATGCAGCCGGATATTGTGCTCAGCCTTGCACGCATCCTACATCCCATTCCTTTAAAGAAAACACCTGGTCTCTCTGGGCAAGCTTCTCACTGATCCTCACTTTCCATTCAGCTGGCAGGGAAGTCACCAAATCAAACAAGTCAGGCGTTACTCTGTCATTCTTCCTGAATCTTGCTGCTGGGTAGCACTGCACATTAGCCAGATGCAACCCTCTGTTTACTCGAATGTCTCTTTCAGACACATTATGAACTTGGACCATTACCTTCTGGCATAAGCATGGGCTCAGCGGCAAAATACTAGGCTTGACCAGCAGTCCCTCTGGCAATTTTCCATCGCCTGGTGCATCCAACATTAATATTTTTATTTTAACATCCTTTCTGATACGGACCTCTCCTGTAAGGTACACTGGGCATTTGCGCCAGGATCAGAGACTCAGGATCCTTCTTCCATACAATTCGACCGGTTCCTCTGGTTCTGTTTTTTCAGCATCTCTCTGTGCCTCATAGGCCTTCTTAATTAAAGCCGAACTCTTAAAGCTCTACTAGTCTTTGACCCTGTTTTCTATAACACAACTGTGCCAGCCTTCCAACATATGAGCATTTGTTCCAATCAACAAAGGGACACCATCATACAGTCCAGTGGGGACACACCAAGGCTAGGGTCTCTACTTGTTCGCCACTCCAGCCACGGAGGTGGGGAAAGACAGCCAAATTGGATATACCGGAATAGGGGTAGGGCTTTCTCACTTAACCCCCATACATGCAGTCCTTCTAATGGTTGTAAGGGTACGCCTGACAAATGCTTCTGATACCAATCCTGGAACATAATAGTCACTTGGGAGCCACTGTCTAATACAGCTCTTTGTAGACACTCCATTCACCTTTACAGTGGTCTCCATGGAGGGACCCACTATTCTGGACCAGTCTGGAGAGGCGGTAGTGGGGGCCTGGGCAACTGACCTTGCCACAAAAAGGACGTGAATTAGCATTTTTGGTGCCCTCACTGGGACATGTCTGTCGGTACCTCTTAACCACTGATTTCTTCTCCAGCTCTCCTTGTAGCCTATATGCAACTTTGTCAGTGTCTTTTGGGGACTGGCATTCCCTTTCATGTGCCCATCTTTCCACAATTATAGCAAAACATACTTTCTGGAGTTTGAGCTGGCCGAGGCGCCACACTGGGAGCCAGGGCGGGGTATTACTAACTGGAAACCTGGTGCCATCTCTGTTCTGGGCGTGATAAGCATTTGAGATATCTTGTCAGTTTCTCCACTTCCATGGTCAAGGAATTGAGTTTGGAGCTGTTATCAGCAGGAGATACATGGTGGGTACCCCACCCCCATAGCAGATGCAGTCGGATATAGGTCAGGGCTCCGCATTTCAGGCGTGGGCTTCATAAAGGGACTGTTTTTGAATTCTCGGATCTCTCTCAACAGTTCGCCCATTGTGGCATATCTTTTCCTTGTCAGAGCACTCATTGACTGTCAACCTCTGCCCCTGAACTTCACTTGATGGGTCACCCTCAGTCACTCGGTCATAGCCACAGCTGTTGGTGCAGGTACCTCCCGAGGTCGCTTTTTCTCAACTCTCGACTTTCTCTTTAACTCATCATAGGAGGGTGGGGATTCCAGTCGATTTGCCAGGCGAATTGAAGCAACAGCAGTTCTGAGAAGGGGGCAGACTTAGGATTCTGTCCAGTCTGGTTCGGTCCAGTTCAATCGCTGGCAAACTACCCTTTCTGAGGCATTCTTGCAACTAATTTTTCCAGCCGAGACATACACAGACAGCAACTCCCCTTGGTACTGTTGTGCATTTCTTACTCTCCACCATAGGTCCTCATCAGAATCTGGGCTCCCATACACATTCTCCAAGGCCTCAAGATAGGCCTGTGCAGTCGCTTCAGGGTTACTGGCCCGTTTAGCACGGATGGTAGCCAGGGCAGGACCTCGGAGGCTCTCACTAACCCTCTTTCGCTTTTTGCCTTCTGAGCATTGCCATTCTAGCACTTGGGGGGCAACATAGTCTATCCAGGTCTCCCAGTCATCCTCCCCTTGGGGGGTGGGGAGGGTGCCAGAGAAGATCCTCAACCTTCGGTAAGAGTCGTGACTAATGGCAGGTGCAGAAATAGGAGTCTGCATTGGTTCAGCCACCATTACGGGCACTGGAGCAGGAGAGGGTGTTGGGGGAGGAACACCCCAGGTGGCAAGAATAGTTTCTTCAAGTCCTCCACAGTTTTCCCTCTCCCAGCAACCATTCAGCAAATTTCTCCTCAAAGTTTCAGATAGTGGTGGGGACTGATTCCCCGGTCTTTACTGTCCTTAGTTATCACTCTCCAAGCAGTGAGGGCTCCCTCTGGGGTAATGGTCTGTGGCACTTTGGAGCTATCTATGGGATCCTTAAACTCTACTAGGGCCAGGAAAGTGTGGGTGAGCAGATTAGCATGCCGACTCACCACCACAGGGTTTTGTAAACCTTCCACCTTGGAAAGTACTCCCTGTACAGTGTCCGTATTGATACCCAGGGGATGTCCAGGATAAGCATAGCATTTTGGGGTCGATCTCCTCCCCAGTACACCACTCCACCAGCCGGTGCACAGCCACTTCTGTCGGGTACCCATTTTTCTTAACAGTGGTTGGGAATATGGCCACTAGAGGACACACAATCCCAGCGTGAGCCTCCAAGATGTAACCCCTAGATGGCGCTATCCCAGGGGCTACTACCCTGCCTGATTTGCCACTAACAGGTTGAGGGGCCTGGATCCAATGGCGGATGCCTCCACCCAGAGGTCAGGGTTTGCAATAGTTAAACTAACTTGGTCACAGCCCTCTGGGACACTGCAACCCCCTTTCTTCCAACTAGTGGCCCACACAATATATCAGAATTACCTTCACAGTATACACTTACCCCCAGGTCTGGTCCGCACTGGGACCTCCTGTGAAATGAGATACAGTGCAACAATCACAGTACAGTACTTTAACATAGACAAATACCTCAGGCAGTATAACTTTGCTGAAACAAGCAGCTCTGATTTATTTAGGGGATATAACAAGGACAGGGGAAATCAGGTTAATTAGCTTATCACTCTAATAATCTACCTATGGCTCTGTGCACAGGCCTATCCCTATCAGTTACTGTCCCTGGGTACCCAAGCCCTAGTGGCTAGTCCAAACCGTGGCAGCTGGTAGGGGCCCTTTCACAGAGAAAAGGAGAATTAAACAGTCAGCAGTACAGTAATTCCACTTGATTTAATGTGGCAATTCAACAGGGAGCGAATTCTGAATTAGTACTCACGACCTCCAAATAAGATAGGGTCCTTCAATGTCAGCAGGGCTCACTTGAGGTACACAAACCTCTTCACACATCCATATAAAAGAAAGCACTATACCAGGCAGGCTGCATCTGTATCCCGATCGCAATTACTGCACAATACCCGGAGAACGACAGCAGATTCAGTTCCTGACAGACCGAGTGCAATTTTCAGCAATTCCTCCAGTCTTCTACAGGGTGAGCCTGGTTTCTACTCTTCAGAGATCCTTTGATTCTTTTCACAGGACGGATTCAGTCCTAACAAGCTGTTACACAAGCTGCAGACCGGAACTCTGGGCCTTACACACGTTTTTGACTAAAACTGCACACTGAAAAGCACAGGGCTCCTTCCTTCTTCACTGCCAAAGCTCAACTGAAACTCCAACCGACAAAACCGGCACTTCCTTTGAGTTCCTCCCAGTTCTTGACTGGATTGGCTGTCACTCACAATAGACTGCTGCTGTTGGTCCAAAAAGGCACTGAAGTCTAAACTACATCTCCCAGAGTCACTGCCCATACAATCCTCTTGTGGCTGGCTCAGATTATGAGTCCAAGTTCTGATTCGTCCAAGGCACCATTTTAGAGCTAGCTTACCCACACTGATTGGTCCAGTTCAGCAGTTCAAAACTAGAATGGGAAACTAGCAGACACAGTTCTGACTGCAAAGAAAGCAGGTTAGACAAACTGTAATTTCATTATTACTCTAAATAATTTCTAAAACAGTTACATCTTTCAGATAGGTTCCCTTTGCACTCTAGTGACTGCAAAATGAAGTAAATTGGAGGCAGCTCGAGTGGTACTCAGAGAAGCACACTCCCCATACAACTAATTATGTCTGCAAGCAGACAGCTCTTAAAGAGACAGTACCAGAGGCTCTAAAAACACTCACTGATAAATGGCTTAAATGCCAAACACCATTCAGGCTTGGAGCATTCAAGCAAGCTCCTGGAAGTCTTTTGGGAACCCCCATTTGCAGGGGGGTTACATTAGTATCTTCAGCTTCTGATGACGAGAATCTGAAAAACAGACACAACAGGGAATTTGTGGCCATAAAATTGATGCTAGCTGAGTTGGCAGTAGATGCAAAATGCATCAAAACCTTAGTGCATGCTATGGCACAAAGAATGGGGGATGAAGAAGTGAAGGTGAGCTCTCTAGAGGATAAATCCCACACTGAGGAGAAAGAGACCATCTCACTTAGGAGAAAAGTGGCCTATTTGGAAGAAATGACAGATGAACAAGGCAACAGGAACAGGGGCAATAAGATGCTCCTGGTGGGCATTTCAAAAAAAGCTGAAGAAGCGGACTCCTTGAAGTTTAATGATCTGTTTGTACTGCTTGTAGGACCTCCAGCTAATGGGCAAAACTACCTGATTAAGTGGCTGAGCCCTCCTACCCATGCCCCAGAAGGAGGAGCGTCCGAGGGCAGTAATCTGCAAAATGCTAAACTTTAAAGACAAGTTAACCATTCGTCAGGCAGCTAGAGCACACCAACCCTGCACTGGCAAAATCACAGGTACTATATCTTTGATAATTTAAGATGGAGAGTTCAGGAGCAACAAAAAGCATATGAAGATATTCAGCAGAAACTGAATTTGTGTGGTATAAAATTCAGAGTGCATTTCCGGGCCCAAGTGGTAACACTCCTATGATATGTACAGCTATGATTCAGCTTTGGTGGCAAAACAGTGGCTACACTCCATTTTGTCAAAGCTGTTTGCTAAGCGAAATTCACACCAGCAGACAATGTGGAACATCAAAAAATGGCATGTACCAGTATGCCGACCAGGGACTTTGCACATAAATTTTTCATTGGTCTTGGACTTTGCCTGGGAGTGTTTGGAAGCAGAAGAGGGTGACAGGTTCTACTGAAAGTACTACTCTGGTGAAAGGAAACAATGGTGGTGAGAGAGGCCTCTGCTGAGGGGCAGCGGCCACACAGTGGTGCAGGAACATTTGAGAGGGAGCTGCTAGAGTGCTCAGTATCCCACTGCCTGCTCTCATTATCATAACCCCACTCCCGACTGTGTATCACAATCTTCAAACAGTGCATGTGGAGGGGTTGTGGGATAACAGATGGAGCAGACACCAAACTTCAGGTTCAACACACAAGCTCTGTGTGATGTTTATTCAAAATACAGGAAATAATCTTCTGCAATGCTATATTCCTTCTTGAGTACATCAGTTTGCAGCAGCAGACTATGTATGTCCTTTCTCTGCACTTGCCCAGCACCTACTGACACTGATCTAACCACTTTTCAGTGAAACTCCTTCATCCCTATGTGGGCCCTGTTTGCTTTGGTAATGGGGGCTCAAAAAAAAAACCTAAAAACAAAGAACCTCAGTGTAGAAGCATTGAAAAAGGGTTACCCAAAGGGCATTGGCAACAAATCAAGTTTCAAAGAAATACATCATCATACATACTTCCATAATGCAAAGCATAATGGGATATATGCAAATCACCATGACATTTCAGACTTGTTCAGCTTACAGCAATCTATATGCATTTTAAATAGCACAACTAACTTAATTTCTATAATAGTCACCTAGTACGTTTTACCATTATCAAAAACACCTAGTGCCATGGTATTTTATGACATAGTTCTATTACACACTAAATCCAACAACTTAAACACAACCCGTTTTACATCCACTTGAAGGTCACCACAGTAACCTCCCTGTACGAGGACCTGAGAGGGAAAAGGAAAATTAGAGGACACTGTAGCATAGTCAAGAAAGAGAAGGGGATGCCCCTAGGTGGCCAACCTTATGGACTAGAAATTGTAATTGATAGATTAGGCTCAGAAAATAGAAGAACTGTTGCAACAGACTTAAGAAAAGGTCAGTCCTCAAGAGTGGCAGGAACTCCCTGTCGCAGTGCAGGAAGCCACAGCAGAGGAGAGCTTTCAACCCAGACATTTCCAGTGAGATGACAAGGGATACAGAAACAAGTGGTGTAGAGTTTCCAGTGCATCACTGCAGGTGGCACAGACCTGCAAAAGGAACAGAGTGGACCAGCCGGATAGGCAGAGCACTTGCTGCAACACCCTAAACAGAGAGAATGGGTAGCAGCCACTGGCTTCAAGATACAAAATGAACTGACTGAGCCAGATCTTCTTTTCGGGTGGCCGTCAACGCATAACATTACTAGACACAAGTCAACCACCAGAGTCCTTTCCAGCTAATAAGACCTTCATAAAAGACTGCCTCCTTGCCATTACAGACATGCTAACAAATAAACATGAGTAAAGCGAGCACGAGCTCCATCTTCAGAATAGAGAATTTGGGCAAATACCTCAGTTCTGAGTTTGAGAAATTGAGTGCCATTACAGTAGACCATCTTGCTTTTTCTTGTTCAAAACGTGTGCATATTCAGCAGTGTTTTGCATAATTTTGAAAGGTTTGACTAAAAGTGGAGTTGTTTAAGGGTCAGCTTGACGTCTTGAGACACTACTGAAGCACAAACACCACCAAGGCAGAGGTTTTTTTGGCAATTGTTATTGTGATCCCCAGAGTTAGCGATCTGCAGTTAACCCGCAGATGACTCCACCCCTGTCGAGAACTGGTGACTGGCAGATGACCAACCTAGCTGGCAAAGATGAAAGCTTGGTGATGCACAGAAGGACACAGCAGAGAGGAGGAGAAATGGGGACATGTGTTCAGTGTGGGATCTGCTTTGTATATGTTTGTTGGGGGCATGGCCATAGGATTGTATGCATAGATTTTTGCTTTTTGGGGGGAATGGGGGGGCAATGCACAAGGGGAATGGGGCTTCAGCGTCCTATGTGGCAAGGGCAAGAATGATGGTGGGGAGGTATGTACAGGGCTCCTACCATTCATTTTTCATGCCAGAAGAGGCCTTAGCCTGGCATATGGGGGTACTCTCCAATACTGCTGCCATCCTAGATGGCAACTACAGTAAGCCATGAGGCAGATTTCTTTCCTGGTTAGTAATATGGCCCTAAATCAGAGGATATTGATAATCTGGAATATTAAGGAGACCAATGCACTGCAGAAGCGATTCAGAGTATAAAGTAGCCAGAAATGAGGAACAGGAAGGCAAGATGCTGACAGTAACACTTAAGTCAGAAACTGAGGGAAGAGCAGAGGTAGGAAGACAGCATAAAAAGGAGAAAGGAAGGGAGGGAAAGGAGCAATGCAGCAATGGTGCCAGTAGAGAGCAGAAAGTCAGTAGAACATGGAAGGCCGTGGTTGCAAATGCTCGCAGCCTGGGAATAAAATTCAAGACCTAGAGGTGTTGTTAGTAGGGGTAGACCTGGACATAGCAGCAATCACAGAGACTTGGTACACCGCAAATCATGAA
Source organism: Neoceratodus forsteri (assembly GCA_016271365.2). Classification (NCBI taxonomy): domain Eukaryota; kingdom Metazoa; phylum Chordata; order Ceratodontiformes; family Ceratodontidae; genus Neoceratodus; species Neoceratodus forsteri. The sequence continues at coordinate 516,747,894 of CM028136.1, read as the reverse complement.
TGGGACATTAATATACCGGGGTATGCGCTATTCAGGAGGGATGGGGTGGTTTAAAAAACAAAAAAAAAAAAAAAAAAAACAGGGGGGTGGCCATGTACGTTAGGGAGGGCATAAAGGCAACGGAGATACTGGGCAGACAGAGAGGCTGAAGCACTGTGAATCACCCTTGAGCCAGGCAATAGCACAGCAATCCGCACAGGGGGTGATCTACAGGCCTTCAGCACAGGGGGAGGAGTTGGATAGGGACCTAAGGGAGCAAATTCACACAATGGCAGCAAAAGATGAGGTATTACTGCTGGGCGATTTCAAGTATCCCAGAAGTGGATTGGACCATCCCAACAGCTGCTTCAACCAGGAGCTGGGGCATCCTGGATTCCCTACAGGGGGCAGGCCTAAGACAGCTAGTGACTGATCCCACCAGGGACAGGGTAATTCTTTCTAGACCTAGTACTGACCAACAGGGACAGAATCACAGATGTCCAGGTAGGTCAGTTGGGTTCCAGCGACCACCACATAGTGAGGTTTAGCACAGGGACAGAGACGCAGTCTAGTCACATGAAAGCAAAGATCTTAGATTTTAGGAGGGTGGATTTTGCTAAAATGGGGAGTTGCATCAAAGAGGCATTGGTGAGAAGAGAAAGAGGAGGGTGGAGTTGAGGAGCAGTGAGAACACCTGAAGGGAACCATAGAGGAGGTGATGAGCAAATGCATCAGAGTGATAATAAGTGCAAGAGAAGGAGGAAGCCACTTTGGTTCTCGAGAGAGGTGGCAGACAAGGTAAGGGCCAAAAGGGCGGTTTTCAGGAAATATAAGGAGACTCAAAGAGAGGAAGACAAGGTGTACCTAAGGAATCAAAGGGGGGCAGGAAAGGCTGTAAGGAGAGCAAAGGCACAGACTGAAGAAAGATTAGTGTAGACGGTGAAGAAAGGGAACAATACATTCTGTAGGTACATCTCCGAAAGAAGGAAGGCCGGGGGGGGGAGGGATTGTGAGGCTCAAAGGGGATACAGGAGAGTGTAAGAAGGGAGACATGGAAATGGCAGAAATACTGAACAAATATTTCTGTTCAGTATTCACCAAAGAGGGGCAGGGTTGGGGACCACAGCTGAATAACAGACACGGGGGGGCGGGGTAGACACAAGTCCATTCACAATGGAGAGAGTCCTGGAGGAGTACACCAGAGGATATTAAAGGAGCTCCGAAGAAAGCTAGCAGCGCCTCTGGCAGCCATGTTCAGTCACTCAACACAGGAGTGGTACCAGAGGACTGGAAGAGGGCACATGTAGTCCCTCTACACAAAAGTGGTAGTAGGGTGGAGGCAGGGAACTATAGGCTGGTCAGCCTCACATCAGTAGTGGGCAAGATCATAGCAGCACTGCTTAAAGAAAGAATAGTGGCAGACTTGGAATCCAGAGGTGCCCAGGATCTGAAACTATATGGATTCACAGCAGGAAGGTCATGTCAAACAAATCTAATAGATTTTTTTGAATGGGTAACGAGCTAAATTAATCGAGGTGGGGTGGCGGTAGACGTCGCCTACCTTGATTTCAGCAAAGCCTTTGACACCATCCCACATAAAAGGCTGGTTAACAAGATGGGTAGTCTGGGAATGGGTCAGAGGTGGTAAACTGGGTTAGGAACTGGCTAACTGACAGGACGCAGAGGGTAGTGGTACATGGGATCTAGGCCGCGGAGGGGGTGACCAGTGGGGTACCTCAGTGATCGGTTCTTGGGCCAGTCCTGTTTAATGTCTTCATTAGTGACATTGCAGCAGAGCCAGAGGGAAAGGTCTGTCTGTTTGCAGATGACACCAAGATCTGAAACAGGGTGGATACTCCGGATTGGGTGGAGAGGATGAGAAGGGGCCTAGAGAAGCTTGGAAATGGGTCTGGTGTGTGGCAACTGAGGTTCAGTTCCAAGAAGTGCAAAATAATGCACCTGGGAAGAGGGAACCCTAGGGTGAGCTACGGGGGGGGATTGCTGACGATCACCAAGGAAGAAAGGAACCTGGGGGCTATCATTTCTGATGACCTAAAGATGTCAAAGCAGAGTACAAAGATGGCACGCTGGGGTGCATAGACAGAGGTATCACTAGCAGAAGGGGGGAGGTAGTGATGCCATTGTATAAAACGCTGGCGAGGCCTCACCTAGAGTACTGTGTGCAATTCTGGAGGCCACACCTTTGTAGGAACATTGGCAGGTTGGAGACAGTCCAGAGGAGAGCGACTAAGATGGTACAGGGCTTGCACAATAAAACATATGAGGAGAGACTAAAAGACCTCAATATCTACTCGCTGGAGGAGAGGATGGATAGTGGGACATGATAGAAACATTCAAGTACCTTAAAGGTATAAACAAGGTGCAGTGGGGAGACGTCTTCCAATATAAGAGTTGTGCATGATATGAAATTGGAAGGTGGCAAGTTAAGGGGAAATGTGAGGTACTTTTTCTTCATGAAGAGGGTGGTGGACACATGGAACAGACTGCCACAGGAGGTGGTGGGAGCAAGAAAAGTAGAGGGTTTTAAACATACCTATAGGATGGGCATGGGGAACCTTAGAGGTGGGAATAAGGGATGAAAAGCCATCGACCAGTTAGGGTCTAGGGCCACTAACTAGTGTAGGACTTTCAGGCAGACTAGATTCACCTGGTGGTCCTTATCTGCCAACAGTTTCTATGTTTCTGTTAACACATCTTAAGAAATACAGAAAGTAGGGAGAACCCGAGGGAAATGGAGAATCCCCCGGGGTGGAAAATAATAAAGGAAGCACAATGGTAGAAATGAAGGGGGATGGGAGTGGAAGCATTAAAAAGAGAGGGCCGAAGGAGAGTGGGCAAACTGGAAAGAAAGGGAGTAACAAGCGGAGTGGTAGCAGAATCTGAAAGTTCATGTGTGCAAATGCTAGAAGTCTAGGAAACAAGATTCCAGACCTGGAGGCCAGCATGTCAGAGGTTGACCTGGATATTGTGGCCATTACTGAGTCATGGTGCACTGAAAACCATGACTGAGACATGTCCACACCAGGCTGTATTCTGTTCAGGAAGGAGTGTGGTGCTTTATGTGAGGAAAGGCATAAAAGCAACAGAGATAGGGAATACAGGGGGGAGCAGAGGTAGTGTGAGTCATCCTAGAGATGGGGAATGGAGCCTGTATTCGCACTGGTGTGACCTGCAGACCTCCAGCACAGGGGAGGAGTTAAAGTACTGGCGGAAGCTTTTGGCAAGATGGCAGAAAAGGGGAGATGCTGTTGTTGGGGGATTTCAATCTGCTGGCTGTAAATTGGAACCTTCCAGTAGTGGCTTCAGCTAGAAGCAGGGACATCCTGGACTCCCTGCGGGGGGCATTTCCTCAGACAACTAGTCGGTGAACCCACTTTTGATGGGGCAGTACTAGACCTGGTACTCACTTAACAGGGGCAGTGTTGCAGACATCAGGGTAGGAGGGCACTTGGGGGAACAGTGATCACTGTACAGTGTGGTTCAGTATAAGGATGGCTGTGGAACAGAACCACACAAAAGTGAGGGCCCTGGACTTCAGGAGGGCAGATTTTATTTTAGAAAGATGAGCGAATGTCTCAGGAATGACCTGATAGTGGGGGATGACCTGGGTGGGGTAGAGGAACAGTAGGCAAAGCTAAAAAGGACCATAGGGAATGCAGCAAACCTCTACGTCAAACTAGTGAGGAAAGCAAGAAGAAAAGGAGACTGATATGGTTCACTCTTTGGACATGTTTACAAAATTTAGGGATTGAGGAACCTCTATTAAACATTAAAATTAGACAATGAAGAAAAATGTCAAAGGTCCAGGATAACCTATCTGGCACCTTAACCAATAAAACTAAAACTAATCTTGTGGTACAACAAAGGTGCATAATGGCACCATTGTTATTAAATTGCTACATAAATGGCATAATTAGTAAATTGGACAATAGTGACTTCCATTCTCCTAAGGTCAGTCAACTCTAGTCATGCTTCTTGCATATGCTGATGATGTGGTACTTCTAGCGACATCATTACTAGGTTTACAGAGGAAGCTGAACAAATTTATGACTTACTGCGATGAGCGGTACCAGACTATGAATGCATCCAAAACTTAATTTAGTTTTTGGCTATAATAAAACAAATATAAGCTTTCTGATAAAAACACTACAATCTATAAACAGATATGGATATCTAGGCCTTAGATATACTAGTAATCTCAAATGAAATACTCTTAGGCCTGGATATTGAGACCGCACCTGGCAGTGGTGCAGGCCTGGGCGCAGTGCAACTTGGATGCACTGGGGCCAGTACCAGGTGCTATTCAATGGTGATGCACCATGGCACAGCACCATTGAATATGGCATAGACCCCGCACAGCGCAGTGGCACTGCGCCGGTGCAAGCCACAGAGAGGGAGCACGGGGATGCGACAGCACAAACACAGTTGTGCTGGGCGTATCACCCATGATATTCAGCAGAGGGCATGCAAATGAGGCCATAATCTATGCAAGGTGCAAATGGGGCCATTTGCATGTCATTATGGCCCCATTTGCAAACCTTGCGCAGGACAGCCTGGCAAATTGCACCTGGTGCCCTGCAGAGAAAGACGGTACAGTGCGGTCCCAGGGCATCCCCCGCCCATAGCTGCGATCACGGTAAAACTCTAACACAATTCCTGGTAGTCTAGTGGCACCCTCCCTCCCGTCCCTGATTGCTGGTAAATGACTGTAAATGAACTCCCTAGTATTCTAGTGGAACCCCCGATGTCCCGATTTCTGGTAAATGACTGTAAATGAACCCTGGTAGTCTAGTGGAACCCCTCCGCCTGCTGCGATGGTGGGTAAAGCACCTAACATACTTCCTGGTGGTCATATGTGGCATCCCCACCCCTCCGCCCGCCGAATGACAGGTGCAGTATGAGCAGGGGCATACTGTACTAGACAGTCCCAAATATGTGAACAGTCACATTATTTGGGACCGCTCTAGTACAGTATGCCCTGCAGCTCATACTGTACCTGTTTGGCAGGCAGCCGGGTGGTATGTGGACGGAGCAGAGCCCGCTGGGATGGCGGGGCAAGGGTTCTGTGGGTGGGAGGGGTGGGGTGCCACTTGATCATCAGGGAAGTATGTTAAGGCGCTTTATCACGATCAGGCAACGGGCTGGGGTCCACTAGACTACCAGGAAGTTCATTTACAGTCATTTACCAGCGATCGGGGACACAGGAGGGAGGAGGGGGTGTGACAAGACTACCAAGGTTCTATGTGTACTTGTGGATGGTGTTCTAGGTGGGCGGGTGGCCACCCACAGTTGGCGGCTGCTGTGTTGCGCCCTGCAATACAGCAGCCCACCTGTGGGTGGCCGGGATTTGTTCCCACTTTTCACAGACTCAACTTTGAGCCCCCCTGTGTGGTGCAATGCAGGGTTGCGCCACACATCCCGGGCTGAATATCTGGATGTGCCACATATGCATGGGCATGCCCCCTGCATCTGCGCCACATACACTTTCATTGTGCCCCAGCGCATCAGGATTTATGCTGCGCCTGGCAGCCTATTCAGTATCCCACTGGGGCGCAGTGCAGGATTGCGCTGGCGCAACCCCTTTGAAAATCCGGGCCTTATTGTATATCTGAAAACCAAACTAGTTATGACCATAAGTGGAATAAAACGTTTTATATGGAATTGTGGTGGATACTCCGTTATGGGTTCCTTAATGGTGATAAACGCAAAGGCCAAGATGGCAATATTATATGCCAGTAAAGTTTGAAGTCTAATAGATGGACAACCAATTGAAGTGGTATTAAATAAACTATATAGATTTTTTTTCTGGGACTTACTTGTATACCAGCATCAATTCTTCGCCTTGAGCTTGGTCAGTTCTCAATAGAAAGTATGATTATGGAAAGAATAACTGTATTTATAATGTATTTACCGCTCTTGCCAGAACATAGGCTTCCAAGAATGTGCTTTGACAAACAGCTTTGTTACTCTGGCCAAGGTTATCAATTCCCTTACCTAAAAGTTGTCAAATAAACTCTTCCAACTTTGTTTGGGAAGCACATTAACTGGTGTATTTAGATTTACTAGATCGGAACTAATAGAAAACACATAAAACAAAATGCAGCAAATTTGCCTTCCTACAAGATCTCCAGTGGTTTCAAAATTCCAGTGTTCACCTTTTTTAAAAGGAAAATAAGACTTGCCAGAATCATATCTCGCGTTGATTAAAAATAGGAAAAGTAGAATTAGTTTTACAAGATTCTGATTAGAGATGATTAGTAGCAACTATCTACACTATAAACCTCAGCCAGAGGCTAGCTGTATTATAAATACAGATCAGGAGATCACAATGATATCGAACATAATATACTTTCTAGGGACGTGGATATGTTGTTCAATCCTCACTTAATGGCAGGTTCCTTGCCGCTTTAAATCTTGCCGGAAGGTCTTCAAGCTGGCTCCTCCCACCCACCCAGTGGTAAAACTCTCGGCTCCGCCCCATGACGCCAGATCTTCCTTACCGCTTGGAAGCTCAGGTTCCCTCCTTTGTGCGCTGCGTTTTAGGCCTGGATCCAAACTCTTCGGTTAACCCGAAACTAATTTTAAAATGTACAAGACTTAGGTCTTTATCTTCCCTCGTGGCTGCAATGGACAAATTGACTCCCAGATTTTGTCAGTGCCCCTGTGGGCAGAAGATGTCCTGGACCCATCCGCACTCCACGTGCGTTTACTGCTTGGGGCTGGCCACGATTCGCAGGCCTGCGACTTGTGCAGGTCCTTTTCGGCTGCGGTCTTAGAGGATCGTGCTGCCAGATTACAACTTGGGTGCCCTGAGAAACGTTATCCTCCGGTCAAGTTGAAGGAGGCCCATTGGGCAGTGTCCATGGCTGCGAGCTCGACTGAACAGCTTGAACAGATGATCGCCCTCGAGGAGGAGGCGTCCTAGGCCGCAGCATCATCATCCTCGGTCGCGGCATTTATCCCATTCTCCTCGGGCTCCTCCTACACGGCTTCGTTCAAGGAGCTTTGTCAGTCCCTCTCCACTAAGGGAGAAGGGCCTTCGGGACATTCCTCTCTGTCCAAAAAGAAGGACTCTAAGGGTAAGTCCCACCATCGACATTCGTGGGAGCGGGAGAGGTCCTCTTCCCCAGATAGTCGACACTCTACTTCGGTCGAGGTTGCAGCTAAGGCCGCTGGCTTCACGGTGTCCCCATCAGATCAGCCGGCTGAGACACCCGTCGATGCGGTTGAGATTTTTCTCAACCCGTCGGATGGTCTGTCGACCATTCTTCACAGGTTCCCCCAGTGGAAACTGAGGACTTGCCTGTGCCTCCTGTGCCGGTTAAGGTCCCTGAACCGAGGAAGGAGAGGGTTTGCCCCACCCCACCCCATCCCAGACCCTCCCTCGGAATCCCTGAAGGTCTCGGACCTCTTCCAGATCCAGCCAATCCCGCCGACATTGGCAGTCTTGGTCTCGGCACCATGGAAAGCGGCAGCGCCGCTCATCTTCGTCATCATCCTCTTCCGAGGATAGGCTCTGGCGCAAATTGCATTGGCACTACGAGGATCTAATGTGGCAGCAGCTCCTTTTGTCCAGGAATAAGCTGACTCTGTCGCCTTCCCCAGCCATTACGTGGCTGTCACCAGAGCAGCCGAAACAACCCCTTGTGGTAGTTGTGGAGCCGAAGCCGGCACCGGTTGTTCAGCCGAAACCGGCTGCGCCACCCATTGTGGTGGAGCCCCCACCTCCACAACCTAAATCTGGGGCCCAGTCAAAGGATTCTCGGTTGGGTCAGGGCTTGCCCCACCTATTGTCGGTCACCCTCACTCCCAATCGACCTCGGCAGGTGGAGGATGGCTCAGGCGCTCGGTAGCTGTTCGCAGACTCCTCGGAGTCTGACAACGACTCCTCCCTATTCTCCAGGCCGCTTGACCTGGAGTCCACTGGTGGTCAGTCAGTGGACGAGAGCCCATCCTCGTTCCTTGGAATGCTTCGGCTCATCTGAGTCCACTGGGATGAAGCTCGAACCCATTTCAAAATGGGCCAAGTATCCCCTCACGGAGGTACTGGACCGAGGGGATTCCCCCACGGAGGCTTTCCCGGTGGCCAAAGCCATTGTTGGCCCGGCCCTGGAGACATGGCAGCGGCCATCTTCTTGTCCAGCACCTTCGGCCAGGATGGCTCGGAAGTATGCTGTTCCCACTGGTTCACTCTCCAGTTTCTCTGAGCACCCCTCCGCGGAGGGGTTAGTGACCGACAGCATTTTCCGGTATTCCGGGAATGCTTGGGATGTGGACAAGCCACCTGATAAGGAGTCCAAGAAACTGGACTACTCCGGGTGGAAAGTCTATGCTGCTTCCTCTCTAGGCCTTCATCAGGCCAGCTCAGCCATGCTGATGGCACTCTTTTCACACGCCCTATTGGGCTCCCTGGATGAGATGATTCCTCATCTCCTGGCTGACCTTCAAACACTGGTCAAGCAGGTGCAGGATCAGGGAAGGGTGGTGGCCAAACAGCTCCAAACTTCCTTGGACATCGCTGACTCATGTGCCTGGTCAGTAGCGGCCGCAGTGGCCATGTGCCGCAGAGCTTGGCTGCGGATCTCCACTTTTACAGCGGATACCCAGCACAAGCTGGCACATGTCCCCTTCTTGGGTACCGACTTGTTCGGTCCCGGGGTGAAGGGTCATCTGCAACGGATCGAGAAGTCCAACACCACCTTGGACTTGGGTCACGTCTGCCAAGAAGGACAAAGGCCACCAGCAGCAGCATAAGCCCTTTCGTCCTTCAGTCCCTGCGGTACATCTGGCCGAGCAGCAGCAGCATCAGGGCCAGCAGGCTCGCACTTGGCACCCCAAAGCCAAACCTGCTGCTTCCTCCAGCAGAAAGCCGGGAGGGAAAGGCCCAGGCGGCTCCTGTGCCAGCCCTTCCTCCAAACCTGCCCAGTGACTGGTTGAGGGTGTACGCCCCAACCTTGTCACTCCTCTGATTCTCCCCCCGTGGGAGGCTGCTCCCACTTCCTTTCTGCCTGGTCCAATATCACCACGGACCGCTGGGTGCTGGAAGTGGTAGGAAAGGGTCTGCCTCTGGAATTCGAGCAGTCCCCACCCTATTGAGCCATCACCCCACAGGAGGCTACGAGTTCCGCAGCCGCTGTGTCGGCTCGTCGAGTCGACATTGCTCTGCTCCTCCAGAAGGAGGTGATCAGGAAGGTGGCAGATCCTCCACCAGACGCAGGGTTTGTGTCCAGGTACTTCCTGGTCCCAAAACAGATGGGGGGGCTGGCGCCCCATTCTAGACCTACACGACCTGAACAAGTTCCTAAGGTCTCGAACCTTCAGGGTGGTCACTCTGGCTCAGATCATTCCATCCTTGGAACAAGGCGTGTGGTTCTGTTCTCTGGACATCCAGGACGCGTTTTTTCACGTCCCAATCCATCCGTCTCACCAGTGATTCCTCTGCTTCAGAGCAGAGGGATCCCTTTACGAGTTCCGAGCCATGCCCTTCGGCCTCTCTCTCCAGCTCCCAGGGTCTTCACCAAATGCATGGCAGTGGTGACAGCGTTCCTGCGGTGCTGAAGGGTCCGGTTGTACTCTCACCTGGATGACTGAGAGATTGCAGCCCCCTCCAAGCTGGAGGTGGAGCGGTCCAGGGATCTGGCCCTCCATGTCTGCTCTGATTGGCCTCCTCATTGACGAGGCCAAATCGGAACTCGTGCCAACGCAGGTGATTCACTTCATCGAGGCAGAGCTCGAGTCTCTTCGAGCCAGAGCACGGCTCCCGGCGGACGGGGCCGAGGTGCTTTCCTCCTTTGCCCAGTCATTTCTTGTTGGGCAATTGCGCCCTGCCAAGGACTTCCTGCGCCTCTTGGGCCTCATGGTGGCCTGCACCAGCGTGGTCCGTTGGGCCCGCTGGCACATGCATCCCCTGCAGTGGGGGCGGGCCCGCCAATGGTCACAGCGCTCCGGTCTTTTAGACCAGCCAGTGACAGTGACCCAGGATATGTGGAACGGCCTCCAGTGGTGGCTCGTTCCAGCTCATCGGCAGGAGGGTATCCCTTTTGTCCACCCAGAGTCGACGGTCACTCTGATGACCGATGCCTCTCTGGGTTGGGGTGGACTTCTTGGGGAGCTCAGAATGCACGGCCTCTAGTCCCCTCCGGAGTCTTGATGCCACATCAACCTGCTGGAGCTTCGAGTGGTCCGACTAGCCCTCACTGCCTTCGCTCCGTTTGTACGGGGTCAAGTGGTCCAGGTCCAGATGAATAACACCACGACCATGTACTACCTAAACTGCCAGGGCAGGACGCGCTCCTTGCCTCTGTGCAAGGAAGCTCTCCGCACTTGGTCTCTCGTGAGCAGACTGGAGGCGGATCTCCTAGCCATCCATGTGGCAGGAGCGTCCAGCACTCTGGCTGATGCCCTAAGCCGGATAAGTGCTGCATCTCACAAGTGGTCTCTCCTGCCGGAGGTAGTACAAGATCTGTTCTCCTACTGGGGCACTCCTCAGGTGGACCTGCTTGCCTCCAGGGAGAATGCGATGCTGAGGCTGTTCCATGCCTACCCCCCTCAACAGGGCTTCCTGCAGGGGGATGCCTTCTCGAGGCCGTGGACCCCAGGCCTCTTGTACACCTTCCCTCCATTTCCCTTGATCCACAAGGTGCTTCTCAAGTTAAAGAGGGACAAGGCGCGGGTGATTTTGGTACCCCTGACTGGCCCCATCAGTTCTGGTATCCAGATCTCCTCAGCCTCAGCTCCAGGCCCCCGAGGCGACTCCCAGCCCGCCCAGACCTGATCTCAGTCAACAAGGGGAAGGTATTCCACCTGGACCTTCAATCCCTGCACTTGATGGCCTGGTTCCTGAGCGGCTAGAGTTCCAGGCCTTGCATCTTTCCGACGAGGTCCTCAACATTGTTGAGGCATCCCGTAAGGAGTCGACCAGAAAATGCTATGGCTTCAAATGGAATAAATTCTCCATTTGGTGTCAGGATAAGGGGTTGGACCCTTCCTCCTGTTCTTTGGCTAGCATTCTGGACTACCTGTGATCCCTTTCTCAGCTAGGGCTTCGGTCGATGACCCTTAAGGTGCACCTGGCAGCCATCTCTGCTTACCGGGCACGGGCTGGCAAGCAGTCGGTGGCACAGGAGAAGGTGATCGGGCACTTTTTCAAAGGCCTTGATCACATATCCTCTCCGGTGCGAGAACCTCCACCTCCATGGGATCTACTGCTGGTATTGGCTAAGCTCATGGGCAAGCCATTCGAACCAATGCACAGGTGCGATATCTCCCACCTGTCGTGGAAGACTGCCTTCTTGGTGGCTATTACGTCAGCCAGAAGGATGGGAGAGCTTCAGGTGCTTTCCATCGAGTCTCCTTATCTGGTCTTCCACAGGGACAAGGTTGTCCTCCGCCCCCACCCGAAATTCCTTCCGAAGGTGGTGTCGGAGTTTCACCATAACCAGGTGTTGACTCTGCTCGTGTTGTACCCCAGTCACACCTCAGAGGCTGAATATAGGCTCCATACTCTGGACCCTAGAAGAGCACTCTCTTATTGTAAGGAGCGGACAGCTGAAGTTCGGGGAGAGGTTCGCCAGCTCTTTGTCACCTACGCTGAAGCCGCACCTGGCAGACCTGCAGCCAAACGGATGATAGGCAGGTGGGTCACCTCCTGCATAGATCTCTGCTATTGGTTGGTGGGCATGGAGCCTTCCAAAGGGATAAGAGCTCATTCTACTCGCCATATCACTGCTTAGGTGGCTGCTTCCAGGGACATCCCTATCCAGGAAATCTGCAGGGCTGCTACCTGGAGGTCAACACACACCTTCATTACCCACTACCACATCGACCTTGAGTCACGCCGGGATGCTGGTTTTGGGACCTCTGTTCTCCAGTCCTTATTTCCCAAGTAGGGGGTGGCCTTGCCTCCCTCCTCCCAGAGAACTGCTAGGAGTCTGCCAGTAAGTGTGGATTGAACAACATATCCATGTCCCTAGAAATACAGGTTACTCACCTGTAACAGGAGTTCTAGGAGTGGTATACAGTATGTTGTTCATCCACACAACCCACCCGACCTCCCCGGATTCGACGCACAACCTGGCTTCTAGCGGGCTAGATCTGGTGTCATGGGGCGGAGCCGAGAGTTTTACCACCCTAGTGGGTGGGAAGAGGCAGCTTGAAGACCTCCCGGCAAGATTTAAAGCGGCAAGGAACCTGCCAGACAGTGTGGATGAACAACATATACCACTCCTAGAACTCCTGTTACAGGTGAGTAACCCATATTTTTGTCCGTTTTTATAAACTACTGAGGGATTACTGGCTAGCCAAGGTTGTCAAAAGCCTATTTGGCCCTCCAAAATCTGTGCTTTCTTGCATATTTTTTTTTTTTTTACAGATGGCCCATAGATGATTATGAAGATTGCAAGTTTTATTTCAGTAATCAACTTGGTAGACAGAGTACGTTCAGTGTCCGGTTGGTGTGGAAGTTTTTAAAACACCCTGAACATATAATCTATATACCTTTCATAAGTAGACTTTGTTATAATTTGATGTCATCTAATTTAGAATAAAGAGGGATGTCTGAATGTATTGAAAAGATAGGCACAGGAGTGAGATCACAAATTGCTGCTAATTAAGGCCAACTTCTGGCCATCTTTATTATTAGAGATTACAGGCGACAGTATGTCATGAGGACATGTAGGTAACCAGACCTGAATCCCCAGACGTCCCATTTAAATTCTGTTATTTGGAATTAGCTAAAGCTCCAGCTTGTGCTCTCTCCCCTGCTGGTGAATAGTTTAGTGTGCTGATCTGTAAAGAAGCTTAATTTGTGTGAATTGTCATATCTAACACAGATGTTTATGGTCTTTGTTAAATACTGACAGCCCTTATAATGTCTTTCATAAAAACCACAGTCGATGACATATTAGAGATATGGTTTTATGACCTTTTAACTTTGTGTAACCCCTAGATGGCGCTATCCCAGGGGCTACTACCCCTGCCTGATTTGCCACTAACAGGTTGAGGGGCCTGGATCCAATGGCGGGTGCCTCCACCCAGAGGTCAGGGTTTGCAATAGTTAAACTAACTTGGTCACAGCCCTCTGGGACACTGCAACCCCCCTTTCTTCCCACTAGTGGCCCACACAATATATTAGAATTACCTTCACAGTATACACTTACCCCCAGGTCTGGTTCCGGCACTGGGACCTCCTGTGAAATGAGATACAGTGCAACAATCACAGTACAGTACTTTAACATAGACAAATACCTCAGGCAGTATAACTTTGCTGAAACAAGCAGCTCTGATTTATTTAGGGGGATATAACAAGGACAGGGGGAAATCAGGTTAATTAGCTTATCACTCTAATAATCTACCTATGGCTCTATGCACAGGCCTATCCCTATCAGTTACTGTCCCTGGGTACCCCAAGCCCTAGTGGCTAGTCCAAACCGTGGCAGCTGGTAGGGGCCCTTTCACACAGAGAAAAGGAGAATTAAACAGTCAGCAGTACAGTAATCCATTTGGATTTAATGTGGCAATTCAACAGGAGCGACCTGAATTAGTACTCACGACCTCCAAATAAGATAGGGTCCTTCAATGTCAGCAGGGCTCACTTGAGGTACACAAACCTCTTCACACATCCATATAAAAGAAAGCACTATACCAGGCAGGCTGCATCTGTATCCCGATCGCAATTACTGCACAATACCGGGAGAACACACAGCAGATTCAGTTCCTGACAGACCGAGTGCAATTTTCAAACAATTCCTCCAGTCTTCTACAGGGTGAGCCTGGTTTCTACTCTTCAGAGATCCTTTGATTCTTTCACAGGACGGATTCAGTCCTAACAAGCTGTTACACAAGCTGCAGACCGGAACTCTGGGCCTTACACACGTTTTTGACTAAAACTGCACACTGAAAAGCACAGGGCTCCTTCCTTCTTCACTGCCAAAGCTCAACTGAAACTCCAACCGACAAAACGGGCACTTCCTTTGAGTTCCTCCCAGTTCTTGACTGGATTGGCTGTCACTCACAATAGACTGCTGCTGTTGGTCCAAAGAGGCACTGAAGTCTAAACTACATCTCCCAGAGTCACTGCCCATACAATCCTCTTGTGGCTGGCTCAGATTATGAGTCCAAGTTCTGATTCGTCCAAGGCACCATTTTAGAGCTAGCTTACCCCACACTGATTGGTCCAGTTCAGCAGTTCAAAACTAGAATGGGGAACTAGCAGACACAGTTCTGACTGCAAAGAAAGCAGGTTAGACAAACTGTAATTTCATTATTACTCTAAATAATTTCTGGCAAACAGTTACATCTTTCAGATAGGTTCCCTTTGCACTCCTAGTGACTGCAAAATGAAGTGAATTGGCAGCAGCTCGAGTGGTACTCAGAAGCACACAGTCCCCCCATACAAACTAATTATGTCTGCAAGCAGACAGCTCTTAAAGAGACAGTACCAGAGGCTCTAAAAACACTCACTGATAAATGGCTTAAATGCCAAACACCATTCAGGCTTGGAGCATTCAAGCAAGCTCCTGGAAGTCTTTTGGGAACCTCCATTTGCAGGGGGGTTACACCCTTCCTGGCCTGGGAAAGCTTGACGTCCGCGTCAAGCAAGTACCCCCATAAGTTTCAACTGCAACCATATACATTTGCATTAGGCTCGCACATGTAATCATCAGTCAATATATCATTTTACCAAGAACACATTTCTGAAACATTGCAGTCGTCACTCTTTACACAGTATTACATACACATTGTACCATAACTCAGTTATTACCTCTTGTACATGAAACCTGAAGAGAGGGGGCCCTTCCTATCAGTTACCTTGGGGCTGGATGGGGCAAGGGCACCATACTTAGAGGCAACACAAGTAACTTGGAGTTAGCACTGATGCTCAGTTTGGGCAATGAGCTCTGGGACACATACACTCCTTATGGACAACATTGAGAGGCAAGTCCACAGGCCTCCCAAGTGAATCATAACTGAGGTGCACCACAGGCTTTACAGCTCGACCAGTCTTTCTAGGGGAACTGTTATAGTCTCTGCACTCTGAGCCTCATTTTCAGCATTGTCCTCACTTGTCAGGGAGTCTCCATGGGGTAGAGAGGCTAGAACTTGGGGCACTTTCAGCTCCAGGAGTTAGTTTCTGAGTCCACAACATTTGGCTCACATGGAGAGCTTTCGGACACTGGCAGTGGACTGTCAGGGCACTCAAAATACTCTTCTTGTTGGTGTATCACCAGTCTGCCCCAATCTATCATTTTCCTCCCCTGAAAGCTCAAACAGTTCAACCATGCACAATGATTCCATTTCATCTGATCTGATGCTTTGCACTTCACTTTCTGGGAGCATTGGCTCCAGGGATGAAGCTGGGGGCTTAGACAGTCCAGAAGGCCCAGCTTCATCTCCAGTATTGACTAGGTGATTGCCCCGAAACAATTGACTCAGTTCGTAAGAAGGATAGTATTCAAAGTCACTCTCACTTTCTTCCGATATGGACTGACAGTCATGCTCAACTGGGACTTGTGGAGGGGAACACTTTAACTTTGCTTCTGTAGGTGCAGACTTTCTTGATCTTTTCTTAGCAGCAGCTCTAGTCACTGGTCCAGAGGGGGCATCTTCTAGGGGCTCAGACTCAATTAAGATTTGTCCAATGGGCAGTAAATGATTTCTATGCATTGTTTTACATCTTTTGAATTATTCTCAGGCCTTACTTTGTACACTGGCAGATCATCTAGTTTGCCCACTACAATGTGAGGGAGATGGTGCCATCTGTCAGCAATCTTGTGCTTGCCATGCAGTCCCAGATTTCTTAGCAATACCCGATCTCCTCCTGGAGTTCCTGTGCTTTCACCCTTTATCATACCTTTCTTTGTTGGCCAGATTTCTTTTGGCAGCCATGGTTTGAGCCAGTTGGTACGCATGAGTTAGCTGGGCCTTTAACTTTTGCACATACTGTAAATAGTTGTCAGCTTGAACCCCATCAGAGAGACCCCAAAACACACATCTACTGGTAGTCGAGCTTCTCTCCAAACATCAGGTGGTAGGGGAGAATCCAGTGGCATCACTTTTGTGCAGTTATAAGCATGTACCAGGGTGCTAATTTGTTGGCTCCATCTAGGCTTGTCCTTTGGGTGCAGGGTGCCTAGCATATCTAGCAAAGTGCGGTTGAAACGTTCAGGCTGTGGGTCCCCTGGAGGTGGTAAGGAGTGGTTCTGGACTTTCGCACTCCCCACAGAGAAAGCATCTCTTTGATCAGACGACTCAAAGTCTCTCCCTTGATCAGAATGGATTCTTTGTGGAGCCCCATAGTGAACAAAAGTTTTCTACAAGTACTTTGGCCACAGTGGATGCTTTCTGGTCTTTGGTGGGAAAGCTTGGGCATATCTCGTGAAATGGTCAGTGACCACCAGCACATTACTGATATTTCTTTGATCTGACTCCAAACTCAGAAAATCAATACAGACCAGCTCCATGGGGCACTGGTGGTGATGTTAACAAGGGGGCAGCCCTCTGGGGCAAAGCTTTCCTCTGTAAGCAGCGACTACAAGTTCGAATGTGTTGCTCCACATCAGCCCCCATCTTAGGCCAATAGAATCTGGATCCTCACCAAGTCAAGTGTTCTGTCTATACCAAGGTGCCCCATGTGGTTGTGCAAGGACCTCAGTACTGAGTCTCGAAAAGCAGTGGGCAGCACTAGTTGTTGTTTGTCTACTTGTCCCCTCTGTCTACTGTTTCTCTGTATAACAGTTTATTGATCAGTTTCAACTTAGGACCTTCTTTGTATAACAGTGCAGTTCTCAAATCAGTGGGCGTAATTTGGACACATCTTTTCCTGCATAGAGGGCTTCTAAAGCTGCTTTGATCATGGGATCGGAGGATTGAGCCCGAATACTGTCATTGTCCAGCTGAGGCAGTGCACCAATGTCTATTGCAGAAAAGTGGCAATAAGCAGCAGGTATGCAATCTCAGAGGCTCCCAAGCAATCCACCATGCAGTCCACTGCGTCCGTGGACATTTGTTCCTCCCTGTCAAACTTCGGCAGAGTGCCCGAATGTCAGGTTCTGCCAATCGGACCCAATCATTCTGGGGAACAGGCCTCCGGAGAGAGCATCAGCATCTATGTGGTTCAGACCTGCTCGTATTCGAGAGCATAGTCATATGTAGATAATGCAGAAAGCCACCTATGGCCAGTGGCATCCAACTTAGCTGAGGTCTGCACATAGGTCAAAGGATTATTGTCAGTTTTTACTAGTATTTTAGCCCATACAAGTACTCATGGAATTGGTCAACAATAGCCCACTTCAAAGCTAGGAACTCTAACTTATGTCCAGGATAGTTCTTTTCGGATGGGGTCAGGCTTCTACTGGCAAAGGCCACTGGTCTCAGGCCATTCTCGTGTTTTGGTACAACACAGCCCCAACCCTTGCAAGCTAGCATCAGTGTGCAGGACGAAGGTTTTCTTGGATCAGCATAGGCCAGCACTGGAGCATGGGTAAGTTGATATATGATCTCATGAAAAGCAGTCTCACAATCAGGAGTCCAGCGGGCCCCAAATACTTTCACTCGGATGAAAATACACTCTTTCAGTCTGAGGGACGCTGACGCTTGGTATTTTGTGGGTTGGGGGATACCCTTGAGTAAGGTTAAGTAAAGGGCGGATCACTCTTGAATAGTCCTTGATGAAGCTACGATAATAACCACAGAATCCCAGGAATCTTTGCAGTTCTTTTAGATTTTTGGCTGTGGCCAGGTGGTCAAGGCCTCAACTTTACTTGGTCGGTCTCTATTCTCTTGGTGGATACTATGTGTCCCACATACTTTACTGATGTTTGAAAGAATTGACACTTATCAATGGACAGTTTAAGGCCAAAGTCCTCCAGTCGGTCCAATACCTTAAATAATCTGCTCTCATGTTCCTCCAGTGAGCTGCCAAACACAATAACATCATCTAGGTATACCAGGCACTCTAGTAAGTTCATGTCCCCCACTGCACGCTCCATCAATCGTTGAAAAGTGGCTGGGGCACCTGAAATCCCTTGAGGCATCCTCATGAATTCATAGAAGCCAAGCGGACAGATAAAGGACGTCTTCTCACGGTCCTCTGGGGCCATCGGGATCTGGTAGTACCCACTGCGGAGATCCAGCACAGAGAACCACTTGCTCCCGTTTAGGCAGTCCAAAGCATCCTGAATGCGGGGCATTGTGTACTGATCAGGGATAGTCCGCCAGTTTAAGGTGCGATAATCCACACACATCCTTACTGTTCCATTCTTTTTCCTCACTACCACAATGGGGAAGCATAAGGGCTTCTGGATTCTTGTATTACACCAGCAGCTAACATCTCTTGCAGATGCCGCCTCACATCATCTATGTCAGCAGGTGCCAGGCGTCGAGACCTCTCACGAAATGGTCTTTTCGTCATGCAGCCGGATATTGTGCTCAGCTCCTTGCACGCATCCTACATCCCATTCCTTTAAAGAGAACACCTGGTCTCTCTGGGCAAGCTTCTCACTGATCCTCACTTTCCATTCAGCTGGCAGCGGGGAGTCACCGAAATCAAACAAGTCAGGCGTTACTCTGTCATTCTTCCTTGAACTCTTGCTGCTGGGTAGCACTGCAGTGTCTGCACAATGCACATTAGCCAGGATGCAACCTCTGTTTACTCGAATGTCTCTTTCAGACACATTATGAACTTGGACCATTACCCTTCTGGCATAAGCATGGGCTCTAGCTGGCAAAATACTAGGCTTGACCAGCAGTCCCTCTAGCAATTTTCCATCGCCTGGTGCATCCAACATTAATATTTTATTCTTAACATCCTTTCTGATAATGGACCTCTCCCTGTAAGGTACACTGGCATTTGGCGCCAGGATCAGAGACTCAGGATCCTTCTTCCATACAATTCGACCGTTCCTCTGGTTCTGTTTTTCAGCATCTCTCTGTGCCTCATAGGCCTTCTTAATTAAAGCCGAACTCTTAAAGCTCTACTAGTCTTTGACCCCTGTTTTCATAACACAACTGTGCCAGCCTTCCGAACATATGAGCATTTGTTCCAATCAACAAAGGACACCATCATACAGTCCAGTGGGGGACACACTAAGGCTAGGGTCTCTACTTGTTCGCCACTCCAGCCAACGGAGGTGGGAAAGACAGCCAAATTCGGATATACCCGGAATAGGGTAGGCCTTCACTTAACCCCATACATGCAGTCCTTCTAATGGTTGTAAGGGTACGCCTGACAAATGCTTCTGATACCAATCCTGGAACATAATTGTCACTTGGGAGCCACTGTCTAATACAGCCCTTGTAGACACTCCATTCACCTTACAGTGGTCTCCATGGAGGGACCCACTATTCTGGACCAGTCTGGAGAGGCGTAGTGGGGCCTGGGCAACTGACTTTGCCACAAAAGGACGTGAATTAGCATTTTGGTGCCTCACTGGATCATGTCGGACCTCTTAACCACTGATTTCTTCTCCGACTCTCCTTGTAGCCTATATGCAACTTGTCAGTGTCTTTTGGGGACTGGCATTCCTTTTCATGTGCCCATCTTTCCCACAATTATAGCAAAACATACTTTCTGGAGTTTGAGCTGGCCGAGGCGCCACACTGGGAGCCAGGGCGGGATACTAACTGAAACCCTGGATGCCATCTCTGTCTGCAAGGTGTGATAAGCATTTGGAGACATCTCGTCAGTTTCTCCACTTCCATGGTCAAGGAATTGAGTTTGGAGCTGTTATCAGCAGGATACATGGGTGGTACCCCACCCCCATAGCAGATACAGTCGGATATAGGTCAGAGCCCGTACTTGCAGGCGTGGCCTTCATAAAGGACTGTTTTGAATTCGGATCTCTCTCAACAGTTAGCCCCATTGTGGCATATCTTTTTCCTTGTCAGAGCACTCTCATTGACTGCGTCAACCTCTGCCCTGAACTTCATTTGATGGGTCACCTCAGTCACTGGGTCGTAGCCACAGCTGTTGGTGCAGGTACCTCGCCGAGTCGCCTTTTCTCAACTCCTCGAATTCTCTCATTAACTTTCATCACTGGAGGGTGGGGATTCCAGTCGATTTGTTAGGCGTAACTGAAGCAACAGCAGTTCTGAGAAGGGGCAGACTTAAGGATTCTGTCCAGTCTGGTTCGGTCCAGTTCAATCGCTGGCAAACTACTCCTTTCTGAGGCATTCTTGCAACAATTTTTCCAGCGAGGTAATACACAGACAACAACTCCTTGGTACTGTTGTGCATTTCTTACTCCACCATAGGTCCTCATCAGAATCTGGGCTCCCATACACATTCTCCAAGGCCTCAAGATAGGCCTGTGCAGTCGCTTCAGGGTTACTGGCCCGTTTAGCACGGATGGTAGCCAGGGCAGGACCCTCGAGGCTCTCACTAACCTCTTTCGGCACGCCTTCGAGCATTGCCATTCTAGCACTTGGGGGGCAACATAGTCTATCCAGGTCTCCCAGTCATCCTCCCTTGGGGGTGGGGGGGTGCCAGAGAAGATCCCTCAACCTTGGTAAGAGTCGTGACTAATGGCAGGTGCAGAAATAGGAGTCTGCATTGGTTCAGCCACCACACGGGCACTGGAGCAGGAGAGGGTGTTGGGGGAGGAACACCCCAGGTGGCAAGAATAGTTTCTTCAAGTCCTCCACAGTTTTCCCTCTCACAGCAGCCATTCAGCAAATTTCTCCTCAAAAGTTTCAGATAGTGGTGGGGCTGATTCCCCGGTCTTTACTGTCCTTAGTTATCACTCTCAAGCAGTGAGGGCTCCCCTGGGGTAATGGTCTGTGGCACTTTGGAGCTATCTATGGGATCCTTAAACTCTACTAGGGCCAGGAAAGTGTGGGTGAGCAGATTAGCATGCTCGACCGAACCACCACAGGGTTTTGTAAACCTTCCACCTTGGAAAGTACTCCCTGCACAGTGTCCTGGATGATACCCAGGGGATGTCTAGGATAAGTATAGCATTTTGGGGTCGATCTTCTCCCTAGTACACCACTCCACCAGCCGGTGCACAGCCACTTCTGTCGGGTACCCATTTTTTCTTAACAGTGGTTCAAATATGGCCACTAGAGGACACACAATCCCAGCGGTGAGCCTCCAAGATGTAACCCCTAGATGGCGCTATCCCAGGGGCTACTACCCTGCCTGATTTGCCACTCACAGGTTGAGGGCCTGGATCCAATGGCTGGTGCCTCCACCCAGAGGTCAGGGTTTGCAATAGTTAAACTAACTTGGTCACAGCCCTCTCTGGGACACTGCAACCCCTTTCTTCCCAATAGTGGCCCACACAATATATTAGAATTACCTTCACAGTATACACTTACCCCCAGGTCTGGTTCCGGCACTGGGACCTCCTGTGAAATGAGATACAGTGCAACAATCACAGTACAGTACTTTAACATAGACAAATACCTCAGGCAGTATAACTTTGCTGAAACAAGCAGCTCTGATTTATTTAGGGGGATATAACAAGGACAGGGGGAAATCAGGTTAATTAGCTTATCACTTTAATAATCTACCTATGGCTCTGTGCACAGGCCTATCCCTATCAGTTACTGTCCCTGGGCACCCATTGCCCCAGTGGCTAGTCCAAACTGGCAGCTGGTAGGGGCCCTTTCACACAGAGAAAAGGAGAATTAAACAGTCAGCAGTACAGTAATTCCATTTGGATTTAATGTGGCAATTCAACAGGGAGCAACCCTGAATTAGTACTCACGACCTCCAAATAAGATAGGGTCCTTCAATGTCAGCAGGGCTCACTTGAGGTACACAAACCTCTTCACACATCCATATAAAAGAAAGCACTATACCAGGCAGGCTGCATCTGTATCCCGATCGCAATTACTGCACAATACCCGGAGAACGACAGCAGATTCAGTTCCTGACAGACCGAAGTGCAATTTTCAGCAATTCCTCCAGTCCTCACAGGGTGAGCCTGGTTTCTACTCTTCAGAGATCCTTTGATTCTTTTCACAGGACTGATTCAGTCCTAACAAGCTGTTACACAAGCTGCAGACCGAACTCTGGGCCTTACACACGCTTTTGACTAAAACTGCACACTGAAAAAGCACAGGCTCCTTCCTTCTTCACTGCCAAAGCTCAACTGAAACTCCAACCCGACAAAACGGGCACTTCCTTTGAGTTCCTCCCAGTTCTTGACTGGATTGGCTGTCACTCACAATAGACTGCTGCTGTTGGTCCAAAAAGGCACTGAAGTCTAAACTACATCTCCCAGAGTCACTGCCCATACAATCCTCTTGTGGCTGGCTCAGATTATGAGTCCAAGTTCTGATTCGTCCAAGGCACCATTTTAGAGCTAGCTTACCCCACACTGATTGGTCCAGTTCAGCAGTTCAAAACTAGAATGGGAACTAGCAGACACAGTTCTGACTGCAAAGAAAGCAGGTAGACAAACTGTAATTTCATTATTACTCTAAATAATTTCTGGCAAACAGTTACATCTTTCAGATAGGTTCCTTGCACTCCTAGTGACTGCAAAAATGAAGTGAATTGGCAGCAGCTCGAGTGGTACTCAGAGAAGCACACAGTCCCCCATACAAACTAATTATGTCTGCAAGCAGACAGCTCTTAAAGAGACAGTACCAGATGCTCTAAAAACACTCACTGATAAATGGCTTAAATGCCAAACACCATTCAGGCTTGGAGCATTTAAGCAAGCTCCTGGAAGTCTTTTGGGAACCCCCATTTGCAGGGGGGTTACATTTGTATGGGTGTTTTTGAATGATGCTATTTATTTCTAACTTCTTTTGAATTTTAATGACCTTGAAAGTCGATTAATAAAACCTTAAATTGAAAAAAATGAAATTTTATCTTTCTAAATTAAATTAAGACTGCTAGGGTTCTCGAAAGAGGTGGCAGAAAAGGTAAAGGCTAAAAGGATAGTATTGATGAGGTATAAGGAGATGAAGAGGGAGGAAGATGGGGAGGTGTATTGAGGGAAGCAGGGAGAGCAGCAAGGAGTGCAAAGGCACAAACTGAATGGAGAATAGCCCAGGTGGTGTTGAAGGGGTCAAGAAATGTGCTTGGTATCTAAGCAAAAGGAGGAAGACCAGGGGTGAGACTCATAGGATTAAAAAAGGGGGGACTGTGCAGAGGGGGGCCAGGAAAAGGCAGACATCCTGAACAAATACTTTTGTTCAGTGTTCACAGAGGAAGGAGAAGTGGAAGGGCCACAAAAAAATAACAGGAGCAGTGGAGGAAGGGAGGTGGACACTAGTCTGTTTTCCGAGGAGAGTATCCTGAAGGGAATTGCTAATCTGAAAGTGGACAAAGCAATAGGGCCAGATGGGGGGTGCATACAAAGGTATTAAGGGAGCTCATGGAGGCACTGGCTGTACCTCTGACAGTTCTGTTTAACAGCTTATTAGAAACGGGTGTCATTTTGGAGGACTGGAGGAGGCCAGTTGTAGTCCCGTTTCACAAAAGTGGTAGCAGGGAAGAGGCTGGCAATTACATAGAAACATAGAAGTTAACAGCAGATAAAGACTGCAAGGCCCATCCAGTCTTCCCATTTGTTCTATCTTATGAATGTGCCATAGGCCTTTACTCTGTCAATGGCCTACCTAGTCATACTCATCTGTGTTGCTTCCTGATGCCTATCCCATGCCTGTTTGAAGCCCTGCACTGTATTCATATCCATCACTTCCTGAGGTAGGCTGTTCCATGCATCCACCACCCTTTCTGTGAAAAATAACTTCCTCACATTGCCCCTTAATCGGCCTACCTCTAATCTCATGCTGTGTCCTCTTGTCCTGCTTTTTTTCTTGTATTGAAACATGTTGGACTCTTTCACCTTGTTAATGCCCTTAAGGTGTTTGAATGTTTTGATCATATCACCACTGTCCCTCCTTTGCTCTAGGGTATACATATTGAACTCCGTTAATCTGTCTTTATATGTTTTTGGTACAGTCCCTGCACCATTTTGGTTGCCCTTCTCTGGACTGCCACCATTTTGTTCATGTCCTTGTGCAGATGCAACCTCCAGTACTGCACACAGTATTCTAGATGGGGCCTAACCAGTGTCTTGTAAAGAGGGATGATTACCTCTCTTACGACTTGTGATACCCCTAGTAATACACCACAACATCCCTCTAGACTTACCTACAGCTTTAGTGGTCTGCTTGGATGATTTTAGGGCATCTGTGATGATGATGCCCAAGTCTGTTTCTTCCCCTATGATTGCCAGCAACTCCCCTCCCAACCTATAGGTAGCTTCAGGGTTTTTCTTCCTTATGTGCATGATCTTGCACTTCTTTGCGTTAAACCCCAGTTGCCAATCTTCCAACCATTTTGCCAGTATATCCAGATCTTTTCTCATTCTGCCCACCCCATCTGGATCATTTACTCTTACAGATCTTAGTGTCACCTGCAAACAGGCAAACCTTACCCTCGAGTCGATCTGCAATATCACTGATGAAGATATTGAAGAAGACTGGCCTCAGGACTGATCCCTGAGGTACCCCACTTGTGACTTGCATCTATTCTGACTGTATACCGTTTAAAACCACTCCGTTTTCTGCCAGACAACCAGTTTGCCACCCAGTTGACCAACCTCTGACCCACCCCAAGCCTAGCCAGCTTATTTATCAGTCTTCTATGTGGAACAGTATCGAAAGCTTTGCTGAAGTCAAGGTAGGCAACATCAACTGCACCCCCTTGGTCCACCACTCTGGTTACCCAGTCAAAGAAATTTGAGATTAGTTTGACAGGACCTTCCTGTTGCAAACCCATGCTGTCTTGGATCCTGTGCTCCTATAGATTCCAGGTGTTGCACTGTTCTTTCCTTAAGGAGTGCCTCCATAATCTTGCCCACTACTGAGGTAAGACTGACTGGTCTGTAGTTCTGTCTCCTCCCTGCTGCCACTCTTGTGGAGCGGGATCACATGAGTCCTTCTCCAGTCTTCTGGAACCTCTCCTGTGCGCAGAAACTCACTAAACAGTTCTGCTAATGGCTCTGCTAGTTCCACCCTTGGCTCCTTTTAGTACCCTAGGATGTATGCCATCAGGTCCTATTGCCTTTTCCACCCTGAGCTTAGCGAGCTCTTGTAGGACCCTTTCTTTTGTGAAGGGACTTGTGCACACCTCCCTCCCCACTGTGTCCATGGTGCTGAGCTGTGGGCCCTGCCCTACCTTCTTCTCAATAAATACAGAGCAGAAACATCTATTTAGGATGGGATGGATTACAGGCCAGTCAGCCCAACTTCAGTGGTGGGAAAGTTAATGGAGTCACTGCTGAAGGAAAGGATTGTAGAATATCTTGAATACAATGGGTTACAAGATCTGAGGCAGCATGGATACACTGGGGTGGTGGGAGGTCATGTCAAACAAATCTAATACATTTCTTTAACTAGATGACTAAGGAATTGGATCAGGGTGGAGCAGTGGATGTAGCCTACCTAGATCTGAGTAAGGCTTTCAACAGTCATCCCCACAGGAGGCTAGTAAGCAAGCTGGGTAGCTGTGGAGTGGGTCCAAAGGTGGTAAACTGGGTAAGAAATTGGTTGGGGATAGGCGACAAAGGGTGGTGGTGGTAAATGGAGTTTACTCAGAGGAAGGAGGGTGACCAGTGGGGTGCCTCAGGGATCAGTGCTGGGCCTGGTCCTCTTTAGTTTCTTTAAGTGATGTTGCAGAGGAGCTGGAAGGGACGGTCTGCCTCTCTGTGGATGACACCAAAATTAGAGTGGACCTTCTGGGGACGAGGGGGAAGGATGGAAAGGATGCGCAGAGACCTGAGAAGACTCAAGGAGTTGTCAGGGGTATACTGAAAACGTGAAAAAGTACAAAGTAGTGCACTTTGGGAAAAGAAACCCGGGACAGAGTACAAAATGGGAGGTGTGGCACTGACGATGACCACTAAGCAGGAAAGAGACCCGATTGCTATCAAATTTGATGAGCTAGAGGTGGCCATGCAGTGCAACAGGGCAGTTGGGAGGGCCAGTGGGATACTTGGGTGCATAGGGAAGGGGTATCACCAGCAGAAAGAGGGAGGTGGTATTGCCTCTGTATAGATGACTAGTGAGACCACACCTAGAGTACCTTGTCCTGTTCTGGAGACCACATCTCCAGAAGAACATAGACAGAGTAGAGATGGTCCCAAGGAAGGCAATTAAAATGGTACAGGGTCTGCATCAGAAGCCCTATGAGGAGAGACTTAAGTACCTAAATATGGGTGAACCTCAGGGGTTAAGAGGCAGATCTAATGCCACAGGTCCCCTCCACCTGCACCGGACTGAGTTTTTCAAAGAAAAAGAACCTTGGAGTTGAGGCGCCCGGCCAGCTGCCTACAGCCCAGTGGACCTCCCCGAGCACCGAGACCACACAGTAAGGACAGGACTTTGGGCAACCTGCAGCAATAGGTCTCCCTCTCAACCCTGGGAGGTTTGCCCAAAAGTTCCAGAGTACTGTGGGGGGCTCAGGTCGGCTTTTATGCTAGCTGACCGAGCGTCACAGCCAATAAGAGCAGAAGCATACACTTACCATTGCAAAGTATAACTTGTTAATCTAGGTCTGCGGTACCCCCTCCATCTGGGCAGTATCGCACAGTCCGCTGCTTTTATTACCTGACTTGCTGAATATTACCTGCTTCGACTAATCTTACGTTACAGTATATGTTTCTACAAATCTAATCTTAGTTTGTGGTAGGAATTATGGGTCAAATCATGTACATGTACTACCCTGCATAATTTCAGTCACTGTATTACCCACAACTATTACCGGACCATCTTAACTACCAGCCACGGTCCTAGTATGAGGAGGTGCCAGTGCACTGCATCTAACCTGGTACACTGCCCTCCCAGATATGGCATCCCTGGGGCATAACTCCCACCACCGCCCACCTAATTACACCACTACTTGGCCAGGCAAATTCCCCCTTTGTCTGCCAAACAGGGGACTTCTCCTGGCATCTGTGTACATCCTGTCACTCCTCTGGGTAGACAGTCTCATGTGCTTAGGCCACCCAGATAAAACTGAATCCAGGTACCATAATCTGCACTCCCCCACTTTATACGGCTGTCCTACCTCCCCAGGTACAGACTCCCTCCTGATTGGCCATGAGCTCTCAAAAAGGGCATATGCTGTGGAGTTCTTCACTATTCACAAAAGCTTCTCCTTCGCGAACAACTACTCTTTCCCAACCCAAAACTACACTGCCTCCTAGCTGCAGTGCTGCTCCTAGCAGGTGACATAGAGCCTAAGCCAGGTCCCCCAGTTGCCAATCTCTCAATATCCTCCCCTCGTGATCCCCACTGGACATCTTTCAAGGGACTAAAGATTGCACATATGAATGTCTGCAGCCTCCGCCCCAAGATCCATAAAGTTCAAGCTTGGTTGGATCTCTACAAGCCGGACATCCTTGCTGTCTCTGAGACCTGGCTGAAGGCCCAAACCCTTATGCTCAAGGTTGTTGTCCTGGGATATAACACCTTCCACAAGGACAGGGATCGCAAAAGGGGGGAGGGGTATTTAGATACGCTAAACACACAGTAGATGCATCACTCATCTGTCTGCAGTATGGAGACCGTACCAATGGCGAATCGCTATTCATATGGATCATCCTTGTCCTTTCAATGTACCTTACCACTGGGTGCATGTACAACCCTGCCAAGGTTGCCCTCCAGTCCCTTGAGTCTCTCATTAAAGCCCTAGCGGACGAGGTCTCAACTGAACTCCTGATCCTAGAGGACTTAAGCCTTAACTGGGCCGCTGACTCGAATATGGCTGTCAAGGCCCTGCTTCAGGATGCCAACCTCTTGAGCAAGTCCTAACAGATGCAACTAGCCTAAACTACAAAACAGGGAACCACTCCACCCTAAATTGGGCTCTGGTGTCTAACTCATCCAGCATACAGATGGCTGGTACCATGGCCAATGCTCTGAGTGACCACTTCCCAATCTACTGCACTTGGAAGAACAGATCACCTAAGATTCCCCCTAGAATACTCCCAGCATGCGACTACTCCAAATTCCTAGCTGATCACTTTAATGAGTATCTCAGCAAACTTGACAGGAGCCCTGTGACTCGTCCCAACACTGGATGAGGCACTAGACTACTTTCGGAACTCATTCACGTCAGCAGCCAACGTCTTTGCTCCCTTGAAAAAACTACGAGCTAAAGGCAGCTGCTACAAGTGGATCACCCCAGAACTCAAGCCTCTGATGGTGTGCCGTGGCAAGGCCTGGAAGAAATACAAGCATTCTGCACTTCCAGCTGACCTTGTGACTTGTAGGACCCTCAAGAACCAATGCAAGCAAGCCACCAAGCTTGCTGAAAGGGAGTATGTCAAACATCTCCAGCAATCCAACCTAGGCAACCCTAGGTTATTCTGGTCCCACATTAACAAACTTATTAACGGCAACGGCAAGTTCCAGCCAGGTCCTGTTGTGGTCAATGGCCAATTACTAAGTGACAGCCACCAAATTGCCTCCTCCTTTAATCAACACTTCACCAACCTGGACATCTACAAGACTGAACTACCCCAATAAATACTGAGCCCAGAACATCTAAGACCCCTCGCCTCAACCAACCTCCATTCTATCTGTTACTGGTCAAGGCAAAGGAGGTTCTCCTCCTCCTCAAATCCCTTAAAATCAAAGGAACTGGAGGCCTTTAAGGGATCAATCCAAGTCTAAGGGCCGCAGCTCCAGCCATCTCCAGACCCCTAACCTGGTTCATAAATAGATCCTTACTCGAAGGAGTTGTTCCTGAAGTGTGGAAGTAGGCCCACGTGGTTCCCATCCACAAGGGGGGCCCCAGGGAACCCACTGGCAACTACAGGCCAATCTCCCTGCTCTGCACCCTAGCAAAGATTCAGGACAGGCTAATCTACAGGCAAATCCGAGACTACCTGGAAACTCACCAGCTGCTAGCCCTCTCCTAACACGGCTTTAGACTTAATCATGGAACACACTACCCTGATAAAATTCTCGGTAGATGTACTTGGAGCCATGGACAATGGGATCCCAACAGGGGCGGTCTTCATTGACTTATCCAAGGCCTTTGACCTCATCAACCACCAACTCCTGCTGACGGAACTGGGCAGGCTAGGCCTAGACCCCCACTCTCTCATGTGGCTTGACAGTTACTGCTCCGGTCGAACCCAGAGAGTTAAGTGGAAAGGAGTAATATCTGATCCACTTCCTCTGAAGGAGGGGGTACCGCAAGGGTCCATACTGGGCCCCCTCTTCTCCCTGTTCACCAATGACCTAAGTAGCCATTGTGGGGGTAGCTCAGTGGTCCAGTACGCAGATGATGCTGTCATATATAGATCCCTGGACAACCTGGCTGGCCTGGGCCCTCACCTCCAAGCTGACTTTACCAGGCTAGAGACTTGGCTTACAGAGAACAGGCTGGTCCTCAACACAGGCAAAACTAAGGCTATGCTGTTTGGACCAAGATTCCTAGGCCAAGACAGAACCCAGTCACTCCCACTCACCTCTGTCTCTGGCAACTGCATCGAAGTGGTGGGCTTCCTAAAATACCTGGGTCTAACATTGGACCAGGGCCTCACCCTAAAGAATCATATTGACCAGGTAATGAAAACCATCCACTGCAAACTAGGAATGCTCTACTGCCTAAAAGACCAGCTGATCCCTGAGGCCAGGATCACCACTGTCACAAGTGTTGTCCTCCCCACCCTGTTTTACACTGCTCCGGTTATGCAGGGCATGGCTAAACTCGAGCTTAACAGACTGCATGTGCTGTACAACAAGGTGGCTTGCTTTGCCTCAGTCTCATGCCAGACATCACCACTGCGCTGCCCTGGCACACCTAAACTGGCCAACCCTTGACTCTCTCCTTCAGTACTCCTTGCTGTGTCATGCGTACAGTTCTTCTGCACTCTCCCCCCAGCCTTACAGGGCTTCTAATCCCCAAGCACCCCAGGCGGAACCACCGTACAACAAGATGAATCCTTCTTGAAGTACCTAGGGTAAGGACCAAGGCGGGTGCAAGTCCTTTATCTCCTCTGCCCCTCTACTATGGAACAAATTCCCACCCTCTGTAGAGGAAGCCCCTTCCCTCAAAACTTTCTGAACCAGGCTCAAGACCCACTTGTTAGATGCCAGTATCTGCTCCTGCCATGATGCTTGAGCTAACCTGCGTACCTCCTACTGCCAACAACTGTACAAATGTTGTCTTGTACACTATTTATCGTTGTCTTGTACACTATTTATCTTTGTCTTGTACACTATTTATCTTTGTCTTGTACTTGTATTGCAATACCTAAAAATATGTACAGTGCCATCTTGTAAACCACTTTGTATGTACTGTGTATCTTCTTGTAAACCACTATGTATGACTTACCTCTGTAACGTAACCCGAGTCACCCCTGAAACAGGGCTCAGTGGGCCTACCCAGTCACCAAAATTGAATAAATAAAATATATACACACACACACACACACACACACACACACACACACACACACACACCTGGGAGAGAAAGTGGGGATATGACAGAGGCTTTTAAATACCTCACAGGGGTAAATAAGGTACAGGAGGGAAGTATTTTTCAGAAAAAAAGTGTTCAGGGACAAAGGGGCTTGATAAGCTGGGGGGGGGTAGATTCAGGAGAGATTTGAGGAAGTACTTCTTCACAGAAAGAATGGTGGATTCTTGGAAAAGTCTTCCAGCATAGGTGGTGGGGGCCAAAACAGTTGTGACGTTCAAGAATGCATAGGATAGGCATAAGGGAATTTTAGGGAGGGGGGGGTGAATGAGCCAGAGATCAAATAGGAGCTGAGGTGATACTATAGGCAGGAAAAGTGGTCAGACTGGGTGGGCCAAGTGGTCCTTATCTGCAGGCAAATTCTGTTTCTGTGCTGTGCCTCATAGCTTTTGGCATAATCCCAGCTTCAAATTAGGAGGGAAGACCTTTTTCAGTCAAAATGGATAGAAACATAGAAACATAGAAGTTGACGGCAGATAAGGACCGCAAGGCCCATCCAGTCTGCCCATTTCTTTTTCTACCTTATAAATGTGCCATTGGCCTTTGCTCTGTCAGTGACCTATCTATTCATAGTCATTTGTATTGCTCCCTTATGCCTATCCCATGCCTGTTTGAAGCCCTGCACTGTATTCATAGCCACCACTTCTTGTGGTAAGCCATTCCATGCATCTACCACCCTTTCTGTGAAAAAGAATTTCCTCACATTCCCCCTTAATCGGCCTCCCTCTAATCTCATGCTGTGTCCTCTTGTCCTGCTATTTTTCTTATATTTAAACATGTTAGACTCTTTCACCTTGTTTATGCCCTTAAGGTGTTTGAATGCCTCGATCATATCGCCTCTCTCCCTCCTTTGCTCAAGGGTATACATATTGAGCTCCGTTAATCTGTCCTCATATGTCTTCTGATGCAGTCCCTGCACCATTTTGGTTGCCCTTCTCTGGACTGCCTCAATTTGGTTAATGTCCTTGTGAAGGTGTGGCCTCCAATACTGCACGCAGTACTCCAGATGGGGCCTAACCAATGTCTTGTACAGAGGGATTATTACCTCCCTCTTACGACTTGTGATACCCCTACTAATACACCCTAACACCCCCCTAGCCTAGTTCCAGATGATGCAAGTGAAGTTTGCATTAGACAACAAGGATATCTTCTTTTTTCCTAGAAATACAGCACATGTTAACCAGTCTTAGGCAGGCCCATACAGACGGTAGAGCCTTCTCTCACACTGAGACATCTGGGAGAGCTCAGCCAACTAGAAAACGCTCTATCCAGCCTTAACCAGACATTAGGACAATCCATGTTGTATAGATAGGAAACAGTGCCTACATACTGTTAAGAAGCCCTAGCATACGTACATACAAAAAGCCAGCAGAGGAAGGCCATTTGGTCTATCAAGTCTGCTTGTGTTGCAGGGTCCACAGCTTGAGTGAATGTCCCTGCCCTCCCTTCCCACTCCTTTAATCGTCCCTACCCATAATCCTTACTTCCCCCCTATGCCTATCCTAGTCTCTCTTAAAGCTGCCCACTATCTTCAACGAGATGACCTCTTCTGGCAGTGCATTCCAAGTGTCCACCACCCTCTCTGTGAAGAAGTGCTTCCTGACTTCCCTCCTAAACCTCCCACCCTCCAACTTAAGACTGTGCCCCCTCGTGTTATGGCTGCCACTCTGCTTAAAGAGCCTCTCCTTATCAACCTTTATTTATCCCTTTTCAAGTATTCTTGAAGGTCCCAATCATGTCCCTCTCTCTCTCTCTCTCTCTCTTTCTCCCTCCTCTCCTGTCTTCCAGGGAGTACATGTTCAGTGCCCTCAACCTCTCCTTATATGCCTTACCCTGCTGACCCGCTATCATCTTTGTAGCCCTCCTCTGGACCTTCTCTAGCAGGTTAATGTACTTTTTGAGGTGTGGGCACCAGTACTGAACTCCATACTCTAGATGCGGCCTTACCAGTGAGCTGTACAAGGGCAGTATAACCTCCTGTCTCTCCTACTGCTGATCCCCCTTGATATGCATCCCAGCATCTTGTTTGCCTTTGCTGCTGCTATCTTGCACTGCACGGAGTGCCTCAGGTAACTAGTGATCATCACACCCAGGTCCTTCTCCTCTGATGCAGCTACTCGGTCTCCACCCAGATAGTACTCTGTCCTGGGTTTCTTGGCTCCAATATGCATAACTTTGCATTTCTTGGCATTGAAGCCAAGCTGCCAGATTCTGGACCTCCTCCCCAGCTTTTCCAGATCTTCCTGTAAATCCTGTATCCCTTCAGCTATGTCCACTCTCCCACAGAGCTTTGTGTCATCTGCGAATAGGCATATTTTGCCCTTAATGCCATCCCCAATGTCATTGATGAAGACATTGAACAACACTGGCCCCAGCACTGAGCTCTGCAGGACCCCACTGGTTACGTCTCTGGTGCCAGAT
Organism: Neoceratodus forsteri; assembly: GCA_016271365.2. NCBI lineage: Eukaryota > Metazoa > Chordata > Ceratodontiformes > Ceratodontidae > Neoceratodus > Neoceratodus forsteri. The sequence continues at coordinate 516,715,016 of CM028136.1, read as the reverse complement.
AACTCTTCCTCCCCCACAATCACCTTCTGGGTTCTGTCTCTCAGCCAGTTTTCCACCCATCGGGTCATCTTTTCCCCAACCCTGAGATCCACTAACTTCCTGATCAATCTTTTGTGGGGCACAGAGTCAAAGGCCTTGCTGAAATCAAGATAGAGGATGTCTACCGCTGGCCTCTATCTACTGTCTTACTGACACAGTCAAAGAAGTCAGTCAGATTAGGTCTGACATGATCTCTTCCCCAATGAACCCATGTTGCCTCGCATCCTGGAGAACATGCTCCTCTAGATATTCCACCAACCTTTCCTTTAATGTGGTCTCCATGAGCTTGCCTACAGTGGCGGTCAGACTGACTGGTCTGTAATTCCCTGGGTCATCCTTGGGACCGCTTTTGTGGAGGGGCACTACATGTGCTGTTCTCCAGTCCTGTGGCACCATGCCTGACTCTAGTGAACTATTAAATAGGTCTGCCAGTGGCCCTGCCAGCTCTTCAGCCAGTTCCTTTAGTACCCTTTGACGTACTCTGTCCGGGCCTGGTGATTTGTCCACCTTTAGTACCAGCAGCCCCTCCCTCTGTCCCCTCTTTATCACCATATTTGTATTCCCCTCCCCCCACTCCTTTTTTCCCCTCCTAAAGGCACTGGTCCATCCTCCCTGGTGAAGACTGAGTAGAAGTATTCATTTATCTGTGCTTTTCCCTCATTATCCTCCACTCACTCCACCCCTTTCTTAAGCTAACAATCCCTTTCTTCTTGTCCTTTCTCACTTATATAGCAAAAGAAAGCCTTCTCCCCCTTCTTAATTCATTCAGCTATCTGCAGCTCCTTCTGTACCTTTGCTCGCCGGACTTTCTTACTTGCCTCGCTAGCCAACCTTCGGTAATTTTCCCCTATTCACCTCTCTCTTGGTCTTCCTGAATTTTCTATAGGCCAACCTCTTTCCCTTTTACTGCCTGGGCAACCCCAGAACTGACCCAGCTGGGCGTTTTGGCCCTTGTGTTCTTCCCCTTGAGCCTAACACACTCATCTGCACGGACACCAAACCGGTAACAGTGGGAGTCTCTGTGGACCAACACACACAGATACATCATTTTAGATTGCTGAAGATTAATGCAGTTCAAAAATTTACACTATGTACCACACACACACCAAACCCTTCAAGTGGGTGACAGTAGGCTCCTTTACATACCAAATGTGGCTCTGAGGAATTAACCCTCCTGCACATACTGTGGGAATGTGAGAAGGTCAAACTCCACTGGCTGGAGATGCAGACTGCTTTAGATCCCCTTTTGGGACTAGATGATACTTTCACAAGAGAAAGAAGCATACTAGAGCTAGGTATTCAATCCCTAAGGGTAATGGGTGCTATTAATTTACCTCCATAGCTATAGTACTCAAAAAGCTGATCTTGAGACATTGGCTTGACCAGGACATTCCAGTACTGCAAGAATGGTATCAAGAGATGTTGAAAGTCCTTAGAATGGAATGCATGATGGGCTTCATGAGGTACAGATCCAAAGAGTTTCACTAAAGGTTGGATTTTTTTAGATGCTTTACTAATTACAATCAATTATAACTCCTGTAATACGAATTAATCTCATGAATTCTAATTAACGAAACCGTTTGCACGTAATAAGGCATGCACCTCGAGAGCTCATGTTAGGATGCAGTGGCTGTATGTTACTCTGTGTATGTTTGTAAGTTGTATGTGTATTGTTTGTTTTTAAAGGATCCTTATTTTTTAAACAAAAAAAAGCCTTCTGGATTCTGTGTGCTTGCATTTAGTAGTTTTATTTCAGTATGTTGTCATTCTACTCCGACACTGTCAGCTGAGGCGTATACATTCAAACTCCAGGAATCCCTCATTTATGCTTAACAGCCACAGCAGCCATTCCCCTAGAATGAGCCATCCCAGAGTGTTTAAAATGTTATGCTAATTATGGAACTTAGAAAGAAATTCAAACTGCTGTGTGGTCACACTCACACCTGCATGCCAGATTTATTTCTCTGCCTGAAGAAAGCGGTCTCCCTGAAGTCTTCTCTTCACTTTTGGCTGGTTTATGTTTATTATTTTTAATATTTAAAGTGTTTAACTGTGTTTAGTTAACTTTTTTAGTAAGGGTGTTACTTGTTGTTCTGTGTAAAAGTTCAACTTTTAAGCAGTTCCCCATTAGCTTCTAGGAACTGGCGAAGGCTATTGTTTGGCATACTTCCACTTCAAGGAACCGCTATTTCTAACCCCGTAATGCTCAGATATTCCTAACTTTAAGCAGTAAGCCTGTAGGGTTGGACGAGAGAGAGAGAACGAGAGAGAGAGAGAGAGAACATGCAAATGATGGAACACTTTGCACGTGAGAGTGTTTCAAATGCTGCCTCTACCAACTGCCAGTGTTCTAAACCTCTTCAGATTTTTCTCTCCGCCTGAAAAATCTGGTCGCTCGGAGTGCCGTTCGTCCACTTTCTCCTGCATGAAGAAAACTTCAAATAGCTTGTATAAGTATATTTTATTTTCATTTGCTGCCACTACTGATTGTTTTTGTTAAATAATCTTAAGTTTAGCTTAGAATTGTTGTTTTCCCCGGTTCCTCTCGGTTCGGTATAACTGTGGGGGAACCGGGTTAGTTTTAGTTAAATTCAGGGTCCTCTGACTAAAGAACCTCTTTATTTTAGTTATATTTACTTAATAAAATTGTTTTCCTGTAACCAATAAATCTCAGTTATTGAACTGCTAACCTGGTTCTTTTTCTTCTCCTTCGGTTTGGTTCCACCGGTTACTTTCTGGTTCCGGAACCGACTGCAACCGCTTGTTTGTTAAAAAAAAAAAAAAAGTTATTTGAGGTTGGTATTTTTTCTCCTTTAAACATTGTCAGAGAAACCCAAAAAGAAGACCGGTGAACCCGGTTTCAAAAATTGTTTACAGTGTGGAGAAGTGTTTGCAAAGGCTGACAAGCACACCTTATGTGTAGCTTGTCCGGGTTTTGATCATCTGCAAGAGGAATGTGAAGTTTGCAAAACATTCCCAGTAAAAACTATTGAAAAATGCCTTGAAATGCTTAAAAAGAAATTTCCTAGGGGTCTCTCGGGCTCTGACCAGCCGACACCCCAAACCACTGTGGCTGAACCCACACCTGCAGTTGTCCCTGCCCCTGAGATGGGCAAAAGGGCACAAAAAGAACAAATGAATTGGCTGACTCCCCGGTTCATTCAAAGAAAACAAGGAAATTAAAACATACAGAACCCTCGCCTCCCAAACCGGAGACTTTGGTACCTGGTCTGTCTATACCTACGGCTCAAGAAACTGCCCAGGCTTTTAAAATAATCCAGACCTTGCAGACCATAATTCCTCCTCAGCAGCCTCCTGCCCCTGCTCTGGGTACCCAGGCTGGCAGCAAAGTACAGCCCTCTCTTTGTGAGGAGGAGGAGGACGACTTTGGTTCCCCCTCTTAGGGTATCTGAGGATTATTCCTCTCATTTTACTTTTGGCAGGATGATGGCAGATGCTTTAGACACTCTACCACTGAGCAAATTGAAGATGAGGAGGTGGAATATATGGAAATGATGGGGCTGACACCCACAAAGACTCTCCTCTTCCCTGTATACAAATTCTTTAAGAAAGATGCCTTAAAGCTTCTACAGACATCAAAGCCCATCACTCCCCTTGACAAGAGAATGGACAAAAAGTATCAGTTGGATAGGGAGGGAGCGGATTTTATCTTTTCCCATCCTGACCACCAGGGGGTCATACAGCAAGCTGCCTGTGATAAGGCTAGAATCCCTCTGTCCTCACAGCCTCCAGACAAGGACTCCAGGAAAATTGACAGCATGGCCAAAAAAGGGTACTTGTCAGCCTCTTTGGCCATGTGCCAAGCTACCTCCCAGGTCTATGCTGCCCAGTATCAGAAATCACTGTGGCAGTCAGTTTTGGCTATGTCCTGGAAAGTCTCCTCGCCCTTGTCAGATGACCTGGCTAAGACTGCCAGGTTTGGGTTGGAGGCGGCTAAGTATCAGTTCCAGATGGCTGCTGTCACAAATGACACAGCAGCCAGATGGATGGCAGATAACGGTGGCACAGAGGAGATTTGCTTGGCTCAGAGCCACAAATCTTACTCTGGATACCCAGTACAAGGCACTGGATTTTCCCCAGAGGGTAACTCCCTTTTTGGGGAGTCCGCTGTTGCCTACATAAAGAAGGTGAATGAGTATAAGGCCACTTAAAGAAACAACTCTGCTAAGGAGAAAGCTTCTCCATCCACCAGGCCTTATGGAAGGGGAGGCTGGGGCAGGTCGTTTAATACCAGGCCCTTTCTCCAGCCAGTGGCTTTACCCCAATACCAGCAGTATCCACAGCAGGGATACTCCTGGGGCAGGGGTAGAAAGGGGTTCAGATGAGGGTTCCAGACTCTGCCTCAAGTCAAATAGACCCCCTGAGGCACAGGCTGCCTCTTCCCTCCCTGTCGGAGGCCGACTGTCCCACTTCTTCCAGGCTTGGTTGAACATCACCACAGACAAGTGGGTCCTGGAGGTGGTGGGTCAAGGTCTGTCTCTAGACTTCAAATCCCTTCCTCCTAAAAAGATCAGGGTTTTCAGCTCACCCTGTCTAGCAGAAAAGACACTGCTAGAAGCAGAAGTTTGAAACCTGCTTGATAAGAGCAGTAGAACCAATTCCAACCCCCTGAGAGGAAGGGGTTTCTATTACAGATACTTCCTAACCAGAAAGAAAAGTAGGGAGTGGCAGTCTTATTGGATCTCAGAGCTCCAAACATGCACCTGAAGAAACCAAAGTTCAAAATGGTAACTTTGGCTCTGATTCTGCCAACGCTCCAAAAGGGAGACTGGTTGGCATCACTGGACTTGAAAGATGCTTATTTCCACATCCCCATAAGGGAGTCTTACAGAAAATATCTTAGATTCAGACTCCCATCAGGCCATTACCAGTTTTCAACCCTGCCTTTTGGCCTTTCTTTGGCCCCAAGGGTGTTCAGAAAGTACCTAGCAGCTGTAGTGGCACACCTTTGAAGGCAGGGAGTTACTGTCTTCCCGTATCTGGACGACTGGCTGGTGGTAGGGAAATCACCAGACCAGGTCAAGCAAGACTTACAAGTCACCCAGGATGTCTTGGAGTCTCTGGGATTCTTAATCACAAAAAGTCAGTCCTCATTCCTGCACAAATACTGCAGTTCATAGGGGCAGAGATCAACACCTTGCAGGGCAGAGCCTTCCTACCTCTGGACAGGGTAAAATGTCTCCAGTTGATTGCAAACTCATTCCGATTGCACAAACCAAAAACTGCAAGACAGTTTCTGCAGCTACTGGGCCACATGGCTGCCTCCACAGGCACAGTGCTAGGTTCTAGGTTTCAGATGAGAGAGATCCTGTTCCATCGCTGGGCTCACTGGAGTCAAAGAAAAGATTCTTTTTCAAAACTTATTCCAGTAACAAGGACTTTGTTACAGGCCCTCCAGTGGTGGAAAAAGGAATCCAACCTAAGACGGGGGATTCTCTTTCAGAAAGAACATCCCTCAGTTCTTACAACAGATGCATACCTCCTGGGCTGGGGTGCCCATTTAAGGGATCACACAACCCAGGGCACCTGGTCAGCTGCAGAGTCCCTTCAGCACATAAACTTGCTGGAACTCAGAGTTGTGCTGCTAGCTTTAAAAGCTTTCTCTTCTCCAATACAGGGCAAGGTGGTGCAAGTCAGAACAGACACCACCACCACAGTGTACTACATAGAGAAGCAGGGAGACACCAGGTCAGGCCTTCTTTGCATAGAAGCCATGAAAATCTGGACTCTGGCTTATTCCTTGGGAGTATCCCTGCAGGCAATCCACTTGCCATGGAAAGACAATACCTTGTCAGATGCCTTGAGTTGAATCAATCAGGCCCATCATGAATGGACCCTGAACAGACAGGTGGTGCAAGTGATTTTCAGAAGGTGGGGCACTCCGGAGGTAGATTTGTTTGCGTCCCATCAGAACCACCACCTGCCACAATACTGTTGCAGACTACCAGATCAGGGCACACTTTTTCTGGATGCTCTGGCTCTGGATTGGTCAGGGAGGTACCTGTATGCTTTTCTTCCTTTCCCTCTGGTTTTCAAGGTGTTACTCAAGTTCAGATCCCACACAGCATCTCTGATCTTGATAGCTCCAGACTGGCCCAGGCAGCCATGGTACTCTCTCCTGCTCTCCATGTCTGTCATCAAACCAATACACCTCCCTCAGAGGCGCAATCTACTGACCTCCAATCATGGAACCCTGTTGTACATGCATCTCAAGTCCCTCAATCTCAAGGCTTGGCTCTTGAGTAACTAGAATATGCTAATTTAAACCCCTCTGAAGCTGTGTTAAACATACTAAGAGATTACAGAAAACCTTCCACTGAAAAAACTATTCTTCCAAATGGAAGAGGTCTTCTATCTGGTGTTCAACTAGAGATTTGGTACTAGCTCAGGCTGGAGTGCCAGCTGTCCTGGACTTTTTCTCATGTACATTATCTGGGTTTGCAACCCAGTTCCCTGAAGGTTCATCTTGTAGTAGTGTCTGCTTACCTCTCTGCTGGAGCAAAGGTATCTCTAGCCTCAGAACCTATTTTTAAAAGGTTCTTTAAAGGTTTGAACCATTTGCATCCCCCTCACATAGACTTTGATGGCAGATAAGGACCTCTTGGCCCACCCAGTCTGCCCATTTCTCTACCTACTGGATAAGCTGCAGATTTTAGTTAACCAACAGCCTACTTCCTGCCACCTCCCACTATAATTGCCTTATGTCTGTCCCATGCATGTTTGAATTCCTCCACTGTTTTAGACCCCACAGCCTCTCCAGGAAGGCGGTTCCATGCGTCCACCACTCTCTCCATGAAAAAAAATTTCCTCACATTACCCCTGAACCACCTCCCTCTATCTTTAAATTGCACCCCTTGTTCTTACACATCTCTTTTTCTGAAAGATGCTACCCTCCTGGACTTTGTTGATTCCCTTGAGGTACTTGAACGTTTCTATCCTGTCCCCCCATCCTGCCTTTCATCAAGGGTATACATATTAAGCTCTCTGTCTCTCTTCATATGGTTTCTGATGCAGACCTGGCACCATTTTAGTTGCCCTCCTCTGGACTGCTTCCATCCTGTCTATGTCCTTGCATAGATGAGGTCTCCAAAACTGCACACAGTACTCCAGATGGGGTCTCACCAACTGTCTGTACAGAGGGATAACTACTTCCTTTTTTCTACTTGTGATGCCCCTTCCTATGCATCCCACACATTGCTTACCCACCTTTAGAGCATCTGATATGACTACCCCCAGGTCACAAGGCATCAGTGCCAGCATGGGATCTCAATGTGTGTATAGCTAAGCTCATGGGCTCCCCCTTTGAACCCATGGCTACAGCCCATTTGAAATATGTCACATCCTGGTGGGGGACTCCATTGTTAGGAAGGTAGAACTGGGGGAGGAAGGGGAGAGGGAGGTAAGGTGCCTGCCTGGCGCCATGGCTTGGAGGGACAGGGAGCGAATCCTCAGGATTGCCAGAGCAGCTGCACAGGGGAGGGAGCTGGATGTCATTGTCCACCTAGGGACAAATGACCTGGCTAAGAAAGGGATTAGAGAAGTGCAGGAAGAGTTTGTGGAATTGGGAGGGCCTTAGTCAAGTAGCACGACGTAACCATCTCGGAGGTGCTGCCCATCTATGGCATAGGAGAGGCTAGGGTGTTCTGCACCATGGGATTCAATCAGTGGTTGAAAAACTGGTGTGGAGCTCAGGGATTTGGCTTCATTGGGGACTGGGGGTCCACCTGGAGTGATGCAAGCCTATACTGGCATGATGGGCTGCATCTGTCTGGGAGGGGAACCAGGATCCTAGGTGATAGGTTTAAATGCTTCATTGGCAAGCTTTTAAACTAGCCAAGGGGGGGAGGCACTGGAAAGGAGCAGGAAATCCTAGCCCCCCCCCAAATAATCACGGTAGTAAGTGCGGCAAACACCAACATAGAGGTGTCGATAGGGAGAAGGGCAGGGGTAAATGGAGAAAGTGACAAAGGCAAGAAGGACAGGGATGGGGCAAAAGGGAGTAAGGCCATCAGGAAATGGAGGGTAATGAGTACCAATGCCTGTGAGTCTGGGCAACAAGCTCCTGAGCTGGTGGCCTTGATGGAAGAGGGATGCCTGGATATCATAGCAGTCACAGAAACATGGTACACAGAGAACCATGACTGGGATGTTAACATACCAGGGTACATAACCTACAGAGAGACAGGCAGGGGAGAAGAGGAGGAGAAGTTTCTATGTAAAGGAAGGATAAAAGCAACTGAACAAAAGAGTAAACGGGAGGAGAGGAGGCACTGTGGGTCACCTTGAGACTGGAAAGAGCACCACAATCCGCACAGGGTTGTGTACAGACCCCCCATGTCAGGGGAGGGAATGGACAAGGATATGATAGAAGGCATTCTTAGAATGGCAGAGAAAGGGAGATACTATTGATGGGAGACCTGAATATGCCAGATGTTAACTGGAGCACATTTGCTACAGCCACATCCAAGAGCAGGGCCATTCTTGATGCCCTACAGGTGGCAGGCATTAGACAGCTAGTTTCAGAACCCGTCGTGAGGGAGCAATCTTAGACCTCGTGATCAAACGGGGGCAGTGAGAGGATCTCAGATCTAGAAGTGGGTTGCCATCTGGGGACAAGTGACCATCAAACAGTGTGGTTCACGTTAAACTCAGCTACAGAGTCAAGCCACACAAAAGTGAGGGAACTGGACTTTAGGATAGCTGACTTTGGCAAGATGGGAGAGTCCTCAGAAAAGCACTAGCAAACAGGCTAGAAGGAGGTAGGAGCAACAATGGGGAATCATCAAAACTGCCATCACAGAGGCAACAAGCCTTTGTGTGAAGCAAATAAACAAATCAAAACAAAAAGAAAAGCCACTATGGTTCTCAAAAGAGGTGGCTGTGAAAGTCAGGAAGAAAAGATAGCATTCCGGAAGTATAAGGAACACAGAAGGAGCAGGACAGAGACGTACCAGTTAAGGCAGAAGGAAGCAGGGAGGGAAGTCAGAATAGCAAAGGCCCAAACTGAGGAAAAGATAGCCAACTCAGTTAAGAAGGGGGATAAAACCTTTTATAGGTACAACAGCGAGCATAGAAAGACAAAGGGAGGGATAGTGAGACTGAATAGAATGAATGATGGGCAGGCAGAGGGGGACAGTGAAAAAGTAGGGATACTGAACGAATATTTCTGCTCAGTATTTACAAAAGAGGAGGGGGAAGTGCCTAATCCAATTAACAGAAGCACTCTTGATAGGGGGGTCGATCCTAGTCCTTTCACAGAAGAAAGGGTTCTACAAGAACCCTAAACTGAAGGTGGACAAAGCAATGGGTGCTGATGGAATTCACCCCAGAATTCTAAAAGAATTAAGGGAGGAACCAGTGAAACCACTGGCTACTCTTTTAATAAATCATGGAGGATGGTGTGGTACCCGAGGACTGGAGGAAGGCGGATGTGATTCCCTTCACAAAGTGGGACCAAGACAGAGGCAGGAAACTACAGACCTGTCAGTCTGACCTCTGTGGTAGGGAAAGTGATGGAGTCACTCTGAAGGAAAGAATAGTTGAGTACCTAGAGGCCAGTGGAGCACAGGACCCAAGGCAGTATGGATTCACAGCAGGAAGGTCATGTCAGACGAATCTAATAGATTTCTTTGACTGGGTGACCAAAGTAGTAGACCAGGGAGGGGCTGTGGACATGGCCTACCTGGACTTTAGCAAGGCATTTGACACAGTCCCACACAAAAGATTAATAGTCAAATTAACCAGCCTGGAAGTGGGACCCAGGGTGCTAGCCTGGGTAAAACATTGGCTGCACAACAGGACACAGGAGGTAATTGTAAATGGAGTCCACTCTGAAGAAAGAGAGGTTACTAGTGGGGTACCGCAGGGTTCAGTATTGGGTCCAGTCCTTTTTAATGTCTTCATCAGTGACATTGCAGAGGGACTGGAAGGAAAAGTATGCCTTTTTGCAGATGACACAAAGATCTGCAACAGGGTTGATAAACAAGGAGGCGTGGAAAGGATGAAAAGGGACTTGGCAAGGTTGGAGGAATGGTCAGAAGTATGGCAGCTAGGATTCAATGCAAAGAAGTGCAAAATAATGCACCTGGGAAACAAAACCCAGGGAAGAAACACAAATTGGGGGTAGTAACAACAAAAAGGAAAGGGACCTGGGGTAATCTATACTGATGACCTTAAGCAGGCAACAATGTGAGAAGGCAGTAGGAGGGTGGGGGTATACTGGGATGTATAGGGAGAGGCACCAGCAGCAGAAAACAGAAGTTGTTATCCCTCTGTACAGACAGTTGGTGAGACCCCATCTGGAGTACTGTGTCCAGTTCTGGAGACCCCATCTCCTGCAAGGACATAGACAGGATAGAGGTAGTCCAGAGGAGGGCAACTAAAATGGTGCAGGGTCTGCAAGAGAAGCCGTATGAGGAGAGACTAAAGGAGCTTAATATGTATACCCTTGAGGAAAGAAGGGAGGGGGGAACATGATAGAAACTTTTAAGTACCTCAGTGGAATCAACAAAGTCCAAGAGGGTAGCATCTTTCAGAAAAAGAGAGTTGCAAGAACAAGGGGACACAATTTAAAGATAGGAGGGCGGTTCAGGGGCAATGTGAGGAAGTATTATTTCACAGAGAGGGTAGTGGATGCATGGAACAGCCTTCCTGAAGAGGTTGTGGGATCTAAAACTGTGGGAGAATTCAAGAATGCATGGGACAGACATAAGGCAATTCTTGTGGGGGGGTAGGAAGAAATAGGCTGTTGGCTAACTAGGATCTACGGCCTATCCTGTAGGTAGGGAAATGGGCAGACTAGATGGGCCAAGCGGTCCTTATCTGCCGTCAAAGTCTATGTTTCTATGAAAACAGTGTTTCTAGTGGCAATGACTTCTGCAAGAAGAATCAGTGAGCTCCAGGCTCTCCGTATCGACCAGGACTATATCTCTTTTCATAGAGATAACGTAGTCCTGAGAAGAAATAGAAAATTCCTTGCCAGGGTGGTTTCGGATTTTCATCTGAACCAATCACTCTTCCTTTCTTTTTTACCAACCATGCCAGTTCTGGTGAGAGAGGACTTCACAGTCTGAATGTAAAAAGGGCTCTCAGCTATTACATGATAGCCACTAAGGACCATAGGCAGGAGAGAAAGCAACTTTTCCTGACTTATGGGGATGTAGGAAAAGAAAGGTAATCCAGCCTCCAAAAGGTCCATTTCTAGATGGATAGTCCAGTGCTGCTACAATAAAGCTGGCAGGGAGCCTCCAACAGGGTTGAGGGCTCATTCTACAAGAGGAGTAGCTGCTACCTTAGCAGCTGCCAGAGATGTTCCATTAGTGGACATTTGTAAATCGGCTACTTTGAAAACAGTGCACACCTTTACAAAGCATTACAACCTGGATATTCTGTCTAGGAGTGATGCTAGGTTTGGCACAGCAGTCCTGCAAAGTCTGTTTCCAAAATAAGTTCTATGTTCACCTCCAGCGGTTGTAGTCTGCTTAAAGTTAGGAATATCTGAGCATTACTGGGGTTAGAAGAAAAAAATTACTTCCCATAGTAATCTTGTTTCTTCCCACTGATGCTCAGATATTCATAACGTACCTCCCTTTCCAGAACTTCAGCCTCTGCACTCCGCATGCTGGTGCCACTGTATCACACTATACCCTTGCAGTGCATATTCTCTGCACCTGACAATAGTTTTAGTAATTAGAATTCATTGTGTTTCTCTTTTAATGTTTTTCTGGCATTTTGTTCTAATTTTATGAAATTATCTTGTTCCTCCAGTTGGAGGTTTGTAATACATCCAGTTTTTGGAATTTAGGCAAATCCAATATTTTAATCTGACAAATGATAGTATTGTAGTACACTAGACCTGCCTTCCCAGGCTCCTACAAAATCTGAAGAGGTTTAGGACACTGGCAGTTGGTAGAGGCAGCGTTTGAAAGACTCTCACGTGCAAAGTGTTCTGTCATTTTCATGTATTCTGTCTCTCCGGGCAGTCCAACCACACAGGCTTACTGCTTAAAGTTATGAAAATCTGAACATCACTGGGAAGAAACAAGATTACTATAGTAAGTATTTTTTTCTTTTCATTTAAAAAAAATAAATAAAAATGACTAAACACAACCAGTTTGTGGGTCTCCTTTATTATTCTCAGTTTCCTGGTTTTTGGGAACCGAGACAATATTTGGTTATTCTAACCAAAAAAAAGTCATTTGAGATATATTTTATTTGCAGTTTTTTTTTTTTTTTTTTTTTTGAGGAACCAAACTGCATTTTTTCATATTTAAAACCCTTTTAAGAATAGTTGGGTTTTTATAGTTACACAGTTTTCTATTGGGAACCGGGAACGTCTTCCTGGGGTTATCATTGTTTGGCATGACTGATAGAAACCAAAAAGAAAACAGGACCAACAGGTTTTAAAAATTATAAGTTTTTTTTTTTCCAACTCCTGGCAAAGGCAGATAGTCATGAGTTGTGTTTAAAGTGCCTGGGTCCAGACCACAATTTTGCCAGTTGTGAATGAACTCTTATCAAATTTTTGCACTAAAACACAAAAGAAAAGGGCTAAAAGATTAGAAAACCTTATGGCTTCTTAGTTTGCCTCCACCTCACCTAAAGGCTCAGAGGAGGGTTCATCTCCTCAGAATAAGCAACAGTCCTTGTTAAAGGTGGCAGAAGAAGGATAAGGGTGCAAAACATGGTTCAGAACTCAGGGTGTCCAAAAGGAGGAACCCTGAATCCAGTACACATAGAAGAGCCTCAGAGCAGACGCCAGAGATGGTACTGCCAAGAAAAAAACAAAAAGAAAAACATGTTGCTGTACCTCCTTGTGAAGAAAGAAGTCACCAGTGTGCACAAATAAAATGTCCTTCCTAGAGGACATGATAAAGGTATGATAATTCCTCCAGGATTTCCAGGCTATAGGAAATTTCATGAAATATGTCTACCCACCCCCACCCCCTTCCAGGCTCCAGTTCCATTTCCAGTGCTGTGGTGGAAAAGAAAAATTACTCACCTTAGTAATGTTGTTTCTTCTAATGGAGTCTTGCTGTATTCTGACGTATGCAGTGATCACCAACCTTTGAACTGCCCCGGAGAACAGAGTTAACTTTCCATGCAGGGCATGGAACGCTGAGCTCGAGCTCGGTTGAAGCCTCTGTCTGCTGCTGTTTAAACTCCAACCGTCCGATCTTTACGAGCTATACTCACTAAGCGTTCTGTGTGGAAACTGTAAAACTCACACTAGCCAACTGGCAACTAAATTTGGTAAAAAAGGTTTTTTTTTGGTTTCAAAGCAAAGACTCAAGTCAGGAAACCCCAAAAAAAAAAACACAACACACACCCAAAATAAGAGGGTGAGAATGGGGCACCTCTAGGTGCCAACACTGCTCCTGCCCACCCACATCCCAAAATCTAGGTTCTGAGAGGGGAGGCAGGGGGGAGGTCAGAATACAGCAAGACTCCATTAGAAGAAACAGCATTACTAAAGTGAGTAATTTTTTCTTCAAACAACATGAAGTCTTGCTGTATTCTGACATATGCAGACTACCAAGCAGTACCTCCATGGGAGGAGGGACAGAACCTACTTTGGAAAAAGGCTCTGAAGTACTGCTGTGCCAAACCGAGCATCACTCCTAGCCTGGATATCCAGAGAGTAATGCTTGGTGAATGTATGGACTGCTTTCCAGGTGGCTGCTTGACAGATTTCTAAGATAGGAATATCCCTGGCAGCAGCCAGGGAAGCAGCTGTACCTCTAGTAGAGTGAGCCCTCAGGCCTCAGGGTGGGGTTCTACCCAATTTTTCATAGCAGAATTGTATACAAGAAACAATCCACCTGGCAATAGATCTTTTAGTGGCAGGTTTGCCCTTACCAACTTCTCCATAAGTGAGGAACAACTAGAAGGACTCAAACCTGTGACCCTTGGTGCACTCTATGTAGTAGCTAAGAGCTCTTTCTATGTCCAGGCTGTGCAACCTCCTCTCTCCAGAGGAGGAATGGTCAGTGAAGAAAACAGGGAGAGACATAGACTGATTAAGGTGGAAATCTGAAACCACCTTAGGCAAAAACTTCCTGTTAGTTCTTAGGACCACTTTATCTCTATGGAAAGAGATGAAATCAGGCTCCACTGACAGGGCTTGCAATTCACTGATGCGCCTGGCAGAGGTAATGGCTACCAAAACAGTTTTCCAAGTCAAGTACTTAAGCTCTGCAGAGGACAAAGGCTCAAAGGGGGGTTGCATAAACTGAGCAATGCAAACATTAAGGTCCCAAGCAGGAGCAAGGTCCCTAAAGGGAGGATTGATGTGCAGCAATCCCTTGAAGTATTTACAAAATACAGGATGGGCTGATAGAGGAGAGGGCTTGCCTACTGACAAAAAGGCAGAAACAGTTGCTAGATGCACTTTAAGTGTAGCTGGTCTAAGTCCCAAGCCATTAAGATGAACCATATAGTCCAGGACTGTAGGCAACCCAGCAGATTCTGGAGAATATGCTTATTAGAGCACCAAATAGTGAAACTTTTCCATTTGGAGTTGTAAGTCTTTCTGGTGGGAGGCTTTCGAGAAGCCTAAAGAATATCCAGAACACCTTGAGAGAGGTGCAGATCAGCAAACTCTAACTCTTCAAGAGCCAGGCCTTGAGATTGAGAGATTTGAGATTCAGATACCAAATCCTTCCCTGAGAGGATGTCAACAGGTTGTAATTCCTGGGAAGAGACAGGGGAAGGTGGACTGCTAAGGACAGCAACGGTGGATACCAGGGCTGTCTGGCCCAGTCTGGAGCGATCAGAATCTCACTGCATGGTTGAGACCTGATCTTGACTAGCACCTTGGAGAGAGGGAAGGGGGGGATGCATACAGGAACTTCCCTTCCCAATTCAGAACCAGAGCATCCAGGGGGACTGAGCCCAAGACTGGGGGTCTGCAACAAAAGAAAGGACGTTGGTGATTGTCTAGGGCTGCAAAAAGATCCATCTGTGGAGTGCCCCATCTGGAGAAAATCACTTTCAAAATTAGGAGATCTAGGGCCCATTCGTGGTGGCCCTGAGATATCCTGCTGAGAGCATCTGCTAGGACACTGCCCTTCCCTGGGAGGTGAACTGCTATCAGAGAGGTTTGCAGGGAATAGGCCAGAGACCACAACTTCATTGCTTCTGTGCACAAGGCCGTAGACAGAGTGCCTCCTTGCTTGTTGATGTACCACTTTGTGGTGGTATTGTCTGTTCTGATCTGGACCACCTTGTTCTGTACAGATTTGGAAAAAGCTTGCAGAGCCAGAAACACTGCTCTGAGTTCCAAGAGACTGACGTGAAGCAGAGATTCTTGAGATGACCACAGCCCTTGGGTGGTAAGATTCCCCAAAGTGGGCTCCCCAGCCCAAGAGGGAGGCGTCTGTGGTGAGGATTAGTGAATGAGACTGAGTGACAAAAGGAACTCCCTGTCTTACACTGTCCTGATCCTGCCACCATTGCAAAGCCTGGATCAGGGTTCGAGTCACTAGGACTAGTTTGATAAGGGAATCCTTTCTTTGGGACCAGAAGGCTCTTAAGTGGAACTGAATGTCCCTCATCTGGAATCTTGCCACCTGGACCACTGTTGTAGAGGCTGCCATGTGGCCCAGGAGCTGCAAGAAGTGCCTTGCTGGCCGAGACACCTGAAGGGTGCAAGAAGAGGCCAGTTCTATAAGGGTCCTTGCCCTGTCCAGGGGAAGGAAGGTTTTTGCTCTTATTGTATCCAACTCCGTCCCTATAAAGGTGAGGAGCTGTACTGGCTCGAGAACTGACTTTGGAAGGTTTAGGAGGAATCCTAAGGAAGTGAGCAGTTGCTGAGTTATCTGAAGATGTGACTTGACTTGGTCTGGAGACTGACCCACTATGAGACAGTCGTATAAGTATGGAAAGATGGAGATCTTGTTTCTCCTTAGGAAAGCAACCACTACTGCCAGGCACATTGTGAACACCCTTGGGGCTGATGTTAGGCCAAAGGGCATTGCTCTGAATTGATAGTGGCCTGAGGGCAACTTGAACCTGAGGTACTTTCTGTGGGAGCACCTGATGGGAATGTGAAATAGGCATCTTTGAGGGTCCAGGAGCTAGCCAGTCCCTGGCCTTAGAGAAGGCAGAATTATTCCCAGAGTCACCATTTTGAATTTTGGCTTAAAAAGGTGCTTGCTTAGATATCTCGGATCCAGGATGGGCCGCCATTCTCCTGTCTTTTTGGGGGTTAGGAAGTACCTGGAGTACAATCCTTTGCCCCTGTGTAGGGTAGGAACCCTTTCTGTGGCTCTGAGAGCCAAGAGGGAAGAAACCTCTGCCTCTAGGACAAGGGTCTCTGATGGATTTGCAGGTGGAAAGGATCTGGTTCTCATCTTGGGAAATTTTTTGAAGCTGAGAACCAGTCCCTGGCTTACTACTTCTAGGACCCACTTGTCTGATGTTAGACTTCCAGTCCTGGACAAAGTAAGCCAGCATGCCCCCTACTGGTATTAGAGAATCGGTCCGGGCAGACCCATCAGGGTGTCTGCTTGGCAGGGGCTTTAGGCTGAGGGGTGGAAGTAGGCCTGCTCATACCCTGTCTGCCTCTCCCTGTAAAGAACCCCGTCTGAGCATAAGCAGAAGAGGAGGCCTGGGCTTGGTAAAAAGGCCTTTGAAAGGGCCTGCCCCTGCGCCTGGAATGCTGCCTTTGAGGAGTGGCTTGCCTTTCTTTTCCCTGAGCACTCCTGTAGGTGGTCCTGTACTCGTCCATATTCTTCATGTAGTTCTCTGTCTGCTCCCCAAACAGAGAATTTCCAACAACAGGAAAATCCATGGCCTTAGCATGGGTATCCTGTGATAGGCTAGTACATCTGAGCCAAGCCATCCTCCAAAGGACCACAGATGTAGCCATGACTCTAGATGAAACCTCATTGGAGTCCACAGCAGCATGAAATTGCACCTTGGATGCCTCAATCCCATCCGCAGCCACCTGCTCCAGCTCCTTGGCAAGCTGGTCAGGGGCCTGTTTAGCTAGAGCCACCTGGACTTCTGGTATCTAGCTGTGCAGGTCATATAGTTAGCCTGCCTGAGTCCCAAAGATGCTGCCATGTACTGTTTGCCATGGCATCAATCCTCCTGGAGTCCTTATCTGGGGGGTGTGAAGTCAAGGGAATAGTTGCTCTATCACAGACAGCAGCCTGCACTACCCCAACATGGCTGCATTGCTGGAAAAGGAACTCCGTGTCCGAGCCTGAAAGGGTATACCTCTTGTCCATTCTTCTGTCCACAGGAGGTATGGAATTAGGAGTTTTTGGAATTTTTTAAATGTCCGTTTCCCAAAAGATTTATGGAGGGGAATAGGCAATCTCCTGGACTCTGGGATGTCCATCATCTCAACAAAATCAGGCTCCTCCTGATCCTCTGCTGCTTCTTCCATAGGAAGTTGGAGGGTTTCAGCCACTTTCTTGTAAAACATAAAGTGGGAAGGGGACTCAGAAAGCCTAGGAGGAGAAACACCTGAAGGTCTGTCTGGGGAGATGTCCGGGTCAATAGGCACATCCAGACTTTCATAATCACCATTATCATTATCTTCATTATCTTCATACTCTTCCCTTCTCCTCCTCCTCCGGTTCATAAAATTCTTCTGAAGTATAATCCGGAACCGGGGAAACCGACCGAACCGAGCCCCTGACAGATGGTGCCCGTTCGGCTGGGACTGAAGTTAGCGATTGAACTATCTTTATCGCTTTGGCTGTTTCATCAGCGGTCAGAGAAAGAACTTGTGGATCCAAACCGGATGATTTTTCCCTTTTCTTTCTTTTAACTGGAACCGACTCCTCAGAATCGGTTCTCCTTTTGCCCAAAGAAGTTTCACCCTGGTCAGAGGGCACTCCTTCTGGTTCGGTCGGAACCAAACTGGGCTGGCCATCCGGGTCAGCGGACTTCTCGGCCTCCCTTTCTCTCAGTCTACCTACTCTCTTATCCAGGGTAGCTTTGGGAAAACTTTTGCAAATCTGGCAGTCTGAATCGAGGTGGTCAA
Organism: Neoceratodus forsteri; assembly: GCA_016271365.2. Taxonomy (NCBI): domain Eukaryota; kingdom Metazoa; phylum Chordata; order Ceratodontiformes; family Ceratodontidae; genus Neoceratodus; species Neoceratodus forsteri. The sequence continues at coordinate 516,696,958 of CM028136.1, read as the reverse complement.
ACCCCAGACAATAAGCGGGTGGTGTGGAGATCAGCCTTAGCAAGGCTTCCACACACATACAGTGTTGAAACCCAGTGGGCCCGTTTTTTCTTGGGTTTCTCAGACATGGCCAATCTAACCAAAACTTACCCTTTTTTCGGCTTAATCCGCCCAGACACCCCTATGGTTCCTGGCCGTGTTACGGAGTAAATGAAAAGCAAATCGGTTTTTTAGAACCAATACGGACCAGTTACTACACTCTAATAAAGACAGAAGTTTTTAACGATAAACCTGATCGGTTCAAACCGAACGATCCAGTGTTTACAAGTTCCACACAGAAACCAATACAAAACCTATCTAGTACTCACGGTACCACAGACAAAGACTTAAACCGACAGGTTCAGTAGCTGAAATTTGGTCGAAACTGAGTGAAAAAATTACACTTTAAACGGCTTTTTTGAACTGAGCGGAGGAGAAATCTCCGGAGCAACTGTTCAGTGAGGTGGAGTAAAGAATCTGACGGTTGGAGTTTAAACAGCAGACAGAGGCTTCAACCGAGCTCGAGCTCAGCGTTCCATGCCCTGCATGGAAAGTTAACTTTGTTCTCCGGGGCAGTTCAAAGGTTGGTGATCACTGCATATGTCAGAATACAAGAAGACTTCATGTTGTTTGAAGGTTGAAGTGCACTATGAAGATGAGAAGGAAGGGGAACCCATAGAACCAGTTAGTTGTCCTGAGCAAGAATTTGGCTCTCCTCCTGGGCCTTCAAGTGATTATGCCTCTCACTGTACCTTGGTAAGGCATATGGTAAATGCTCTCAATCACTCCACACAGGAAATTGAGAAGGATGAGGATGAGGTAGAATTTGTGGATATGATGGGCATAGCTCCCATAAAGAGATTGATGCTGACCATCCATAAATCCAGAGAAAGCAACTTCTAAAGTCATGTCAGCACCCTACTCAGCTGCTGGCATAGATAAGAAAATTGAGAAAAAATATCAGTTGGACAAACAGGGTTCTGAGTACCTTTATTCCTACCCTGAACATGAGGGAGTGGTCCAGACTGCCGGCTGTGACGAGACCAAAGAGCCCCTTTCCTCCTAGCCTCATGAGAAAGATTCCAGGAAGCTGGATAGCATGGGCAGAAAAGTTTATACGTCCACTTCCATGCTCCTAAGGCAGGCAGCTTACTTGTCCTATACACCACAGTACCAGAAAGCCCTGTAGAGTGCCATTCTGGCACTGAGTAGAAAGACTGCTAAAGACTTCACACAGGATATGGCTGACGCAGCAAAAACAGCCATAGATGCCGCAAAGTACCAGTTCCATATGGCAGTGGACACAAATGACACTGAATCTAGGGTCATGGCCCATGCAGAATCCTTAAGGTTTGCCTGATTTAGAACTATCAGTGTGTTCCAGGACAGGCAAACACAACTGATGGATTTTCCCTGTGAGGGATGTTCACTCACTGGTGACAAGACAGAGGCTTACATGAAAAAGGTGGATAAATACAAAACCACATAGAAGAGCAACACTAAGAAAGAAAAGGCTCCACTTCCTACAGGCATTATGAAAGGGGAGGTGGGGTAAGGGTAAGTGGTTCCACTGTGCATGTATCTCCTATGATTACCCTCCTCATAGGGGCTACTATTGGGGTAGGGGTAGAAGGAGCACCAGGCATGCAGCTGTAGCACCAGCTCCCAAAGCACAAGCAAAGCAAAAGCCCTGACAAGTCTGTACAGGTCACTCAGAGATTGCCAGTGAGGGGCAGTCTGACTCGCTATTCCCAGGAATGGACAAAACTAACCACAGACAGGTGGGTCCTGGAAATAGTCAAGGTGTGTCCCTGCAGTTAAGAAAATCTCCAAAACTGTAGAACCACAAGGTGTTCCACCCTCATACTCCATCAGAAAGAATCCTGTTGGAGATGGAGGTGAGGAAATTGCAGTGGAAAATGTACCTCCCTCACAGTGGACCAAGGGAGTTTATTCCAGGTACTTCCCGACCCACAAGAAGAATGGGGAGTGGTGACCCATTTTAGACCTGAGATACCTGAACAAACAAAGAAAGAAAAATTCAAGATAACACTTCTCTGATTCCATCTCTGCAAAAAAGGAGACTGGCTGGAGTCGCTGGATCTGAAGGATTCCTGCTTTAATATACCAGTGGGGCCTAGTCACAGAAAGTACTTCAGGCTCAGGATAGTGAACTGCCAGTATTAGTTCACAGCCCTTTGGCCCCTTACAGCACTCAGAGCGCTGGCATTATGGCACTGGGCAATCAGGATGCCAAATGCGGGATTTGGCGCCCCCTTCCCAAGGTCTGCCCCCAAGAGTAGGACTCTTTAAGTAGGGGTGTGGGGGGCTGTGCAAAAAAAGTGATCGGCGACATTTGCCAATTGTCACCCTAATTTGCCCGGTGCCAGAATGCTGGCACATTCCAAGTGGAATCCCCTTCGGCCTCACCTCAGCTCCCAGAGTGTTCACAAAGTGCCTTACTGTGGTAGCAGCACATTTGAGAAGGCAAGGGGTGGTGGTTTTTTCCCTATCTGAATTACTGGTTGCTCCGTCACCTGGCTTTACCTCAACATTCTTGCTGTTTGGCTTGGCATCACTGCCTCCAGCACCACTGTTTCTACCTGCTTCATTAATGTTTCTGCTTTGTGTGTAGTCCTCTGTTTTATGCAGTGACTCCTTCTTTCTCCATTGAAGGTTTCCTGCCAGTGTGCGTGCTGTTTTTCACTTGGCTTTGTGTTGTTGGCCTTCTTGCCCATCGGGCAGGTATCTTTATCTTAAACAGATCCTGTTCCTGTTAGTCATTTCTGCTCCTGGCGTTTCCTCTGCTGGATATAGCTGGGCTTAGTCCCAAGACAGATTCTGTTCTATACACAGCCCTCTCTTTGAACGATAGCTATTTTTACATATTCTTCAGCCTACTTACTTTTGCAGTGTGTTCAGCTTGTTGCCTGGCTTCGTTTAGTCATCAGTCTCACTACATGGTCTCTTTTGGCTCATTCATTATCTTTTGATGATCGAGACTTGCTGTATTGGTAGGGTAGGCTTGGCTGGCTTGTCAGAGTGACTCTTTGCTGCTTCTCGTCTCACCAACATTCCCACCATTGTCTGGTGCAGAGGTCTTCTTGTCCAGCCACCGAATCTCAATCTGATGTTGTCGCTGCCTGTTTGTTTCATCATCCGGCCTTTATTTGCAGTATTTCTTGCCTTTTGGCTGTTACTTTTTCATCACTGTTCTCTGCTTCACTTGCTAGTGCGTGTCTCCCCATTGTGGTTTGTGGCTCTGCCCTGCCATGGTCCTCGCCTGGTTTTCTTGCTCCCTTGGCTTCTGGCTGTTTCACCTGCCTGGTTAGGGGCCTTATTCAGCTCTTCTCTCTGGCCTCCCTCTTGCTTTCCCATGGTACTGGTTTGCAGTTGTTTCATAGGTTTGGCTCAATGGAGGGAGCTGTCCTCAAAGACAGAAAAGTTACTCACCTTAACAGTAGATCTTCTACATAATATATCCTATTGTGCCACATCTTTCCCTTCACCTTCCCCCTTGTTAATGAGCGGCATACTTTGAGTAAAGGGCATTTTTGTTAATACATGATCAAGGCCACTGATTTTACGGTGATTGAAACAATTAAATTCCGTTTTCAAGACTTAAGATTCCGGGATTTCACCGGTGATTGTTACTCTTAATTACCGGATTTTACCGGGATTCTGCTATCATTCTTTTAGTATGTGCATAAATAATCAGAATTAAAGAAGGCTTAATATACAGAGCATTAAATAAAGCAAACTGAAAATAGTACAGGAAGGAATTAAAAGAAACACACACTTTTTTATAGATTTACTGATCTGATAGAAAATGTCAGATTCCATGAAATCTTATCTTCGTTTTTACCGGTCTTCAGGCAGCCCTAATTCTGGAATTTTACCGGATTTTCCTGTAAAAACCGAAAAACAGTGGCCTTGCACATGCTTTTTCCTGTTTGTTTTTGACCTGTACTGGGTCTATTGTTCTTGCTCCCTGTCACCACTTCCAGACATCAGGTGTTGACCAGGCCTTTCCTTTCTCATCAGTCTCGCTTAACACTGTATTGTTTCCAATTGGTGGAGCAAACTGAGGAGTTATGGGGCCACCATGTTATACAGACACAGAGGATGCATGTCATTGTGGGCAGTCTTGGCGAGACGGAAGTTTCCAAGCAGTCCTGATGCAGATGGTTTCTGTGTTCCATAGGTGTGGCTTAATGGAGCAGATTCATTTAAAAATATATACTGCATATATGTTGTTACAGTAAGTAACTGTTATTTCTCTTTGGTTGCCTGTCACTACACAAGAGTGTAGATGTGCTCTTTAAATCACACTTGGCCAAAAAAATATTTCCTGAAAACCCAGTGAAGAGATGCCATCTATATTGCAGAAGTTTTAATGGGGCATGCTGAAAGGTAACATGTATGTATACACTTGGAGTGCTGAATTGGGGCCGAGTTTTGCCAAGTTACTGCAGTATAATTTAAAGACTTGTTCCCTTTTTCCTAGGTGCTTATTAAACATGCGTTACTACAGAATAATTCTGCATAATGTAATGTTGGCAAAAAGGGATATGTGGAGCTTGCAATATATCTGAGATGGACATTTAAAGTGAAAATTGGGATCACATCATGTGAAAAGCATACAGCCCTGTAATACTCTCCCAGCAGAGGTTTCTTTATACACGCACACCAATTTTTCCAGCATTCGTTTACACTAACTGTACTGTTCGTTCATGGATATTTTTCCCCAGATGAATAAACCTTCAACTGTAATTTTTTAGTGAAGAAAATTGCTTGCCCTCTTAGTGTTTGTATCATGAATTCATTCTGGCATTTTCTTTCCTTGATTATATTTTAAGTACCCTGTGACCATTTATTCTCCTTGAATTTGCAAGGATAAATATAATGAAAAAGGGAACATTTACTCTTTATGAATGTATTTTGTTTCTTAGAAATATGTTGCTGTTTATCATAATCAGACAAACTAACATTTTAAACACACAACCTGTTCCAAAGAATCTACCCGTTTAATGGTAGCTGGTATGACTGAAAGATTATTGGTGCTAAAACTAACCCCAGAAACCTGCTTGGTGCTTGTTCACTACAGTCAGGACTGGGTTTGTAATAGGGAGTAGATTAATAATACCAAGTATTGCCTCAGTACTGTAAGCCTTGATGCAATATATCCCTGTTTCTGTTCTTAGGGCTATTCTGTGCGCTAGATCCAGATATTTTGCTGCTATGCTGAGTGGAAGCTGGGCTGAAAGCTCCCAGGAGCACATCCATCTTCAAGGGTAGGTACAGTTTTGTATGTCAGTGGGGGAGGGGAAGAGATTGAGCCACTGCAGAAATGCAGTAAGGCTGAGAAATGGAAATGCATTTGGTCAGCATTATGTGGAAGAAATGGTTTTTGCAAATTGCTAATGGTGTGATTTTCTTTTTTCCTTTTTTTTTTTTTTTTTTGTTTGGCACAATTGTTCCTCATAGGTAATGGCCTTTTTGCATTAAGACATGACCAGAGTTGGATTTCCATCAGTTAATCTAATCCTGGGGGTGTAATGAGGGGTCATGAGGCATAACTGAGTGCCTTATGCTCCTAGGATTAGATTAACAAAGATGACCCAACCCTCGAGCAGTGTTTCAGTCCAATTTTCAGCAGCAACGCAAATCTTTTGAGTGATAAGGTACATCTTAGCTTACTAAACTTAGAATTTGAAGGAAAAGGTAGCAACAACATAATTTACTACATACTGTATAAACAGAGGTTTGTTTCATCAGGAGTTTGGGTTGAAAAAAATAAAAGTGAGGTCACCAGTAAACTCTAGTATCTGCACCTAGGGAGCACTACATTTGTGGGCTGGGGAACCACTGCCCTTGGTGCCTTCATGCTATTATTAAATTAAAAGGGTCCTTATTTCTTTAAACTGAATGTGTCAGTTTAAATTCTAATATTTACTGCATGGGGGGCTGGCAGTACAGCCTAGGGGTTAGAGTAATGAGCTGCGAATGAACTTGGTACATCTAGCAGACCTGGGTTTGATTCCCACAATCTCCACTTGCATACTTTGTGACTTTGAGCAAGTCAGTTAACCTCCCCAGTGCTCCCAGGTCACCCCTGAAAACAGGCACTTTTGCCTAGTGGGCCTTTTAAAAAAAAAAAAAAAAAAAAAAAAGACTTTCCAGCCATTAATATAATCCTTTAGAATGTATGTCAGCCAGAAATTTCAGTTATGTACACACTCTCCAACTGCTGCTCCCAAATACAAAATAACAGATTGTCATATGTCTCCTCTAATCTCTAAACAGGTTTTATACATATCTACGTCCTAAACAATATGTTTAAACAGATATAGAAACTACTCAATGGTCTACAATACTCTAGATCAGGAGTTCTCACACTTTATCATAGTGAGCCTCCCCCAGGCCTTGTAAAAGACCCTGAGCCTCCCCCAATATAGAAATAGTTTTGGGCCTCCCCATAGAACAACTATCATACTTTGCACATTACAGGAAGACTACAATGAAGTACATGTGAGTAGTTGAGTTTATTCTCATTTTATTGAACTTATTATTCTCCCTCTCTATAATCCCCTCCCCAGGTCAGCCTACTTGCTCCACACTTCTGACTTTTGGACTCTGTTTACCCTTTGTTGCAGTACCTCCATGAGTTAGATTGCCTTCTTTGTCAGTTTTACCCTGCTCTCACTTTCTCAGGGACCATTTTGCTCCCTCCTGCTCTTGCTCCTAGTATATCTCTGTTTGGCCTTGGTATTTGTGCTTTTCTGATGCCAGTATAATGGGTCAGTTGTTACCTTGTTCCTATTCATTTGCATTATTTTGAATTTTGTTTTGCACAGTTTCTAAGAATTGTATTTCCCCCATGTCATACCAAGAAACAAGTGTGTGTTTGAGCGTGTCTTTCCTGGTAACCATTTCGTACATAAATTTACATGCCATTATTCGCTTTCACTTTGCTGCATCCTTCACACGAAGCATCCAAAACCTGACATTTAAATATAGTACATTTTAAGGCTTGCTTGAGCCTCCCCTGGAACAGGTTGGGGCCCTCCTTGGGGTGGCTGGCCTCACCATTTGAGAAACCCTGCTCTAGATAACAATGGCAATGGAGCCGGCCCAGTGGCGCTGAGGGTTTAGGTACTGGATGCCACACCTCGCGCCCCGCTGGTGACCTGAGTTCAGGAAAGAGGTCGAGGTTCAGCAGGGAGGACTGGGATCGAGAGTCCGTAGGACTGCTCTCCTAGTCCTGGGGAGAGTTCGGGATTCCTCTGATGTACTGGTGACCCCTGGCGGCTGGGGCTTCTGCAGTGCACAGCAGCAGCAGCTAGAGGATTGGAGCGCAGCGGACGTCTTCCGAGTGCGTGCGGGAGCACGCACACACCAGGCGGGATGTCATTGCACATCCACACTCCAGGGGAGAAATTTTCTTCTGCCTTTGGGTGAGGCGATAGCGAACATAGGCATGCTGACCCACCACATGCCCAATGTTGGCTGACTCTCTGGAACTCCCTGGGGTCTGGGGGCCTCTCCGTAGGGCCGGGAGAGCCCCAGACCTTGCTTATCCGATATAGCCCCAGAGTTATTGGTTCAGGCGGGCGGGTGAGTGAAGCGACTGCAGATGGGACCCTGAGAGATGCCCCGAAGGTAGGGTGCATAAATAAAGCATACCAAAAAAGAATGGCAATGGTAACAAAAAGACACATGGTTTGGGACAGGCATTAAAAAATTGTACACAAATGTGTACAGTGAGTATGCCTGCCTGCACCCTTGATGTCAGCCAAGCAGAATGTTCACTTTCCAGCCACTGTTTTATGACAATTATTTGTCCTAGCTATATGAGTATGGTTCTGCTGTGAAGAAAGGGAGTGGGGTTTGGTGTTATGTAGTACCTTTCATGTGCACTGAATCCCAAAGGGCTTTACTAGCGAAAAACAGTTGCATCAGGCATTAGCTATCAACTGTTTCCCTAATGCAGGTGTGGATCTTTGATCTAAGCTTGTAAGTTCCCAGAATAAACCTAGTCATCTGTGTAGGCATGTTTATGGGACGTATTTTATTTTCACTGGTGTTTTGCTCTGTTTCTGGCTGAACCTTGTCATTCAGCATTAGCAGAGTTTTTAAAATGTATTTTTAGACGTTTTATTTGCTATACGTTTAATACCACAATGATGGATGTTTTAGGTCCAAACAAGGAGACAGGGGTACAGATCTTCAAATAGAAGAGCAACCACAGTGCAAATATTTGTTCTGTGCTTCCATTTGACCCAGCAGCTGTTATATTCATTTGGATAGTAAGAGTCACTATCCTACTTAATATCAGGCCATGCTGGTGCAGTGCTAAGTGCAACAGAGCTGCCTTGACACAGACCTGGGCTGTATATAGCCCACAGGGAATAACGCTGCCCGAAATGGGATAGCACCAAGACCCCTTTGGGCTGTATTCAGCCACAACATGCAGATGAGCCCACTGGTCATGCAAGATGCTAAGGGGGCATTTGCTTGCCTACTATGGGCTCATTTGCATGGGGCACAGCAGCCCCTTGGCACCGTTGCCACGTAAATTTAAGTCCTGGTGGTCTGGTGTGACTGCCTGCCCCTGATCTCCTGTTCAAACCCCATTAATAAATTCCCTGGTGTGCTAGTGCAACCATCCACCCCCGATCACTTGTCCTCATACAAAAACATTCCTAAAGTCCAGTGGTCCCCCTATCACCCATTCAGCCTCTGTAAAGGACACCCTGGTGTCTAGTGGTATCCCAACTCCCCATCAGTCCCTTACAAGGTAGCAGTGGTGGTCCATTGGCCCCCACCCAACCCACCCACTCTCTTACCACCTCCTTGTACCCCTCCTTACCCAAGTGACCGGCAATCATCAAAGCCTGATATGGCAACTCTCATGGCTCTCCTCCACTGGCTGCCATATGAGCTGTCAGCAAACACGCATACAGGCCACCTCAGTAAGGGGAGTGTGCAGGGAGCTGGTATGTGAGCAGGTGGGAGGACAGTGGACACCACTGCTACCTTGTAAGGGCTTGACCAGGTGATCAGTGAGTGGGGACTACCACTAGACACCAGGGTTTCTCTTACTGAGTTTGAATGGGGGGTGGGGCAGGGTTACCACTAGACACCAAGGTGTGTTTTATGTAGTTTGTACTGGTGATCAGGGAGTACCACTAAACACCAGGGTATCTTTTATGGAGTTTGAATGGGTTATGGGGCGACCACAAGACACCAGGTTTTTTTTTTTTTACAGAGTTTGAATGGGTGATTGTGGGGACCACTGGACAGCATTAATGTTTTTCTAAGTAACAATGGGTGATCAGTGAGTATGCATAGACACTACACTACTGAGGTGTTATTACCGGAGTTTGAATGGGTGATTGAGGGGGAAGGCGTTCATACTAGACCACCAGGGATGTTATTCCTGGAGTTTGAACAGGTGATTGGGGGGCAGTGGCTGCAGTACAACTGTCCTGCCTTCCCGGGGTGGTGGCAAAGGCTATTGCCCTGTTAAGAGGTGGTTTTTGGTGGCAGTAAACAGTGGCACCTTGGGGGCTGTTTGCCGCCACTGCAAACCGTTGAATACACCATGTACTGGTATGCATGAGGAGAGCACCTAATTTGCATAGGCACAGTGGTATATTAGCAGTTTGGTGCTGCCAGGTTTGTGTGGCACTTCAGGAGATTCTGAATATGGGCCAGCCAGGAATGCCAGCGCAACCCCAGATTAGTGCACCTGCAGCGCACATCCGCTAACCCTGTTAGCGGGTGCACTAACCTTTGAATATTGGCTCACAACTTCTTTATAAATTTGTGCTGTTTGATTGGTTCTCTGAATAAAGTCAAATTGCAGGACCTCATGGTACTGCTGTTCATCGTGGGTTCATAAATATTGCTCTGCATATTATTTGCATTCAGTGTCTGCCAGTAAACTCTGTGGGTTTTTTTTTTCTTTTCTTTTTTTGGTCTGTTCGAGGCAGCCAGACGTTAAGACAGTAGGGTGCCAGTAGCTTGCTGTCTTTATAATGTCCTTCTTGCCTCTGATAAATACAAGGGCTCTTAAGTATGTGTTCCTTTTTAATGCTTAGTGTACGATAATTATTCTTTGATATTGTATTGAATTTTAAATGTTTGTCAAATTTTAGAATTAAGAGCACTATGAATGTTTTTTTAAATGGTTAAAAAATGTTTTAACTGTTAAATACTGTTTATGTTGCACACAAAGCAGCTTGGTGAGTGCAGTGCCCATGTAGAAAACAGTGGCCTTTGTTTTCTACAGTTTTTTTAATTACAGCTGTAACAGTTTTTATGCTGTTAACCAAAGAGCATACAGTACCATTTTGAGAATAGCCTTGTGGGAGAACCAATTCCAAGCGTAAAATCATACTTTTGTTAGAACTATCTGCAGTTCTTAAAGATTAAGTTAGTAACAGAAGTACAGCGGTGTTTAGTGACATACTTTAGTGGATATGTATCATTGACTAAATAAGCTACATGTGAAAAATGTGTCATTAAAGCTGGCCCATTGGGGCCGGGGCTTAGTATCTGAAGGGAACAGATGCTCCTCACTTGAGCTTCTGAGACTGAGCTGCATTCTAAATTAGATAACTTACATTTTTAAGTAAATCTCACTATAAAACAGCTGAAGTCTGTACCTTTCATATAGTGCTACAGAATGGGTAAGTCACAGAATTACACCCTGGCTGGGGACTTCTTTAAACAGAAGCAAAACCTAAAGGACAATAGGCCACAAGGCAGCCTCGGGCGTACGAGCCAGTGGGGAGGTGACTCTCCAGACAGTGAAGGTAACTCTGTGGCAACTTATCAAGACAGTGCAAGTTACAGAGAAATTTGGATAACCTCTCCTTGAGAGTTACCTCCTTGGAGATCAGAGTAGGCACTGCTAAACAGACTGTGCAAAGAGCTGAAACAACCTCACTGAAATCGCAAGATGCGACAGCGACTCTCATAAAAGAAAATACCCATCATAAGCAAAGACTTGAATCATAGAGAATACTGGATGGGCAACTGTGCAGAACCAGTGTGTTCTACCACAGATGGGTTCTGATTCCCTTAGACCTCAGGAGCGAAGCTCGAGAGGTCCCTGAGAATCAGAACCCCAAGGTGGTAGAACTCACTGGTTGTACATAAAGATGATCATCCTGTATGTTTTGTAGTGTGCAGTATTATGAGAAATGTATGCACTGTGGTTCTTTTGCTTTTCAGAATAAAACTGACTTGAACAGTCTGTAGAGGTTTCAGAATGATGTTGTACCACAGAAGGGTATAATCACATTCCGTGACCTTGAAACTGTGGTGGTACAACAGCATTTTGAAAGGGATGGAATTTTATATAGAACAATGATCTACTATATTAGAGAATCGGGCTCAAGAGAAGAATTTATGGTAGTGGGCCTCCTGGAGACTGTTAAGGGTAGGACACACTGAACTTTGCCCAGATACTTCTGCCTGTTTTGGTCTGACTCTGTCAGATCCAGCTTTCTCAACAGAGAAATCATACAGACTTACCCCCCAGATGAGCTCCAGCTAGTACTTCATTACCACACACTTTCATCATTGTTTGCACTAGGAGTGGTGACTGGGACAGGGCGCTGGCAGTGACTCTAAGGAAGCGTAGCCTGAGATATGGGGATGCCGAGTTGTCATTGTTCCTCTATCAATCCTAAGCCTTTGATTGATCACGCAGTATTCTAAGGGCATGGAAAATGCAGCACAAACTCTTCCTCCCAGCCAGACATTGTGTGGTCTGGAACGGCCACATTCATCTCTACAGCGATCCACAGGAAGATGGGAAACTCATCCAGAAAATAGAGCAGGAACTCCAACCACCGGCAGAAGACAAAGTGGATATGGCATGTGACTGAGATCCCAGAGCCAGTGGACATTGGACTGTAATAAGTGCGAAGGGGAGGTTTAGATACTATACTTTCCCTCCTTGGTTGACAAGGACCTCTAAGTTACTTGTACTCTGAATCCCTACATATCTTGAACTTACAGTAATAACTGTTACTCCAGCAGGGCGGATGTCAGGAATTTGTTTGCCTTAATTATTGGGGTAACTACAGCAAATGATCATGGTGGTACTAAATGTGGACAAAATGGTGCGTCTTGTCTCCCCCCCCCCCCACCACTATTCTTCATCTTCATGAGACATTTGGACACGTGTCACATGCTCAGTACTGCACATAACTTAAGGGTGAGTAGTTCCTCTCAAAGTATGCCCTCAAACTCTCTCAACATCCTCATGAACTAATGTTAAATGTGCAGTGCCTGTTCTGGTTGCAGCCCTCTGCTGTTTACAAGAAACTGTTAGTTAACTGTTTTATGTAGTTCAGTTAATGCAGTACAATACTACAGTTCATTGCAGTCTCATATTTACTTGTTCTCAGTTATTGACTTGTTATAGGATTGTTCCTTAATTGAAGTTAAAGATTTCTCTTGGAGAAGACCTTTGTAGAGTAAGAGGTTTTTACTGCTGTGTGGGATATAGTGGGTGGCTGAGCCCCTGATAGGGGAAAATTGGTTTACAGTAGTAGTGAACATTTTATGGACGTTGTCCCTATTGATGTTCCCAGGATGTATGCCTATCAGTGTACTTTGGTTTAATGATTAACTTCCTTTCATTTCCCATATTAGTACAAACAGGAAAGATGTCTTTCTGCTCCTTGGTAAGATCCAGTGCTTGTGATCAACTACTGTAAGTGGTGGCTATGAATACAGTGCAGGGCCTCAAACAGGCATGGGATAGGCATAAGGGAGCAATACAAATGAGTATGAATAGATAGGCCACTGACAGAGCAAAGGCCGATGGTACATTTATAAGGTAGAAAAAGAAATGGGCAGACTAGATGGGCCATGCGGTCCTTATCTGCCGTCAACTTCTATGTTTCTATGTATGGTGTGCTTCTGTGTATCTCGGCATATGTAAGTGAAGTTTTTACTTGCATAACCGATGAATAAAAAAAAAAAAAGCCATCCCATCAGCATAACTGTAGAGCTGCCACTTGCAGTGCCAGTGACCTGGGTTTCTGTCTGAATAGTTGGAGGGCTGGCAGGGGGTGAAGGACTGAGCATCCCAGAGGATGCTGTCCTCCTCCTTCTCCTCCTCCTCCTCTGGGGAGGGTGAAAATCAATTTCTGCCATAGCACTGCCACCTAGATGTCCAAGCTGTGAGTACAGGCAGAGCTGATGGGGAGCATGTACAACTGACAGCTGTGCATGTTCACATGCAGCTGTGTGCGCACATACACATTGGAGCCCTGGCATGCAGACGTCCAATGGGGAAGGACGAAAAGGGGAATAAAAATGTCCTGGCCTGCAGCATGACTCCTGGTACTCTCAGGCCTACCACAGCCCACTGTATCCCTGACTGTTCATAGTGCTCCAGTGAGGGAGGGAAATTGTTTTGATAAAGCCCCATTTCGGGAGGTATAAGTCGGGGGTTTGAAAAGTGAGGGCCATAGTTGGAGGTGACAGGGCTGGGTGGTCTCCTGGGGCAGATGGAGAGCAGGACCAGGATGGAAAAATGAACAAATTTAAAAAGAAAAAAAACATTAGTGAGTAGTCAAACATTTTATAATGTTCTTAATGAAATAATATAGAATAATATAATCTTTAGAAAGTCAAATAACTTGCAAGGTTGGTATATTTTGAAGAAGACTGCTGTCAGAATTTCAGTGACAGCCTAATTCATATTAGTTATGACTTGTGTCTCACATTTAAGATTTAAGAATAGAAGTCATTTTAGCTCATATTAAGTTTCACAAGGAAATTATTATAATGCAAGGAGTGAGTGCCTTTAACATAGTGTTTGCCATGCAGATCAGTGCCAGACAAGTTCAGGTAACCAATACCAAAGCAATAATGGAGGATTTCCGTCTACCTGAGGTGGACTGGAAAATCCTAGCTGCTTCTCCAAGGCCTTTGACACAGTGGATCAGCAGTGTTTTATAAAGAGATTGGGAGACCTTGGGTTGGGTTTGGAGGCCTTGACTTGGCTTCAAAATTATCTGATTGGACAACAAAGTACAGTGGTGAATGGACATCACTCTAAGGTTATAAATACTAGGAGGGGAGTCCTGCAGGGATCAGTATTATGTCCCTTACTGTTTACTATTTATTTGAGGGAATTGGGGAGTTGCATCAGGGGTGTAGACTCAGTGTTGTGCTGATGATACTGTGATCTATACCTCCAATGTTAGTCATGGAGGTTCAGTTAAAATTACAGCAGATGTTTGAACTACAAGTTTATTCAGCCAATCCTATTTAAAACTGAACTCAACTAAGACAAATGTGATGTTGATTGGGTCTTCTAAAAAAACAGTATGACCCGTTAACAGCCCACTAGATATCTGTACATTGGAAGGTGAAAAACTGGAACAAGTAGAGACCTGTCAGTATTTGGGATATTGGATGGACATGATAGGATCAGGATATTTACATGTGGTCAAGCTGATAAATAAATAAGGTAGGGAAATGGTTAAGAGCATTATATCGGCATAAAGAGTGTTTGGATTTAGAGATTAGGTTGAAGATAGTGCAGTCACAGATCCTCCTAATTTTAGATTTATACAGATATTGTGTAGGAGTATAGTACAGAGGAGGAGCTTACAAAATTGGATGTATTGTATAAAAGGATGGCACAATTTGTTCTAAATGTCCCCTGTGATCCTCATGGATGCACATTATATAATCAATTAGGATGGACCTCGATATAGGAAAGGCATCGGTTATGTGGAATATTGTTTGCATTTAAATGCATACTGGAAGATGTTCCTGATTATTTGTTAGAGCGTTAAGAGCACAGGGTATGGAAAGGATCTTTAAGAAATTCTGATTTGGTGGAACTGGTAATTTCGAGGTCTAACACATTGAGAGCTACCTATCTTTTTAGTCATATGATTCCACATGAATGGAATTCTTTTCCAGCTAGATTTCAGTTGAACAGTGAAAAACTTCCATCACAAGGTGTTATAAAGGCCTGATTCATGACTGTTGCATCTTATTGTAAAAGATGTAATCATTCTAAAGAGGGGGTTTCTTAGGGATAACTTGTGTAATATTTTTTGATAAGTGTGCTGTACTGTTAAATCTAGATCCTCTTACATTGTTGATGTACCATGTATTTATTTTTTATTGTGTATTTATATGGAATTTTATTTTTGATTTTGTACAGTGGGACATCATTGTAAATGAGGCTGCTCAGTGAAATTATCCCAAATGAATGTCAAACTCCTGCACATGGGAGCAAGTACTGCTGGATGCGTTCCAGCATGTGTCCTGGAACCCACTAGGGAAATGTCCATATTGGACCTGATCCTGTCTAACTGTGCACATATCCAGGATGTAAAAGTGTAAGCGTCACTTGCAGGAAGTGACCACTATGCAATGTGGTTCCACCTGGACATGGGTAGAGGGATGGTCAAGACCAAGACATGGGTGCTGGACTTCAGGAAGACTGACTATAGTAGGATGGGAGAAATTCTAGCAGGACACCTTGCTGGGATCAGAAGGGAGATGGAGGTGAGGACAGAAGTGGGGCACGATAAAGGCAGGACTGATGAAGGCCATAATAAAGGAGGGATTGGTGGAGGCCACGAGTGAGTGTGCAAGAACTCCAAGACCAAAAAGCCAGCTGATTCAGCAGGGAGGTGGCAGACATGGCAAGGGACAAGAAGGCAGCCTTCTGGAAGTACAAACATACTCAGAAAGAGGAGGCTAGGGAGGAGAGAGAAGATTACTGTGCTAAAACCAGGGAGGTAAGCAGAGCGGTTAGAGAGGCAAAGGCTACAAAGGAAGTAAAGCTAGCACAGGGAGTAAAAAACGGGCGAGGAGGCCTTTTTTTTTTTTTTTTTTTTCCAATATATGATGAGAAAAGGGACCCTAAAGATGAGATTGTCAGATTAAAAAAGGTGATGGGTTGGATAGGCAGAGAATAGTGAGGAGAAAGCAGAGGTACTTAAAAAGTATACATGAAAACCAGAAGAGGGCTTGCACTCCAAAACTGATCATTAGAGGTGTGGAGAATTACTCAAACTAGAGCGTGAGACCAAATGATTGCTCCACCAAATGATTTAAATTCAGAATCACAAAATACAAATTAGCATTCCACACTTTCACTAGAAACAAACAGCCACCAACTGTGACCTAGGTGCCTTGGCACTTTGCTCCATTAGGGCTTCATCACGGAGCCTTAAAAAGTACTTCTGCTCCATCTTCACTAAGAAGGATGAGCCAGTGTCACAAGGGAGCAGAGGATGGGAACTGGGAATGGGGGAGTCATGGATGACAAAACACAAGTTGACCGGGTACATAAGGGCCAGGAAGGTGGAGAAATCCCAAGGGCCTGATGGCATGCACCCAAGGTTCCTAAGGAACTGGTGGAGGTACTGGTGAGTCCCCTGGATGCATTGTTTAACGCCTCTTTGGAGTCGGTGAGTGTGCCCCAGGACTGGAGAACTGCACATGCAATGCCTTTCCATAAAAGTGGGCTGAGGGATGAGCCAGGGAACTATAGGTCGGTCAGTCTGACCTCAGTAGTGGGGAAGCAGATGAAGATCATCCTGAAGGAAAGACTAGTGAGTTCTCTGGGGGGAAAATGGTCTCCAGGACGAGAGGCAGCATGGGGTTATGTTGGGGTGGTCCTGCCAGACTAACCTAATTGACTTCTTTGACTGGTGACCAGGACAGTGGACAAAGGCCAAGCAGTTGATATCCTGTAGCTAAACTTCAGCAAGGCTTTCAACTCGTTGCCTCATAGGAGACTGATCTGGAAGATATGGGAGTGTGAGCTAAGCTTGCTAGATGGGTCAAAACCAAGTTGGGGGACAGAAGTCAAAAGGTGGTAGTTCGGGAAATTCTCAGAAGCTAGGCCAATGACCAGTGGTAGCTCACATAGCTTTGTGCTCAGTCCGGTGTAGTTTAACGTCTCCATCAGTAACATGACAGGTGGGATCAGAAGTAAAATACTGCCTGTTTGTGAATGATACACAGCTCTGTGGAAGAGTGGAAATGGAGGAGGGGGATATGGGAACTCTAGGGAGACCTGGATAGGCTAGAGAAGTGATCTGGCATTTGGCAACTGGGATTCAGTGCTAAAAAGTGTAAGGTTATGCACTTGGTAGCAGAGAACCCCAGACCAAATACTGGTTGGGTGGTGTGCAGGTAACCAGGTCAGATGAAGAAAAGAACATGGAGTAATCATCACGAGTGACCTAATGCACTTGGCACATTGTGAGAAAGCTACAGCCAAAGCAAATCGGGCTGCATAGCCAGGAGGATTACCAGCAGAAAGGTGGTCATACTGCACAGATCACTGGTGAGACCACACCTGGAAAACAGTGTGCAGTATTGTGGCCATTATCTCAAGAAGGATGTCAACTTGCTAGAAACAGGCCAGAGAAGGGCAACCAAGATGATCCAGGGACTGCAGGGCAACACCTACAGGAGGCTCAGGGGACTCAACATGTACTCTCTTGAGGACAGAAGGGAGAGGGAGGACATGATTGAGACCTTCAAGTACCTTTAAGGTATAAACAGGGTAAGCCCTGATGGCCTCTTCATCCTTAGTGGGAACAGATCCACTAGGGCGCATAGCCTAAAGCTGGGGGGAGGGGTCAAGAGGCAGATGAGGAGGCCCTTTTTAACTGACAAGGGTGGTGGCCAAGTGGAACAAGTTGCCAGAGGAGGTGGTTTCCATGAAAATGGTGGATAGTTTCAAGAGAGGATGGGACAGAGTGAAGGGTAAAGTTACAGGTAGAGGAGGGGGAGGGGTATTCGGGGGAGCAATGTTGGTAATTTGGAGTGGGAGGGGGCAGGTCCCACTGTAAACTGTGAGTTGTACACAGAACCCCATCTCAGGGGGAGGAAATAGACAAGGAAATGATAAAAGGCATCCTTGGGATGGCAGAGAAAGGGGAGATATTGCTGATGGGGGACCTGAATATGCCAGATGTTAACTGGAGCACCTTTGCTGCAGCCACATCCAAGAGCAGGGTCATTCTCGATGTCCTACAGGGGGCATGCCTCAGACGAAAAAATTACTCACCTTAGTAATGTTGTTTCTTCTAATGGAGTCTTGCTATATTATAGACATTAGCAGTTTGATCCAGCTCTAGAACTGCCCCGGAGTGAAATGGTTAAAACCATTCCAAAATAGAATTTTGGCACGAGAGCAGCTCTATCTGTGTCATTTCAAACTTGAACTGTCAGATCTTTACGAGCCAAACTCACTAAGGTCTGTGTGGAAGCTGTAACCTACACTAGCCAAATGGCTACCTAAATAATAACCATTGATGGTCCCAACACCCAAGACTCAAGTCAGGGACCAGAAATACTAACACCATTCTAATAATATGAAAATGGAACATAAGTATAATAAACACACACACGCGTACACATACACACCCCAAAGTCCCAAAGGGACAAAATGCTAACAGGACATAAGTAGTGCCCACACTAGTTGCCGCACCCACCAAGTAGAGGTTCTGAGAGGGGCAGGTTGGGGAGGTTCATAATATAGCAAGACTCCATTAGAAGAAACAACATTACTAAGGTGAGTAATTTTTTCTTCAAACAACATGAAGTCTTGCTATATTATAGACATTAGCAGAATACACAGCAGTACCTCCATGGAGGAGGGGCAGAACCTACTTAGGGAATAGGCTCTGAAGAACAGCTGTGCCAAACCCAGCATCTCTCCTGGCCTGGACATCCAGGGAGTAATGCTTGGTAAAAGTGTGTACCATTTTCCAAGTAGCAGCCTGGCAAATCTCTAATAAAGGGATATCTCTGGCAGCAGCTAGAGACGCAGCTGTACCCCTGGTAGAATGAGCCCTCAAACCGGCGGCTCTGCCCACTTTCTGATAAAATTGGATACAAGAGACAATCCACCTGGCTATTGATCATTTAGTGGCAGGTTTGCCTTCCCAACTTCACCATAGGTAAGGAAAAGTTGGAGGATTGAACCTGTGACCTTTGGTACGCTCTATATAATAACTAAGAGCTCTCTTAACATCCAGGCTGTGCAACCTCCTCTCACCAAGAGGAGTGATCAGTGAAAAATACTGGAAGGGAGATAGATTGATTAAGATGGAAATCTGAAACCACCTTAGGCAAAACTTCCTATTAGTCCTAAGGACTACCTTATCCCTGTGGAAAGAAATAAAGTCAGTCTCCACTGACAAGGCTTGCAATTCACTTATGCGTCTGGCAGAAGTGATAGCCACTAGAAAAACAGTTTTCCAAGTTAGGTACTTAAGCTCTGCAGAAGACAGAGGTTCAAAAGGGGGTTGCATTAACTGGGCAATGCAAACATTAAGGTCCCAAGCAGGGGCCGGTTCCCGAAAGGGAGGATTAGTATGGAGTAATCCTTAAAAAACTTGGAAAACACAGGATGAGAGGAAAGGGGATGACTTTCCTGCTGACACAAAAGCAGACACAGCTGCCAAATGAACTTTCAGGGTAGCTGGTCTGAGACCCAAGGAATTAAGATGTACCATGTAATCTAACAAAATGGGCAATTCAGCAGAGTCTGGGAAATATTTTCCCAGCACACCAAATGGAAAACCTTTTCCATTTAGAACTATAAGTAGCCCTAGTGGAAGGCTTTCTGGAAGCCTTTAGGATCTCAAGAACACCCTGAGAGAGGTGTAAATCAGCAAACTCTAACTCCTCAAGAGCCAGGCCTTGAGGTTGAGGGATTTGAGGTCCGGATACCAAACCCTTCCCTGGGCACAAGTCAACAGATTGTGATTCCTGGGGAGGCACAGGGGAAGATGGACTGTCAGGAGACAGAAGGAGTGGGTACCAGGGCTGCCTGGCCCAATCCGGGGCAATCAGAATCACCCTGCAAGGCTGAGATCTGATTTTGACTAGTACTTTGAATAGGAGAGGAAAGGGGGAAGCATAGAGGAACTTCCCCTCCCAATCCAGAAGAAGGGCATCCAGGGGAACTGAGCCCAGCACTGGAGGCCTGCAACAGAACAGAGGAAGTTTGTGATTGTCTGGGGCTGCAAAAAGATCTATCTGAGGGATGCCCCACCTGGCAAAAACTATCCCAGCACTTGAGGATCCAGGGACCATTAGTGATGGCCCTGGGAAATCTGCTGAAGGCATCCACTAGGACATTGTCCTTCCTGGAAGATGAACTGCTATGAGGGAAGTGTTCAGGGAATAGCCAGAGACCACAACTTCATTGCCTCGGTGCACAAGGCCGAAGACAGTGCCCCTGCTTGTTGATGTACCACATTGTTGTGGTGTTGTCTGTTCTGACTTGTATCACCTTGTCGTGGACAGATGCAGAAAAGCTTGAAGAGCTAAAAAGACAGCTCTGAGTTCCAGCAAATTGATGTGGAGCAGAGATTCCTGGGGACCAAACTCCTGAGTGGAAAGGTCGCCCATGTGGGCTCCCAACCCAGAAGGGAAGCATCTGTAGTGAGAGTCAAGTCGTGAGAAGGGGAAATGAAGGGACCCCACTCTTAAATTGCTCTGATCCTGCCACCACTGGAGAGCTAGGATCAAGGTTCGAGTCACTGGGACCAACTTGGAAAGGGGGTCTCTTCTCTGAGACCAAAAGGTTCTCAAGTGAAACTGAATGTCTCTCATCTGAAATCTGGCTCCCTGCACAACAGCTATGGATGCAGCCATGTGCCCCAGGAGCTGCAGAAAGTGTCTTGCTGGTCGAGAGACCTGCAGAGTAAAGGAAGAGGCCAGAGCCACTAAATTCCTAACCCTTTCTGGGGGAAGAAAGGCTCTGGCTAGCTTTGTGTCCAATTCTGCCCCTATAAAGGTGAGTACCTGGACTGGTTCCAGAACCGACTTTGGTAGGTTTAGCAGAAAACCCAGGGAGGTGAGAAGCTGCTGGGTGACCTGCAGGTGAGATTTTACCTGTTTTGGGGACTGGCCTACAATGAGCCAGTTGTCTAGATAGGGGAAAAACAGCAATCCTCTGCCTCCTTAAGTGGGCCACTGCCACTGCTAGACACTTTGTGAATACCCTTGAAGCAGAGGTAAGGCCAAGGGCATTGCTCTGAACTGGTAATGACCTGAGGGCAGTTCAATCTGAGGTACTCGATGGGATCTTCTGATTAGGACATGGAAATAGGCATCCTTGAGGTCCAGGGAGGCTAGCCAGTCCCCTGGCCTTAGGGAAGGTAAAATCATTGCCAGAGTTACCATTTTGAACTTTGGTTTCAAAAGATGCTTGTTCAGATATCTGAGATCTAAAATGGGCCGCCACTCTCCTGTCTTTTTTGGGGTAAGGAAGTATCTGGAATACAGACCCCTGACCTGATGCAGGGGAGGAACCCTTTCTACTGCTCTGAGAGCTAACAGGGATGAGACCTCTGTTTCCAGAGCGAGGGTCTCTGAAGCACTTGCAGGTAGAAAAAGTCTGCTTCTCAACTTGGGAAACTTTTTGAAGCTGAGAACCAGACCCTGGCTTACTACTTCCAGAACCCACTTGTCTGAGGTTAAAGAAGCCCAATTCTGACTGAAGTAAGCCAGCCTGCCCCCCACTGGTACAGGAGAATCGTCCCTGGGCACCCCATCAGGGTGCCTGTTTCACTGGAGCTTTAGGCTGGGGGGTGGGAGCAGGTCTGCCCACCCCTCGTCTGCCCCTGCCTCTGAAGAAGCCCCTCTGAGCATAGGCAGAGGAGGCCTGAGTCTGGTAGAAAGGCCTGTGAAAAGGCCTACCCCTACCCCTGGGGCATGCCTTTGAGGAGTGGCTTGCGCTCCTTAGCCTGGGCACTCTTGTAAGTAGTCCTATATTCATCCATCTTCTTCATGTAGTTCTCTGTCTGCTCTCCAAACAGAGAATTTCCCACCACAGGAAAATCCATAGCCTTAGTCTGGGTATCCTGTGACAAACTAGTACAACTGAGCCAGGCCAACCTACAAAAAGCTGCAGATGTGGCCATGACCCTAGAGGAAACATCATTAACATCCACAGCAGCATGAAACTGAACCTTAGAGGCTTCAATGCCATCAGCAGCCACCTGTTCTAGTTCACTAGCCAGCTGGCCATGGGCCTGCTTGGCCAATTGCATAACAGTATCCCATCTAGATTACTGATACCTAGCTACATAAGCCATATAATTTGCTTGCCTGAGTCCCAGAGAGGCTGCCGTATACTGTTTTTGCCATGGCATCAATCTTCCTGGAATCCTTGTCAGGAGGATGTGAAGCCAAGGGAATATTAGCTTTATCACAGGCAGCAGCCTGAACTACCCCAACATGACTGCATTGCTGAGAAAGGAATTCTGTATCAGGGCCTGACAATGTATACCTTCTGTCCATCTTTTTATCTACAGGAGGCACAGAATTAGGAACTTTTAAAATTTTAATTGTTTGTTTCCTAAAAGACTTATGTAAAGGAATAGACAATCTCCTAGACTCTGGAATATCCATCATTTCTACAAAATCAGGCTCCTCTTGCTCATCCACAGCCTCTTCTAAAGGAAGCTGGAGGGTTTCAGCAACTTTTATAAAACATAAAATGAGATGGGGACTCAGACAGCATAGGGGAGATTCTAAAGGTCTGTCTGGGAGATGTCCGTTCAATGGGCACACCCAGACCTTCCCAGCCACATTCATACTGTTCATAATCCTCCTCCCTCCTCTGGTTCATAAAATTCTCAATATCATAATCCTGAACCACTGGGACCGGACAAACCGACCTTTTACCAGATAGTGGTGGTTGGACGGACCCTGAGACAGTGACTGGACAATTTGTGGCTTTTGCTATCTCTGCAGCAGTTGGAGAAGGAATTTTGGACTCCAGACCTGCTGATTTTCTTGTTTTCTTTACTGGAATTGGTTCCTCAGAGCCAGCTTTTCTTTGCCCGAGGAAGTCTGGCCCTGGTCAGAGGAGCACTCCCTCTGGTTAGGTTGGCACGAACGGGCTGTCATCGGTCAGCAGACTTTAGCCTCTCGTTCCTGAGCCTGCCCAATCTTTTTCCAGGGTGGCTGCAGGAAATTCTTACATACCTGGCAGTCTGACTGGAGGTGGTCAAACCCAGACAATAAACACATGGTGTGTGGGTCAGCCTTAGCAAAGACTTCCCCACAAACATCACAGTGTTGAAACCCAGTGGGCCCGGTTTTTCTTTTGGGTTTCTCAGACATAATGCCAGCCTAACCAAAAACTTGCCCTTTTAACGGCAGTGCCAGGCAAGACACCCTTATCGGTTCCTAACCGTGTCACAGGTATTGGAAAAAACGTAATAAATCCGTTTTTTTTAGAACCGATAAGAACCGGGAACCGCACTCTAAAATAGTAACTTTTAGTTTTAAATGAGTTTTAAACCCACTGATCGGTTCAAAACCGAACCGATAACTTACAAGTTCCACACAGACAAAACCTTAATTTACTTACGGTTACCACAGATAGAGCTTGAACCGAACGGTTTTGTGGTTAAATAAAAACTATTCTCGGTTAAATCCAACCGAGAAAACACTTTTTAAACCGAGAAATGAACCGAGCAGGAGGAGAAATCTCCGGAGCGACTGTTCACTGAGGCGGAGTAAAGAATCTGACAGTTCAAGTTTGAAATGACACAGATAGAGCTGCTCTCGTGCCAAAATTCTATTTTGGAATGGTTTTAACCATTTCACTCCGGGGCAGTTCTAGAGCTGGATCAAACTGCTAATGTCTATAATATAGCAAGACTTCATGTTGTTTGAAAGCTAGTTTTGGAACCCACTCTGGTGGGAGCAATCTTAGACCTGGTACTCTCAAATGGGATGGAGAGGATCTCTGATCTTGAAGTGGGTAGCTATCTGGGAACAAGCGACCACCAAACAGTGTGGTTCACGAAAAATTTAGCTGTAGAGGCGAGCCACACAAAAGTGAAGGTACTGAACTTCAGGAGGGCTGATTTTGTCAAAATGAGAGAGTGCCTCAGAAAAGCACTAACAAACAGGCAAGAAGGTGGGGTGGATCAACAATGGTGAAACATCAAAACTGCCATCACAGAGGCAACAAGCATTTGTGTGAAGCAAATAAATCAAAATGAAAGAAAAAAACACTATGGTTCTCAAAAGAAGTGGCGGGGAAGGTAAGGGAGAAAAAGATAGCATTCAGGAAGTATAAGGAAACACAGAAGGAGCAGGACAGAGAACTGTATCAGTTAAAGCAGAAGGAAGCGGGGAAGGCAGTCAGAATAGCAAAGGCCCAAACTGAGGAAAAGATAGCCAACTCGGTTTAGAAGGGGGATAAAACCTTTTATAGGTACATTAGGGAGCAAAGAAAGACTAAGGCAGGGATACTGAGGCTGAATAAAGAGGAAGGTGGTTGGTCAGAGAGCGACAGTGAAAAAGCAGGGATACTGAACGAATACTTCTGCTCAGTATTCACAATGGAAAAGCAGGGGGAGATACCTAATCCAGTCAATAGAAGCACTCTGGATAGAGGGATTGCTATTGGTCCTTTCACAGAAGAAAGGGTTCTGAAAGAACTCTTAAAATTGAAGGTGGATAAAGCAATGGGGCCTGTTGGGATTCATACCAGAATTCTAGAAGAACTAAGGGAAGAACTAGTAACACCACTGACTACCCTTTTTAATAAATAATGGGAGGATGGTGTGGTACCTGAGGATTGGAGGAGGGTGGATGTGATTCCCCTTCACAAAAGTGGGAGCAAGACAGAGGCAGGAAACTACAGACCTGTCAGTTTGACCTCAGTGGTAGGGAAAATGATGGAATCACTTCTGAGGGAAAAGAATTGTTGAGTACGTAGAGGCCAGTGGGGCACAGGACCCAAGGCAGCATGGATTCACAGCAGGAAGGTCATGTCACACAAATCTAATTGATTTCTTTGACTGGGTGACCAAAGTAGTAGACCAGGGAGGGGCTGTGGACATGGCCTACCTAGACTTTAGCAAGACATTTGACACAGTCCCGCACAAAAGATTAATAAATTAGCCAGCCTGGGAATGGGTCCCAGGGTGTTAGCCTGGGTAAAACACTGGCTGGACAACAGGACACAGCGGGTAATAGTAAATGGAGTCCACAGTGAAGAAAGGAGGGTTACTAGCGGGGTACCACAGGGTTCAGAACAGGGGCCGGTCCTTTTTAGTGTCTTTATAAGTGACATTGCAGAGGGATTAGAAGGGAAAGTGTCTCTTTGCAGATGACACAAAGATCTGCAACAGGGTTGATAAGCAAGGTAGGGTGGAAAGGATGAAAAGGGACTTGGTAAGGTTGGTGGAATGGTCAAATGTATGGCAGCTTAGATTCAGTGCAAAGCAGTGCACCTGGGAAAGAAAAACCCAGGGGAAGAGTACACAGTGTGTGTGTGGGTGGGGGGGAGAGATACTTACAGCAACAAAAATGGAAAGGGACCTGGGGGTAGTCGTATCAGATGACCTAAAGGTTGGGCCAGCAATGTGAGGAGGCAGTAAGGATGGCTGGGGGAATACTGGAATGCATAGGGAGAGGCATCACCAGTATAAAACAGGAAGTTGTTGGCCCTTTGCACAGACAGTTGGTAACACGACATCTAGAGTACTGTATACAGTTCTGGAAACTCCATCTCCGCAAAGACATAGACAGGGTGGAGGCTGTCCAGAAGAGGGCAACCAAAATGGTGCAGGGTCTGCACCAGAAGACCTATGAAGAAAGACTAAAGGAGCTTAATATGTTTAGCCTCGAGGAAAAGGGGAGGGGGATCATGATATAAACTTTAAAATACCTCAAGGGAATCAACAAAGTCCAAGAGGGTAGCATCTTTCAGAAAGAGATGTGCAAGAACAAGGGGGCACAATTTGAAGATGGAGGGGGGATGGCTCAGAGGTAATGTGAGGAAGTATTTCTTCACAGAGAGGGTTGTAAATGCATGGAACAGCCTTCCTGAGCAGGTCGTAGAGTCAAAAACAGTGGGGAAATTCAGGAATGCATGGGACAGACATAAGGTAATTCTAGTTGGGGGTAGGAGGAAGTAGGCTGTTGATTAACTAGGATCTGCAGCTTATCCGTTAGGTAGGGAATTGGGTAGACTAGGTGGGCCAAGCTGTCCTTGTCTGCCATCAAGTTCTGTTTCTGTTTCAACATAGTGGGAACAGCACACTCAGGCAAACTAGACAGACCATAAGGCCTTTATCTGCTGGTAAGTTTGTATGTTCTTACTTTAAACTCTCACACCAGGGAATTGCTTTTCCATTATCAGTCAAGTTGTATAAATTTTGCTGAACAGAGCACAAAACCTCAAAAAAACAAAAAAACCAAAAAGTTACCCAGGCGTTTAGCTCAGTTTTACATTGCATTGTGACAGTACTGCAGATGCATTCCAGCTGAGTTGCTAAAATTTCATAAAAATTTCTTCTGAGCTGGTTAAGTGTTGCAGAACAACATAGTATAAATTGTCAATGCATTTCCAGCTTCAAAGATAAAGTACCAGTGGAACTAAAAGGCATCAAGCTGACCCCACTGGAAAGGCATTGTTGCATTTCAGCTAGGCTGTCTGTGTAAATCAATTGCTTGAAAAGAACTTTGGGATGCAGTGCCTGAACAGTAGTACATAAATGTAAATGATCGGCTGTTCTTCAGCACAGGCATTTCGAGTAGTCAAAGTACCAATGTTATGCCCAGTGGGGAGTGCTACGTGCTCCCACCTTGGCAATCCTAGATCAGGAACAAACTCTGAAAGTTGGTTGGGTGGCCCAGGGCTGTGGAGGTGCTGCTGCACAACAGCACTCCCAGCCCAGAGATGGATGTCTTCTGGTCCCAGCACCCTAGCAATCCCTGCTGTGGGCCTTGGTGCTTTCCTGTTCTGCAGTGGCAGCTAGTGCATGTGAAATCTGATGGGGCAAAGCCTGATGTTAGAGTTGTGGACAAAGACAGAGAAATAAATGCCCCACTGGCAATATGACACCTCAAGGCCAGGCACCGGTAACACTGACAATGCCCCCCAGCCCCCATTAGGGGAAATCTTGGAGCCAAGTAGGACCCAGGCATAAAGAGTGAAGGTGCTGGTCACCGAAGTGAGCCGGCAGAGAGAATGGAGTATAAACACAGGATGGAAAAAAAAAAAAAAGCAGTACTGAGATGTGCCAGAGGCCATGTCACTCTGCGACCACACCATAGCTGGGCAATACACCCTAAAATTCTCATTCTTTTTTCCTACTGAAATCCACAAGAATTCATATCTTCAGCTTCAAGAAAGGGTGAAACTCTGGCAGTGTAAAAGCAACCCCAGCAGCAGCCAACACCTTGGATTCCCAGTTGCCGATAACTCCATTTTACCACAATCTAAATTCCATAAGGATGGGCAGCTACTGTTGTTCCAGCTCCCTGGGAACAGTTTTATTCCTGTGGTACAAGAGAGGATGTGAAGTAATTCAAATGCTGATTAAAAAAAAAAAAAAAAAAAAAGAATATGTAGTATATAGAAACTATAGATGAAGCAGATAGTTGCCAATTTGTGCGGTTTCTAAAAGTCTCAAACCCGGCACAAACCATCATGAGTATATGTGTGTGTGTGTGTGTGTGTGTGTGTGTGTGTGTGTGTAAGCAGACTAGGAAATACCTGAAAAAATCCACAAGAATAAGATGCAAAGTTTGAGTTAGGAGACAAGCAGCAGGTGGCTGGTCTAACAAAGTGCACTACACTGTAGCTGAGGCAACATAAAGCCGTGCTGCTGTTCTCACAACTTCAGCTTCAAGAAAGGGTGACATCTGGCAGTGCTAAAAGCAGCCACTAATTACAGCCAACACCTAGGATTCCAGACTCGGACTGGATAACTCCTTGTAACTACAAGCTGAATCCCGTAATGATGGGCAGCTACTGTTGCTACAGCCCACTGGGTGCAGATACATTGAACTGTTTTTCTTGTCTTTGCGAGTGGGAAGAGGTGAAGTCATTTAAATTCTAAGAATGAAGTAGAACAACGTGTACAGTGAAGTCTGCCAGGGTAAAATGCAGTGCCACAGTTTCCGGCATGACAAAAGTGATTAACTCCAATTGAATTTGCTTTGTTTAGTGCAGTAACTCTGCTGCAGAATGCTGTTGAATTGGGGTTTTATCCCAGCGGGCTTCACTGCAGTATGTAAAAATGATGCAAGAAGGAAGATACCTGCCAGTCTTTGTGGTTTATGTAAACACACATACAATCAAAAGCCTTTAACCCAGCACAAAGAATCATGGGTATGCAAATCTGTGTAGAGGAGTGGCTGACTAGGAAGTGTTTCAGCTGGTACTGTATTCTGAAACTTTGACATGTCACTATTCGGATTTATCACAGCTGACTCATGCTAAACTTAACAGCCTTCAGATCTGCAAAGAATATGCATGACTACAAGAGGAAGAAGCAGTTGTTTGTGCCCTAAAAAAAATTATTTGTTAACCGAGTGGGTGCATTCATCACAAGGAATGTTTTCAGGCACGACCCAGGCGCATATCAGCATGGATACACAACAGTAAAAGAAGTAGAAACAAAATATACAGAAACATGACAAGTTATGCACAGTGCTATAAGGTTACACAGATCCAGAGCACCCACAATTACAATACAAAAATAAAATGCACAAAACAAGGGGTGTGTGTGTGTGTGTGTGTGTGTGTGTGTGTGTGTGTGTGTGTGTGTGTGTGTCCCAAGTAACTGCAAGATCAACTCTTTGGCATTAAGTTTAATGCAAACTGTATGGTAGATCTTGGTCTTAGTGTTGATAATTACAGTATCTGTTGTGTGTTCCAGATGTTTAACAGCTTTTTGGATGAAAAGTTTATTGTTCGGTCAAGAGACCATTACAATTAAATATAGACATATAAAAACACACATCATTACAATTTTTAAGTTTTTAAAAGTACATTCCACAACAAATGATTTCAAATTACAAATACTTTTACAATTTATCAATTCCGCATTTTTAACTTATACTATTGTGTATTGTAATTGTATAATATACTATTGTGTGCAATATTGTATTAAGTTATGACTTAAGTACCCCAGATATGTACAGACATCCTATACAGCATATTCTTTTGTTATATATGCGTGCAGCTTTATGTGTATTTTGGAAATAGCCTTCAAATAGGCAGCTACAACTTTGATAACTGTTTCATCATTGGTAGTAAATAACATTTTCAACAGTAAACCTTGGTCATTCGTTTGAAAGGTAGACCAAAGTGGGTATGCCATTATGCTCTGGGTCTGGCATACCACTTGCAGCTAAAAATCATGTTTTAGATTTTCCACTTGTTGTATATTGCAAGTACAATAACAGGACTGAGTATCGACAGCCCGGCTGTACCTTGCACTAGGAAATGGTTCCATACGATATTTGGTATATCATTTTCTTTGCTTAGTATCTGTCAGGACATCTAAATAATACCTATATTGATGGAAAACATCATTCAGTACTAGCCAGTGCGAGACATGTAGCTTGGCTATACCCTTTAAAGCGATTATACAGGTTTTACCTTGAGAATGCATCATTGGAAAGCATGCAGAAGCAAACCACAGTGCTTATGTGTAGAAGTGCCTGATTTGATAAAATAACATTACTTTTTCATGTCACGAACCTGGAAGTCTCTGTGTGTTTATTTGAATTGCTATTTCGAGACCTTAGCCACTCCTCCCCATTGCAACGTCACCACAGGACGATCTTTGCTCCTAAATTGCTGCACTTACTCATTGAGTGTCATTGTTTCGGCTGTCTGATTTCTAAGTCAGCAATGGCAGAAAGTGATTATTCCGTGTCTGAGCCGGACAGTATCAGTATGTCCGGCAGTGAGAGCAACTATTCTGATAGTGATATTGCACCAGTGTGCCAGCGTATCTCTGTGCTGGACCCCTATCAGGATGACCCATATGCCGACAGTGACAGCGATTAGGGGAACAGGTCAGATCACCATGCCAGCAGTCCCGATCTATTGGAGTATGGCAGTGTCCACAGACTTGGACACAACGGATGGCAATCGCCACTTTATTTTACTGTTTGCTGTCTAGATTTCAAATTCCTATATGTGTTGCTGTCCCCTGGTTGCTTTGTAGAAAGTCAATGGCCATTTTGCAGGGTGTTTACCTTGACAGGTCAATTGATTTCAAGACTGAGTGGTAGGCTGTAGCTTTAGCTGTCCTGTGTCATTACTGCCGGCATTTTCCTTACAAGAGGAATACAGGGTCCTGTTCATGAATCGCCCGCATGAATCAAATGGCACAGTTCTTTCGGATCCTTTTAGGCTGTGCCAATGAAAATATCCTTCATAGCCAAATGTGATCACCGTCTTTGCACCTGCAATTTTAGAAGTCGGGCCCTTTGTGCAACTGGATGCAGTGGTTTGCTTAGTTAGGCCATGGTTCACCAAAAGGCAAAATAGGAGCTGCTACTTACCATAGGCAGTAGACAAATCACACAGAAAACTGCTACAACAAAGGCTCCAAAAACATGCAGCATACTTTATTGAGGGGTTCACCATTCTGCTTTAGTACCCTAAAGCACCTGGGTATGTGTAATTTTGTAGCAACGCCGGTACACTTCCCATTGCCTTGCTTGGTGCTTGACCCAGTACTGAGCCACAAGAATGCTGTCTTGCGATGCAGCCCCACCAGTTGTGTTTCCCATAACTAATTATGTAAGCAATTATACTTTTGCTTACTGATTGTGTTCACTCTTTGTCATATTTATTTCCCCTAAGTTCTGTTATCTGGCTGCCTGTATTTGTCTTATGCTTGCTTATTCTGAGCAGCGTCTTGGTGATTGTGTTTGGGGGGGTGGACAGCGGTATACATGTGCCTGCTTTCTCATTTTTGGGATGTGCAGCATCCTTGTGAATGCTACATGTACAGACTTCTGTGCATTCATATTCCACTGCTGGACTCCTGCCACGCATTCTATCCCATGCACCAAACTCTCAATTTTCCATGTCCAACAATGATTTCTCTTGTCATGTTGCCCCTGACAGTCTCGATCGGACTTGTCACGCCACTAAGATTGACACAGACAAAGGCAGATTTCATTCTGGTGTCATGCCCCCTCTGTACTACTCATCACTGGACTTGTCATGTTCAGTAGTGCATCCCGATTATTCACTATTGGAATATCACAGTATCACCCACCACCTAGATTGCTCACTCTGCAAATCTGTGCAGTTCTGTGACATTGTGGGGTGAGCAACAGTGGTAGAGGTGGGGCGACGTATGCTATTATTCCAAATGTGAACAACCATGCTGCATTACTGAATGTGACAAGTCCAGTGATGAGAAATACAGAGGAAGCATGACAGCCAAAATGCAATCCGACTTTGCCATTGTTTTGTTTTTGTGGTGTGCCAGTTCATATTACTCAGTCATTCTAATACAGTCTCTGACATTCATTTGCCTGTCATTTCGAAATTGACTTGTTAGTGCGGTAAGCATCAAGTGGTGCACAAATGCCATTCTCTCAATTGCCTGTGTTGGCACCAGGGCAGAATGTTATAGACTTCAATTTTCCCACAATACACCCCACAAAGTTATTCTGATATTAATTTTGTGTCATGCCCATGTAAAAAGCATGCTGGCACGAACGGAGGGAGGGTTCCATGCTGTTAGTCATGAGTAACTTCCTAACAATAGCAGCTCAATATATTGATCCTGATCGCAATTTTCAGGTGCAGGAGACTATTTCACTCCATGTTTCTGTCATGAATTATTGAATAGTCCAGGCGATATTGTAAAAAAGGACTCTCCTTCCAGCAGCAATGTACAAAGCTGACTGCAAGACTCTGTAGGAATGGCTTCCCTGTACTGACGTCACAGGCTCCTGGAATCGCTATGCACATGCGTGAAAGTTAAACAAAGAAAAAAAAAAAAAACATGCCGGAGAGAGCAGCATCAGTAAAATACATTTAAAAAAAATGGTGGCTTGCACTTTTTTCACTGTAATTGCGGGCGGTTCCATCAATTGCCATAGTGGGACATGAATGAGCAGTGGAAAGCAGTAAAAATATAAACTTGGTAAGTCCCTAAGTCCTGTGCATTACATTTCTCCATAATTCTTTGCGTAACAAATGTTTGATATTTATAACTCATTGTAATGCCTTTATCAGCATAATTTTCTAGAAATTACAGATCATTCTCTTTCAAAATATCCAGTATCTTTTTCAACCAGCTTGATTGTGGCTACTTGTTGCGTTTCCACTGATATTTTTCATTCTAGGCACGTGGATATGTTCATCCACACTTTGTGGCACTGTCCCTTTCTCCTTTAAATCTTCCAGAAGGTCTTTAAGCTGGCTTCTCCTACCCACCCGGGTGATATAGCCTTTGGCTCCACCCCATGACCCCAGATCTTCCTTTTGCTGGAAGATTCAGGTTGCCTCCTTCGTGCGCTCGCATTCTGTAGGCCCTGGCTTCTCAGTCTCAGGTTATTCCGAAAACTTGACTTACTTGCATTAGCGATTGCGACTGTTGCTTCTCGATTATGGAAGACAAGTCTTCCCCCTGATTTCACTGGTGCCCATGTGTCCAGAAGATGTCGGTAATGGACCGCAGATACCACAAGGCCCACGATCTTGGTGTTGGCTATGACACCACAACCCACGTAGTTCTGCTTCTTTCAGCCTAACATCCTTGATGACTTTCTCACATGCCTTAAATTGAGCAGGCCTGAAAAACAGAACCTGCCGGTGAAATCCAAGGAGGACCGGTGGGCGGTTTCTGCAACTGCGGGATCTGCCGAGCAGTTGGAGCGCATGCAGGCCTTCAAGGAGAAAGCTGTTCGCTCTGCAGAATCTTCCTCTTGGGGCTTCTTCATCCCACTCAACTTGGGCTCCACTTTCTCGGGTTCCTTCCGAGAGTTGTCACTTTTTCCTGACTAAGGGTGAGAGTCCTTTGGACACACACTCCTCTCGGTCCCATAAGCGGGAGAGGGACCCGGGACCATCTTCGTTTCGACGGAGATGCTCTTGGGATCAGGAGAGATATTGGTCTCCAGAGCCAGCCATTTCAACCTCAGTCAAGATTGCCTCGTCGGCCACTGGCTTCTCGGCTTTGCTGTCTGGGCCAGTCAATCGAAGTTTCGATCGACGAAGTTGCGATTGTTCCCAACCTGATCGGCCTATTGTCTAAGACTCCAGTTGATGACTCCCATAATCAGTCTCCGGTCCTTACCTTCTCTGATGAGGAGACCCAGCCCGCTGGGAAACCCACTGAGGAAGTGGTCCCTGACCCTCAGAAGTCTCCTGTTTTATCGGCGTCTCCCGAGTGAACAAGTCGGTCTGCCTGGTCTCGATCGAGGTCTTGGACCACCTTGACCGACATGCCAAGCACAAGCATGCCAAAAAAAAGGCGCCACCACCAGTCATCCTTGTCCTCCTCGGGTGAGGAGAGGCTTCATCGGAAACTCTGTCAACGCTATTAGGACCTCATCTGGCAGCAGCTGATTTTGTCTGGGCATAAGCTGCCCCGGCTTCTACCCCGGCCATTACTTGGCTTTCATCTCCTAGGCCGAAGCAGACTTCTCAGGAACCAATAAAGTTGGTTCCCCCACCCGTGGAGCCTGCTAAACCCCCTTCTGATTCAGCCTAAACCAGTCTCTCCACTGATTCTGGTTGAACTGCTGCTTCTAAGGAAGCTCAGCTGGACACCAGGCGGGTCAAGGATGATCTGGGCGGTCGACTGCTGTATCGAGATACTTCAGATTCGGATGATACTGGCCTCCATTCTCATCCATGGGATAATGAGTCAGCTGATTTAGCGATGAAGAAAGGACCTTCATCCTTTCAGGGCATTTTGTACCTCATCTCTTGGGTCCACAGGGATGCCCTGGAACATATCCAGAAAAAGGCAGAGTACCCTCTCACAGATATCCTCAAGAGAGGGAATACAACGATGGAAGCCTTTCCAGTGGCTGAAGCCATCATTGGCCTGGCCCTTGAACTTTGGCAGCACCCTGCCTCCTGTCCAGCTCAGACTGCTCGGATGGACCACAAGTATGCGCTACCCACGAGGTCCGTAGCGGAGTTCACAGAGCACCTTTCCGCTGAGAGCCTTGTGACCACCTCTGTGTTCAGGCATACAGGCAGTTCTGCTGATACCAACTGACGTCCGGAGAAGGAATGCAAGAAACTGTATCACTGTGCCCGGAAGGTCTATGCGGCCTCTTCCTTAGGCCTACAACAGGCAAGCTCTGTCATCATCATGGCACACTTCTCCCATGCCCTTTTGGGGTCCTTGGATGAAGTCCTCCCACACCTCCCCATAGACTTGTAAACCACAGTCAGGCAGGTCCGGGACCAAGGCCGTGACTTTGCTAAGCAGCATCTCCTGATGGCCCTGGACATTGGGGACTCGTGTGCCTGTTCATTGCCAGCCGCATTTGCCTCCCACCACAGGGCTTGGCTGAGGTGCTCCTCCTTCCCAGTGGATGCCCAGCACAAACTGGCTGATTTACCTTTTCTGGGCAGCGATCTCTTCGGCCCAGGTGTGGCCAGTCACCTTCAGTGCATCGAGCAGTTTGGTGCCACTTTGGACGCCATTTCTGCTCAGAGTTCTTCTGGTCCCAAGAAGCAGCAGCAGAAGAAGCCTTTTCGGCATTTTTCCCCTGCTGCCCAGCAGCAGCCCTCCTTTCAGGGAGGTCAGCCACAGCAGCAGGCTCAGGCTTGGTGCCCCCGCCCCAAGCCTGGACCTACCCAGGCCCATAAAGGAGGTCAGGGTTCAGGCGCTGGACCCTCTTCCTCCAAGCCTGCCCAGTGACTGGATAGAGGTTGCCACCCCTATTCCTGTCACGCCAGCTCTGGGTCCTCCCGTAGGGGGGCCAGCTCCCCCATTTCCTTTCCACCTGATCCACTGTTACCATGGACAGGTGGATCTTAGAAGTGATCGGCCAGGGTCTGCCTCTGGAATTCGAGCAGTACCCCCCCCCCCAAGCCGAGCCCGCACCCATGGGAGGAGAGAGTATCCGACCACACTCAGTCAGCTCTCCAAAATTACATTGCTTAGCTCCTCATCAGGGAGGCAGTAGCTCGAGTGGCAGATCCTCCACCAGACTTAGGGTTTGCTTCCAGGTACTTCCTGGTTCTGAAGTGGACGGGGGCTGGCGCACCATTCTAGATCTGCATGACCTGAATCAGTATCTCAGGCCACACACCTTCCAGATGGTGTAACTATCCCAGATCATACCATCCCTGGACCAAAACATGTGGTTCTGCTTTCTGGATCTCCAGGACATGTTCTTTCACGTCCCAATCTGTCCTTCCCACCAGCAGTTCCTCCGCTTCAGAGCAGAGGGAACCCTATATGAGTTTCAAGCCATGCCATTTGGCCTGTTATTGGCCCCACAGGTCTTCACCAAATTCATTGCAGTGGTGGCAGCCCACCTCAGGCATCGGGGTCAGAATGTACCCCTACCTCGACGATTGGCTCTTAGCAGGTTCCACCCAGCAGGAGGTAGAGGTGTCCAGGGACCTGGCCCTCCAGACCTGCTCCCAACTTGGACTTCTGATCAACAAGACCAAGTCTGATCTCATGCCTTCTCAGGTGATGTGTTTCATCGGAGCAGATTTTGACTCTCTCTGAGCCAGAGCCCAGCTCATGGCAGACAAGTTCTCTCCTCCTTTGCCCGATCATTTTTGGTTGGGCAATTGCGCCCTGCCCAGGACTTTATGCACCTTCTGGGTTACATAGTGGCCTGCACCTCCATGGTCTGGTGGCATATGCGCCCCCTTCAATGGGAGCTGGCCGCTCAGTGAACTCAGTGCCTAGGTCATTTCGACCAGCTGATCACTGTGACCCAGAAGATGTGGGATGCTGTCCAGTGGTGGACCATTCTAGACTGGTTGCAGGAAGGGATCCCATTTGTTCACCCTGAGCAGATGGTCCTTCTCACAACTGATGCCTCTCACAGGGGCTGGGGAGCCCACATGGGGGACAACAGGGCCCATGGGTTCTGGACCCCTGAGTCCTGTTACCACATCAACCTGTTGGGGCTCACAGCAGTCAGACTGATGCTGTCAGCGTTCACTTTTCAGCTTTGGGTCAAGTGGTTCAAGTCCAGATGGACAACACCATGACCATGTACTACCCCAACAAGCAGGGAGGCACTCCGCATCTGGACACTCGTGAACCGACTGGAGGCAGATCTCCTAGCCATCCATGTGGTAGGAGCCTTGAGGCAACTGGCGGATGCTCTCAGCCACATAGGTGAGACATCCCATGAGTGGTTTCTCCATCCAGAGGTAGCTCACAGCCTGTTCTCCCACTGGGGCAAACTGATGGTGGACCAGTTTGCCTCCAGGGAAAACGCCAAGCTGAGGCTGTTTCATGGCCACTATCCCCAGCAGGGCTCACTGCAGGGGGATGCCATCTCGAGGCTGTGGACCCCAGAACACTTCTACACCTTCTTTCCATTTCTCTTGATCCACAGGGTGCTTCTCAAGGTGAGGAGGGACAAAGTGCAGGTGATCCTGGTAGCCCCAGACTGGCCATGCCAGTTCTGGTATCCAGATCTCCTCAGCCTCAGCAACAGGCCCCAGAGGCGGCTTCCAACACACCTGGACCTGATCTCAGTCAATTGGGAAGGTTCTCCACCCGGACTTTCAGTCCCTGCACCTGACAGCCTGCTACCTGAGCGGCTACAGTTCCAGGCTTTGGATCTCTCCAAGTATGTACTCATGGTAGTCAACCAGGAAGTGTTATGCCTTCAAGTGGAAAAGATTTTCCATTTGGTATCAGGGCAAGGGCCTGGAACCTCTGTCCTGCCCAGTGGCTAATGTTCTAGACTACTTTTGGTCGCTCTCCAAAGGGTGTCTTCGGTCATCAACCTTTAGGGTGCACCTGGCAGCCATCTCTGCTTACTGGTTGTGGGCTGGTCAGCAGACGTTGGCACAGAAGACAGTGGTCAGGTGCTTTTTCAAAGGCCTGGATCACATATCTCCTCCGGTGCATGAACCTCCACCTCTGTGGGATCTACTGCTGGTCTTGGCACAGCTCATGGGCAAGCCATTTGAACCATTGCACAAGTATGAGTTGTCACACTTGTCATGGAAGATGGCCTTCCTGGTGGTGATCACATCTGCTAGAAGGACAGGGGAGCTCCAGGTGCTATCGGTGGACTCCCCTTATCTGGTTCTCTACAGGGACAAGGTTGTCCTATGCCCTGACCTGAAATTCCTTCCAAAGGTGGCGTCAGAGTTTCACCTTAATCAGGTGTTGACTCTGCCGGTGTATTATCCCAGTTGCACTTCAGAGGCTGAATACAGGCTCCATACTTTGGACCTGAGACGAGCTCTCTCCTATTATAAGGCGAGGAGAGGACAGTGGAAATTTGGGGAGAGGTTCGCCAGCTGTTTGTCACCTACGCTGAAGCCACTTCTGGCAGACCTGCAGCAAAGTAGATGATCGCAAGATGGAGTACATTTTGCATAAGTCTATGCTATGAGTTGGCAGGCAAGGAGTCTTCCAGAGGGATAAGAGCTCATTCCACCCGCCATACTGCTGCATCGGTGGCTACTTCCAGGGACATCCCCTTACAGGAAATCTGTTGGGCTGCTACCTGGAAGTCAACAAACACTTTCATCACCCATTACCGCATCAACGTTGAGTCATGCCAGGATGCTGATTTTGGGGCCTCAGTTCTCCAATCTGTGTTCCCCAAGTAAGTATTGAGGGGGTGTGCACCTTGCCTTCCTCCTCCTGGAGAACTGCTAGGAGTCTGCCAAAAAGTGCATATGAACAACATATCCACGTCCCTAGAAAAACGGGTTACTTGCTTGTAACCGTTGTTCTAGGAGTGGTATATATTGTTCATCCACACTGACTCATCCAGCCTCCCTGGCTTTGACGCACTCACCTGGCTTCTAGCAAGCTAAGATCTGGCATCATGGGGCGGAGCCGAGGGCTGTACCACTTCTGGCAGATTTAAAGGGGAAAGGGACAGTGCCAAGAAGTGTGGATGAACAACATATATCACTTCTAGAACTACTGTTACATGTTTTAAGCACATCTGTGAAATATGGTGTTTCTCTAGATGCAGCAATTGGATCCAGTAATTAATTTTTTTTGCATAGGAAAAAGCAGTGATACTAGGTATTTTAGTTTTGCCCTGATCCTAAACTGGTTCTTAATAGTTTAGTGAGTAGGATTTCTAAATTATCAAGCTCGTCAGTATCCCAGATATCTATATTATAAAGGGCCTGTACATTATATTTGGCTCTTGCTGACATTATAAGTGGCTTAATTGTACTACTACCATATGTTTTATTAAACAGATTTAATGAACTTGCAGTCTGTTTCAATTTAACTTTCATAAATTAATGTGCTTTTGCCAGCTACCATCAGATGTAAAAAGGAGGCCAAGATAGTTGTACTGATTTACTGTTTTCAGTTCCTTGTTACCAATATGCCAGATTTTTTTGATTTCTTGATCCAAGGATCATAACCTGTTTTTTTTTCCTCTCATATATTATAAGTTCATGTTCAATAGCATAGTTATGTAAAATTTTACATGTTTTTATTAATTCTGCCTCTGTGTTAAAGAAAAAAGTACTAGATTGTCCACATATGCAAGTGCTGGACAGTTCCTTGTCAGTATTTTTGGTGAATCCCTCTGAATTTTCCAGTTGTATTAGTAGGCTATATGTATATATATGTGTGTGTGTGTGTGTGTGTGTGTGTGTGTGTGTGTGTGTGTGTGTGTGTGTGTGTGTGTGTGTGTGTGTGTATATATATATATATATATATATATATATATATATATATATATATATATATATATGTATATGTATATGTATATATATATATGTATATATATATATATATATATATATATATGTATATATATATATATATATATATATATATATATATATATATATATATATATATATATATATATATATATATATATATATATATATATATATATATATATATATATATATATATATATATATATATATATATATATATATATATATATATATATATATATATATATATATATATATATATATATATATATATATATATATATATATATGTATATATATATATATATATATACACAAAAAGCAAGGGTGCAGGCACATACCCTAACACCTCTATTAGTAGGGAAGTTTGAAAAAAGCTGTCCATTGGTGCCCATCCTGATCTATGCCCAAGTTTCTGAATATGACTTTTTTATAATGTATAGTATATTTATTGATATACCCCAGTTTTTCGTTTGCATCCATAATATTTGTCGTGAAATCGTATCAAAAGCTGAGCTGAAGTCGACTTCTGGTGGGTGCACCAACCTAATGGCAGCCTGATCTAGATGCTCCATCTTGGTGTTAAACCATCCACACTAATCCTGGAATCAGCCGACATCTCCAATCCACGAGGAAATAGAAGATGTGATGAGGATGTCTTCCAGACACAAATCGAAAGACAAAATTGGCTCCCAAAATGCCAAACCGAGCAAAACCTTACTGGACTACACACAACCTAGCGTGGCCTGTACGACCACGACCTCACCACTACACTCTTCTACCTTAGAGGAGCCAGAGGAGCAGGAATGCATGATCACGTCTAAGCAGCTTTGTGCAACTCTCCAACGCATGAGTGCTACATTGGAAAGATTAGAAACAAAAGCGACTGAGGATCGTAATAAACTTGAGACTATGATCCAAAAGACAGATCAGCTGGAAAGGGGTCTAAACAAATATTCAACTACTACTTAAGTCCATAATATCACTTTTCTAGACCTACATCACAGAGAGCAACAATTAGAGGCAAGACTCGAAGAACTGGAAAATCGGAATAGGCGCAGCAATGTCCGTATTCACGGATTACCTGAAGGGACAGAATCGGGTCCGGTACAGACCTTTTTGGAAACATTTCTCCCTGAAATACTAGGATGGCCAGCGGATAAACCGCTTCTTATCATTCGGGCTCATAGATCATTGGTGCCTACGTCTAAAGACCCTAAAGCCAGAGCACGCTCATTGGTAATTGCATTTCTCGATTTTTGTACTAAGGAGGAAATCCTAAAATTAGCCTGGTCTAAGAGAGAGGCACTTTTCGGGGATACACGGCTCTTTTTTGAACAAGATTATATCTCCCAATTACTCACCCAGCGCAGAAAAGTGTTGGCAGTAGTACTTCTTCTTCAGCAAAAGGGAATGAAAGCATTTGTTGAATATCCAGCTAGATTAAAAATCTCAACAGAGCAGGGAATTAAAAGATTTCCTGACCTGATGGTGGCTGTGTAATTTTTGTCCTCTGTGAGCATAGCAGTCCCTTTGGCTCCAAGGCAGCAGCAAGCAGAACACTTGACTGTGAGGGCCTGGCAGGTGGCGGGAACCAAAAGAAAACATCTCCAGGGTGGACCAACCATTTCCGGGGAGTGTGACTCTCCTAACAAACGCAGAGAAATAAACAACTCCTCGTCTTCACTTTCTACTGCAATCAGCAGCACAGAAGAACCCACATTGGGGCAGAACATGCTGGCAAATGAACTACCAACCTGAAGAGAACTAACCCATATTTGTTTTGAGCAACTAATAGCTATGGGCAGTGAGTGACTCTTTTTGAAGGACTTGCTCAGGAGTTTTTAACTATTTGCAAATACTATAGTAACACAAATATTTAAAAGGGGAAGAGAGGGTATGGCTGATTACGATCAAAGTTTACTGACTCTCCCACATCTAATACAGGAGATGAGGGACTTGGGGTTATATACAGGGTGGGAAGATGGTTAGTTCCCTTTGAATTGAAGAGGGGCGGGGATGGCAGCTCTATCACCTGGCCTGGGTGTTGGCCTGCCTGGGGGGGGTGGGGTTGATGCTGTGAGATCGGACAGTTAAGACAAGGCTGGCAGTGTCAGGGGTGTTAAAATAGCGAAAGGGCACCAAAATGGAGGTGACTACCCATATTATGGTATACTTCCTGTTAGCCTCAGTGATTAGGTTGTGGCCTGAAAATGCTGACACTAGTGGTAGGCTGCCATTTAAATATTTGGATGGGGAGAGCTTCTGACAAATATATACCACAGA
Organism: Neoceratodus forsteri; assembly: GCA_016271365.2. Lineage (NCBI taxonomy): Eukaryota > Metazoa > Chordata > Ceratodontiformes > Ceratodontidae > Neoceratodus > Neoceratodus forsteri. Next base: position 516,655,950 of record CM028136.1, on the reverse strand, counting down.
GGCCAGATTGGTGGGCCGTTTGGTATGACCACTTTCAAGGGGTTCAATTAAAATCGGTATGTTAAAGAGGGAAGCCTATCTCCCCAGTCTTTGAATCAGCCCTGAGTAAGGGCAGTGGGTACGACAAGCTTACCACGGAAAGTTAACTCTTGCTGCCAAATGCAACACCTCCTTGTTTACCTGGGACTTGGCTAAGCTGGTGTCTGGCCATTGAGAAATGTACTGTCCTTGATCTCAGCGGTGTTCCCCTTTCCTCACAGGGGGGAGCACATTGGGTGGGGGGATTGAGTTGGGACCTAATAACATAGGGGAAAGTAAGGGGAACAATCTGGTAATATTAAGGTAAAAAACACAACTTCCCGGTTAAGGGATGCCAAATTCCCATTGGACTAAAAATAAACAGGGAGCTAAAGAACTTACTCAGAAAGATGGCTGGTGAACCACGGCAGGATGGGACACTTTATTTTTTGTCTCTAGTCTAGACAGTCACATTTAATACTGTCAGGTATCAGCTGGTACAATGTTACAATCTTGCCTATCTGGCAACCAGACAGTTTTGTTGTCTGAGCCAGACGGAGAGCCCAGTGGGTTGGGGCCCTCCAACCACACCTCTGAAAAGAAAGTTGGGAAACTTAGAGGGTGGCAACAGGGTAGATACGCCTTGAAGACCACAATGTTATGTTTGGTTATAGAGTTTCTAGTCCTGGTTATGTTATAAAGTTTGGTTGTTTAGAGATTTATACCTTTGGTGGTACACAATGCATGAGAGAATAGAGGGACTGGATCTTGGGAAGCGCTTTCTGGTTTCACCTCATATTAAAGGGTGGTGCTCTTCAGTTTCTCCCAAGATCAGTAGAAGGCCTCAGACTTTCTTAATTATAGATGAATAACCTTCAGATAGTCTCACTAAATGTGAGAGGAATAAGCAGCCCGGTAAAAAGGGCTGAAATACTGCAGTAACTGAACAGGAGGGGGGCCACGGTAGCCTTTTTACAAGAGACCCATTTGACTGCGGAGGAGCACCTGAAATTGAAACGTTCTTGGGTGGGAAATGTTTATGCTTCTCATTTTGAAACTAATCCACATCACAAAGGAGTTGAGATCTTAGTTAAGAGAAATGCTCCTCTGGTAGTTTCAAGGGTAAGAACGGACCCAGAGGGTCGTTTTGTTCAGGTTTGAGGAAGTTACAGAGGTCAACCTTGCATATTGGTGAACACGTATGCACAGACTGATGAATCTTCCAGATTGCCATTCATTGAAAAAATTATTAAAGAGACAGTCTCTGATGCGTCTAGTATGGTGATCATTGGAGGAGACTTCAATGAAGTTATATACCATGGGGTAGATGGAACAGGGCAAAACCAAGGGGGAGCCTCAAGAACGGGAAAGCTCATCCTTAGATTGAATCTAGAATTGAGTCTGTGTGAATGCTGGAGGTTTTTGCACCCATGGGAGAGGGACTACACATTATTCACCATATCATGGGGGCTACTCTAGAATAGGCTACTTTCTAATATCCTCTTAACTGGTTGCAGAAGATAGAGGTGTGAAATAGGTCCTATTACCATATCTGATCACACTTCAGTGACCCTTAAATTGCACACAACCAAATCTCCCTTACAATCCTGCTGGAGACTTAATGTGAGCCTCCTTAACAAGAAGGATTTTAAGGATTTAGTTAGAGACAATCCAGCAATTTGAAAGAGAGAACCCCAGAGGGGGGACACAACTGATGCTATCAGATGGGACACACTTAAGTGTTCTCAGAGGCAAGATAAGGTATTTAGCCAGACTCGAGAGAGCGTGTGCGCCAGAGAGTAGAGTTGGAGCAAAAAATAGAAAGGTTAGAATCATCACATCAAACTCGGCAAGATCTGCAAATAAAACAGGACGTAGATAAAGCTAGAAAAGACTTAAATCAACTTCTTGATATCCAGATTGAGGGTCAATTGAGGTATGCAAAAAAAAAAATATATATATATTTTGAACACGGGAACCGTCCGGGGAGACTCACATGGCAACTCCAGAGGGAGGCAACCAGCAGAGCGGTCACACATTTACAAGATGGGGGGGCATCAGCAACTACTTCCCGAAAGAAATACTACAAAAATTCAAAACATTTTATACTAATCTAATATGAATCTGAGACAATTCAGGGACACCAGGAAGCAGTGCAGTATTTCTTGGATACCCTCCCAATTCCTACCTTAATCAATCCAGCTACTCAGGCCCTTAACGCACCTATCTCCACTCAGGAAATCCAGGCAAAGATTGAACAGTTGAAAAATGGCAAAGCTCCTGGTTTAGATGGATTTCCGACTGAATTCTATAAGGGATTTTCTCCCTTCATCCTGGAACATCTGGTAACCACATGTAACGAAATCTTGATCAATAAAAATCCCATCCCACCATCTTGGAATCTGGCTCAAATCTCAGTGCTCCCCAAACCAGACAAAAACCTAGAACTTTGTAGTTCATATCGTCCAATATCGCTTTTATCAGTGGACTTAAAAATTTTCACAGGAATTTTAGCAGATAGGTTACAAAAGTGTATTCCTCCCCTGATCCATCATAACCAAACAGGATTTATCTCTGGGAAATTTCTTCAAGACAATATCCGGCGTCTTTTAAATATTATCTCTAACCAGAGAGGCTCCACATCGTTGCAGATGGCGATTAGTATGGATGCGGAGAAAGCTTTTGACAGGGTGGACTGGCACTTTATGTAGTCCACCCTGTCAAAATTTGGGCTGGGGGACGTCTCAGCCATAACTGCACTATATTAAAAACCAGAAGCATGAGTTAAGGTGAATGGCCTTCTTTCAGACCGTATACCTCTTCATAGGGGTACCAGGCAGGGTTGCCCCCTTTCCCCTCTACTTTTTGCGTTATCATTAGAACCCCTAGCCATCTGGATACGAAATGACCCACAGATCAAGGGAATTTGGATGGAAGGGATTGAACAAAAGGTGGCTCTCTATGCGGATGATTCATTATTCTTTTTGGAGAAGAATCAGCATTTATATAGCGCTTTTCATACACAGTACCCCAAAGCGCTTTACAAGCAACGCTAGACTGGTAGTGAATTGACTGAATGTGGTGGCGGCCATATCACACATCATCACCCACACACAGCCTGGATAATTGCATGAACCAGTTTTATGGGAAGGGGAATGTTGGCCAGGACACCGGGAATTTTCCCTGCTCTTTGTGAAGAGTGCCCTGGGTTCTTTTACTTCCACCTGGACACCCATCAGGACAGCACCAGGATGGGCAGAAGGGACCTCAGTTTAATGTCTCATCCAAAGGATGGCACACCCCAGCAGTACAGCACCCCCCAATACTGCACTTGGTTGCCAGCAATTTTTAGGTGTGGGACAAGAACCCATGATCTTCTGGTCCAGAGGGAGATGTGCTACCAACTGAGCCACGCTGACGCCTAACCTGAAAGACCCCCTAACCTCATTACCCCATTTATTGGACTCCCTAAATAAATTTGCACTTTTAGCAGGGTATAAAATTAATTTGTCCAGATCAGAGGTGGTGCCAAGTTGTTTCCCTCAGACAATTTAGGGACTTTTTTATTTTTTTTTTCCCCCACCCCTTTGTACAGGCTAAGAGGTGTATTTTTAGGTACCTAGGAATCCAGGTCTCAGTGGATACGTCAAAACTTTTTCGAAATAACTTCCTTAAACTATACCACACCTTACAAGTGGACTTAGCCTGTTGGAAACTATTACCCCTCACACTACATGGCAGAATCCAGGTTATAAAAATGGATGTGGTACCTAGATTGAGATTTTTATTTCAGACACTCCCTATCTCTATCCCACCTCACTTCTGGGTCAAACTGACAAAAGACATTTCCAGATTCATTTGGGCAGGACAGTGCCCTAGAATTGTTTTGGGCACACCGAAGAAAACAAGGGAAGAAGGGGGGGTTAGGCCTCCCTAATATGTACTGGTGTTATTTAGTGGCTCAGGGAGCACAACTAATCACATGGGTTAAACAGCGCATTGATTCTGGTTGGTATTTCATATGTAACCCCCCTGCAAATGGGGGTTCCCAAAAGACTTCCAGGAGCTTGCTTGAATGCTCCAAGCCTGAATGGTGTTTGGCATTTAAGCCATTTATCAGTGAGTGTTTTTAGAGCCTCTGGTACTGTCTCTTTAAGAGCTGTCTGCTTGCAGACATAATTAGTTTATATGGGGGGACTGTGTGCTTCTCTGAGTACCACTCGAGCTGCTGCCAATTCACTTCATTTTGCAGTCACTAGGAGTGCGAAGGAACCTATCTGAAGATGTAACTGTTTGCCAGAAATTATTTAGAGTAATAATGAAATTACAGTTTGTCTAACCTGCTTTCTTTGCAGTCAGAACTGTGTCTGCTAGTTCCCATTCTAGTTTTGAACTGCTGAACTGGACCAATCAGTGTGGGGTAAGCTAGCTCTAAAATGGTGCCTTGACGAATCAGAACTTGGACTCATAATCTGAGCCAGCCACAAGAGGACTGTATGGGCAGTGACTCTGGGAGATGTAGTTTAGACTTCAGTGCCTTTTTGGACCAACAGCAGCAGTCTATTGTGAGTGACAGCCAATCCAGTCAAGAACTGGGAGGAACTCAAAGGAAGTGCCCGGTTTGTCGGTTGGAGTTTCAGTTGAGCTTTGGCAGTGAAGAAGGAAGGAGCCCTGTGCTTTTCAGTGTGCAGTTTTAGTCAAAAACGTGTGTAAGGCCCAGAGTTCGGTCTGCAGCTTGTGTAACAGCTTGTTAGGACTGAATCCGTCCTGTGAAAAGAATCAAAGGATCTCTGAAGAGTAGAAACCAGGCTCACCCTGTAGAAGACTGGAGGAATTGCTGAAAATTGCATTCGGTCTGTCAGGAACTGAATCTGCTGTGTGTTCTCCGGTATTGTGCAGTAATTGCGATCGGATACAGATGCAGCCTGCCTGGTATAGTGCTTTCTTTTATATGGATGTGTGAAGAGGTTTGTGTACCTCAAGTGAGCCCTGCTGACATTGAAGGACCCTATCTTATTTGGAGGTCGTGAGTACTAATTCAGGGTCGCCTCCTGTTGAATTGCCACATTAAATCCAAATGGAATTACTGTACTGCTGACTGTTTAATTCTCCTTTCTCTCGTGTGAAAGGCCCTACCAGCTGCCACGGTTTGGACTAGCCACTAGGGCTTGGGTACCCAGGGACAGTAACTGATAGGGATAGGCCTGTGCACAGAGCCATAGGTAGATTATTAGAGTGATAAGCTAATTAACCTGATTTCCCTGTCCTTGTTATATCCCCCTAAATAAATCAGAGCTGCTTGTTTCAGCAAAGTTATACTGCCTGAGGTATTTGTCTATGTTAAAGTACTGTACTGTGATTGTTGCACTGTATCTCATTTCACAGGAGGTCCCAGTGCCGGAACCAGACCTGGGGTAAGTGTATACTGTGAAGGTAATTTGATATATTGTGTGGGCCACTAGTGGGAAGAAAGGGGGGTTGCAGTGTCCCAGAGGGCTGTGACCAAGTTAGTTTAACTATTGCAAACCCTGACCTCTGGGTGGAGGCACCCGCCATTGGATCCAGGCCCCTCAACCTGTTAGTGGCAAATCAGGCAGGGGTAGTAGCCCCTGGGATAGCGCCATCTAGGGGTTACACATAGAATCTGAGACAGTCAGAAATCATAGGTTATGGACATTTCCCTCAAGTCCTATAAGTTCCAAGATATGACATACTACCCCCAACCCATGGGTAAAATGCTCATTACGCATTATTATTAAGTTGCACAAACTAACGCACACCACAGATACCTTGGGTCCACTTTCCCTAATTCGGCATTTGGATGTCTTTACTCCACCTACAACAGATGGGGGATTCGCATATTGGGAGATTAGGGGCCTAACCACCTTTAGACAGATGACTCTGAATGGGTGTCTCTCCTTTACTACCCTTAAGGAAAGCTTCTCACTTCGACGAGAAGATTTTTACAGGTTTCTCCAAGCCAGACACTTCATTAATACCGGAAACAACTTTCAGAGGGTTAGAAGAGAACTAACAAACTTGGAAACATATTGGAGGGACTCCATTAAAATTAAGGACAGGTTGAGAGATGTATCTATCCTTTATGGACTCCTTGGTTCCTTCCCAGAGGCACAGAGGTTAGAGGAGGTTAGACAGAAATGGATAGCGGAAGCGGAAGAAGACATTTCTAGGAAGGATTGGGCCCGTAGACTCCATAGGGGATGGCAGGTGACATCGGCAACTACCTGGAGGGAATTTAACTGGAAAGTCCTGTTTCGGTTTTTCAGAACTCCAGTAATTACCAGATATTTTAATCCACAGACCTCGTCGGAGTGTTGAGGTCTCTGTGGGGAGAGTAGGATTACGCATCACCATATATTCTGGGGTGTGAGAAGTTGAGGAGGTTTTCGCACTCTGTTAATGCAATTCTGGAACAAGTAGGGAGCATTTCCATTCCTTTTACTCTTCAGGATTTAATACTGGGCCTTCCCACTTTATCGACGAAACAACGGAAAAGAGTAGAACTATGTCAGATACTAAGGGTTACAGCCCTGAAATGTATTGCCACTAGATGATTGGCCCCCTGACCCTCCAGTTGTATCCCAATGGGTGGCTAAAGTAGAAGAAATAGAATGCATGGAGAATATTACCTACACTATACACTTAAGGAAGGAACAATTTTTTGAAACCTGGAGACCATGGCGAGTATGGAGGGATGCCTGGAATGGAGAGGGGGAGATAGAGAAGAAATACCTGGACCATCAAATGAGTAGATGCTTCTCCTGCTCACTTTTTTCCTAACAAAAAAAAAAAAATCTTTTTTTTATGGGGGGGGGCACACCAGGTTTTTGGGAAAAGGGGAATAGAACATCCAAAGTCTGCTGCTGTTAGGTGCACTTTATAAATGGAAGGATCATGGTGCATATGTGTACACGCCTAGTTTTTTTAGTTTTAATATAGTAGTTATAGTATTATCTTTTTAATTTTGGTTTCTTTTTTCTTTTCCTCTCAGAATGGATTGATAAATATAGCTTAAACCACAATTAAAGATCAATATAGTATCTTTAAAACTGGGATATAAATTCTGATAACACTGCAAAGAACTGTATCCACCTTATGAAGGCTTTAGGCCTCAAGCAGTGTTTATACATATATAAGATGATCAAGGGGCTGGGGGACTTATCATACGAGACGAGGTTGAAGGAGTTGAACATGTACTCACTAGAGGAGAGGAGAGACAGGGGTGACATGATTGAAACCTTTAAATACATGAAAGGAATAAACAAGACTGGTACAGAGGGGCTGTTCAAAGTAAGGGAGGGGAGGGCCACTAGGGGCCATGATATGAGACTGGAGCGAGGAAGGTTCAGGAGGGAGATGAGGAGACACTTTTTTACAGAGAGGGTGGTGGCTGGGTGGAATGCGTTACCTGCTGAAGTGGTATGCAGTAGAACAGTGGACTGCTTCAAACGAGGATGGGACAGGACAAGGGAAAGGGTGGAAGGGAGGGGCAACTGCAGAATAAGGGGTGCTAGCTGCATATTCGAGCAGACTTGATAGACCTCTAGGCCTTTATCTGCTGGCAAATTTCATATGTTCGTAGTTAATGTTCCTAGTAAGAGAAATGCTAAACTTGCCTCCAAATGAACCATATTTAACTGTAACTTAATAAATATTGTTGTGAAAAACTGTTCAACTGTTTTCTTGTTATGAACAACATTCTGAACAGTTCTCTTCATGGAACCAGTAATTCAGAGTGTTTTCTATGTCATGGTCTGAGTACAGAATGTTAAACATGAGCTATTGTCCTTCCAGAACAATGCTTAGAGTTCTTTGATCAATCTGTGACAGTTAAAACTCCAGATCACTGGTTCCGTGAAGAGAACTGCAACAGAATGCTGCCCATAAAAACAAAACAATGCAAAATACAATTTTTCATGTACAATTTTTTCAATTAGTTACATATGGATCATGTAGGCCTATGGATATCATTTCTGTAAATGGGAACATTATAAACAGATGCCATTTAGAAATCATTTCCTGCCCTCTTTAAGGTCCTAGAATATAACTGTGTAGTTCTTGGTCCATATATTGATGGGAATGTAAGAGTCTATTTTGTATTTTAGGTTATTTGTTCGTCTGGCTACCAAGAGCCAGTAAGAGTGATAGTCTTTATTATCTGTTATTGTGAGCATTTTGTCCCACTGTTTGGCATAATAATTGTATTTATTTATTTATTTCAGTCTTGGAATTAATACCTTTGAGCCAAATGCTCTTTTACATAGACTCCATGTCATATCAAAGAACAGAAACAAACAGTATAGTGAGAAAATACATAGTGAGCCTAGGAGTAAAGGTAACAAAATAAGCACACATGCAGGGGCTGAAATAAGGATTTGCTGTGCAAGAGCCATGAATAGCTCCTGGGTAGTGGACATTTCCAGCAGACCAGGATCTACTCAGGCAAAGCCAGGAGTTGACATCGACACAGATACAAATGCATTGGGATGTCGTAGAAGGGGAATAAAACGGAAGGACATAAATAATAACAAATGAAATTCTCTCTAGGAATCTTGTATAAATATTAAACATCTGTAAACCTGCCAGTTACTATATTACTTTAATAACACAATTAATAATTACATTAACACAGTCTCACAGTAAAGCTGCTCATTGGAAAATGTGTAGTTGGTCTAAACAGAGACATGCAGAAGGAGGAACTTTGCCAGTTATCTTATGCATTTGCCAGTTAATTCAAAGAGGAGGAGATACTCTGTTAATTAAAAATGACACTAACATATTATCTCATCTTTTCTAAATCAATTGACAAAGGTACAAGAGAAATGGCAAAGTGCCTCCTCATGTATGTCTCAGTTTAGACCAACTGCGTCTATTCCGATAAGCAGTTTTTCTTCTGCATAGGTGGATTGTGTAAATTCTTTTCTTACTTTTCTTTTCTCCATTTGATTTGCTTTGCTTTAACTGTTGCTGTTTTTGTTGATCTCTGAGTTTACAACTCTAGAAAATATTTTAAAAGACTAAAATAAGTTTACTCAAAGGACGGAAAGGTATGGTGGTTCATAGCGCCAATCTTTTATTTCAGGACTGGTCTGCTGCAGCTTCATAAGACAGGATGTAAGACTTTTCCCACCTAGCCTGCCCATTCTGTACCTCAGTACATTGGTGCGAAAGTGATACTGTATTTTGCAACTAGACCACTGCAGCTGCAAGCCCTCCCCCGGCTCCAGTTGATGTTCTGAGAAGGGTTACTGTTATTTTGCTGAGATGATCTCCCTGCCCTCACTGTCTAAGCAGCTCCAAGACACCACTCCATCTCCAGCACATGATGCATGCGCTCTGCAATTCATCCGCAAAGCTGACCTGAAAGTGCTGAAGTTAGCACCACTGATCCTCTTTTATTGTGAGTACCAGGTGCTACTATGGAATTTGCAGGTGCTAATTAGCACCTAGCTCCCCCTTATTTCAAACCCTGATATGGATTTAAGTTACAAAAAAAGGGCATTTTGCAGACATACAGCAGCTAGGAGTATGCTTAACTAGCTAGGAAGGGTATTAGAGTTAGGATCCAGCTACAGTAGCAGCCAGTGGCATCGACAAACAAAATGAGTGAAAGACAACAACTAGGCACATGGTCTTACAGGATAAACAGAAGCTAACAGCTAGGGCTAACACTGTTCCAGAGTAGGAATACAACCAAAGGCATTGTCTGAGTGGGGGGGGGGGGGCGCATTGCCAGGAGGGGAATATCAGCAGACAAATGTGGGCTGTGTCATTCAGTTTAACAGTGCACCCCAGTGGGGCAATTGGTGCAGAAACTGATGATGCCCTCTACGGAGCAGCAAGGCAAACTTTATTTTTCTGGCGCCCAATCCCACAGGCTCTGGGCGCTGTACAAACATATAAAAAAGTTTAAAAAATATCATCTCACAGTATAATAAATAATTACACATCAAAATAGGCGATATTCTGCATATAAATAATAACCCTATTTACTTTAAAAGGGCTCGTAGTCTGTGTTCTCATCCAGTATCCGAGAATGCCTGGCTGAATAGATGGTACTTAAGGTGGGCTTTGAATGCCTCCACAGAAGGGGCCTCCCTTACCAATGGCAGAAGCAAATTCCATAGGACGGGGCCAGTGATACTAAAAGTACTATCGCCGGCAGTTTTCAACCTCGTCCTGGGAATCGCCAGGAGCTCCCTTGAGGATCGAAGGGAGCAGACCAAGGCAGTGGGTGTAAGAAGGTCCACCAGGTAGTAAGGACCCACCAGGTAGCAAAGGCCCAGTCCGTATAGCACCTTAAAGGTGATTAAGCCCATCTTGAAGAGCACCCTCCATCGAACCAGCAGCCAGTGCAGTTCGCGCAGCACCGGGGTGACTTGACAGTATTTCGACGGTCCAGTCAACAGTCTGGCAGCTGCGTTCTGCACCAGCTGCAGTGGACTGAGGGTACCTCCAGAGACCTTGAGGTTGAACGCATTAAAGTAGTCAAGCCTAGATGTTACAAAAGCATGCACCGAGGTGGGGAGGTCCAGGGGTGGAATTGGGTGTTCGATCCTGGCAGTGTTTCTCAGATGGAAAAAACTAATGTTGACAACTGATGATACTTGATGTTCCAATGTCAGACCACTGTCCAGAACCATGCCAAGATCGCGCACCCTGGAGGAGGCCATCAAAGGGACAGAGCCTAGAACTACTCCAGTATCTGCACCAGAGGCCATCCTATCACACCTCCTGTTCTGTTCCACCACCAGTACCTCCATCTTATCGGGGTTCAGTTGCAACCAGCAACTGTCATTGATCTCGGCCAGACAGTTGTTTAATAATTCCAATGCATTGGATGTCCAAGGGGCCAAAGATAAACTACAGCTGAGTTTCATCGGCATAACAGTGAAACCCCAAGCTGTACTCCCTAATGATCTCACCTAGGGGTAGCATATACATGGCAAACATCGGTGACGAGACCAAACCCTGAGATACCCCACAAGACAGAGAAGGCTAGAGTAGGAGAAATTCCCCATAACCACCCTTTGCCTTCTGTTTGTCAAAAAGAACTCAAACCAGTTGATGACAGTTCCAGTGAATCCACAAAAGTCCCTTAGGCAGTCAAGTAACACACAATGGTCCACCGTGTGAAAAGCTGAGGAGAGATCAAGGAGAAAGTACAGTTACATAAGAACTTACCACAACAGTAGATCTTCGAGAACAGCTCTTGCAGCAGGTTACACCATTAGGACTGAAGCTGGCAGGCATCAGGACCCCACGGAAATTTTCTAGCTAGCAGTCTTCAGCGGGGACTGCCTCCGATGTCGGTCCCACCCCCAATGTCAGGCGTAGTACATAAGGAGGTGGTTCCCCCATAATCCTCAGTTCTCCCGCTGGAGACTCCCGGCTGCTGGATGACATCAGAGGAGGAGACCGAGGATCCGCCACCAGATGGCAAAGACTAGTGAATAGGAATGTCCTGTCCTGTAAGATGGGTGCTTGACTACGACCTGCCTCCAAAAAGGGGGATGGTGGGCGGGAAGGTACCTGCTGCAAGAGCTGTTCTTGAAGATCTACTGTTATGGTGAGTTCTTACGTAACTGTACTATCTTACTGAGATACAGCTCTTGCAGCAGGTTACACCATTAGGACTGATTTCCAAGTAATAGTGGCAATCATGCCACTTGGAGGAGAAAGGTAGAGATCTCGAGACATTTCCGAGCCTAGGACAGAAGTCCCTTAGTTGGACGGCTAGACCGAACCCCGCTCTTCGCCTCGATGCAATGTCCAGGCTGTAATGCCTGATAAAGGTATGCACAGAGCTCCAAGTAGCTGCAGAGCAAATAGCTGAGGTGGAGATGTTCTTTAACGCCGCAAAAGAAGTAGCCACCCCTCTTGTGGAATGACCCTTGACCGTGCCCGGTAAGAGTTTATTGCACTTGTCATAACAGAAAGTGGTGCACTGGATGAGCCGCTTCGAGAGTGACTGTTTGGAGACGGGAGCTCCTTTCATCCTGTGAGCAAAGGAGACGAAAAGTTGGTCCGACTTTCGGAGCTGTTTGGTTCTGGTCAGATATTATCTGAGGCACCGATGCACGTCGAGGGTGTGCAGAAGGGCTTTTCCTCAATTAGTGTACCTTGGGAAATACACTGGTAGATCAATATCCTGGTTAAGGGCGAGGGCTGAAACCACCTTAGGCAAAAACTTTGGGTTTGTCCTTAAGGATACCCTGTCCTGATGGAAAACCAAATAAGGCTGTTTGCACATGAGAGCATGCAATTCCAAGATCCTTCTAGCCGGAGTAACGGCAACTAAAAATAACGTTTTCCAGGAGAGAAAACATAGCTCACAATCCACGGCTGGTTCAAAAGGTGACAGCGTAAGCTACTCCAGGACGAAAAGTAAGTCCCAAGGAGGAATTGGATTTTGATGGGCGGCCTGAGGTGGAGGACTCCTCTTAAGAAGGCATGAGTAAGGTCAAGCTGGGCCACCGTCCGATGGCCTACTGGGGCATGGTAAGCAGAAATTGCACAAAGGTGCACTTTAATCGAGGAGTAAGCCAGTCCGAAGTGGAAGAGGGAAAGCGGGTAGTCCAGAATCAGCTTTTCAGGACAGTCTAATGGCGAAAAGCCACACACTTGAGCCCACAAACAGAATCTATGCCATTTCATGGCATACGTTGCATGGATTGCCAGTTTTCTGGTGGCAGAGAGTACGTCTGCCACTTCTTGCGAGACCCCGTATCGTATCACGGATATGTCTCTAGGAGCTAAGCTTGCAGGTTCAATGAACGTAAGTCTGGGTGGACCAGTGAACCCGCCTCCTGAGACGATAGATGGGAGCTGATTGGCAAAGGAACTGGAGGTTCCCGGGATAGCTGGTGCAGAAGAGGGAGCCAAATCTTATCTGGGCCATAAGAGGGCGCAATCAAAATGAGCATCGCTTGCTTCCTGCGAAGTTTTAAGAGAACTCTCTGGATCAACGGGAAAGGAGGGAAGGCATAGAGGAATCTGCCCACCCAGGAGAGAGAACGCGTCTCACCAGAAAACACCAGGCCCTGGATCTAGCGAGCAAAAATTGGGCAGTTTTGCATTGGATGGGGACGCAAAAAGGTCTAACTCTGGAGTGCCCCATCTGTGAAACAGATCCTCTGCCACCTTCTGTAGAAGTTCCCACTCATGGACTCTGGCCTGAGAGCAGCTCAGACTGTCTGTGATGGTGTTATCCACTCCTGGGATGTGTACTGCAATTAAGTTTGCGCCGTTTTGCAGTATCCACTCCCACACTCTCATGGCCACCGTACAAAGCGGGTAGAAGTGAGTGCCTCCTTGTTTGTTGAGGTAATACATCACCGCAGTATTGTCTGTTTGTCACAGGAGTGTACCCGGTGGAATCTCCAACTGGAAGGCTTGCAGAGCGTAAAGGACTGCTCTCATTTCCAAAATGTTGATGTGGAGATGAGACTCCTGGGCTGTCCACAGGCCCTGAGACTGAACACCGTCCAGGTGTGCTCTCCACCCGAGCCCAGAGGCATCTGTGGAGAGTGTCAGTCAGAGACAGGGCTGTGAAGGGAACCCCCGCAGAGGTGTTCCCTGGATTTAGCCACCATTGCCAATCCCGAATTACAGCATTTGTGATTCGGATTGGCAGCTGCAGATGGTCTTGCCTTTGGTCCCATTGCACTCTTAGCATCCACTGGGTTACCCGCATGTGGAGACGTGCCAGCAGGACTGTTGCAAAGGCCACAGCCATGTGTCCAAGCAGGCGAAAGACCGATCTGGCCGGGATGGTCTTCTTCACCAAGTCCCTGTTGAGGGATCTGATGTGTTCCGCTCTGTCCGAGGGAAGAAAAGCTTTCCCTCTGACGGTGTCCAGAACTGCTCCTGTAAACTGCAGTTTCTGGGATGGCACCAGGAGTGACTTCTCGCAGTTGATGAGAATACCCAGGGATTGAAAAAGGGACTGATTGCAGTGAATGGCCGTCATCAGTGCCTCCCTGGAGGGCGCCATGAGAAGCCAGTCATCCAGGTATGGGAACATGTAGTGGCCTTGTCTCCTCAGAGATGCCACTATGACCGCCATGCATTTCGTGAATACGCGAAGTGCTGATGACAGCCCGAAGGGAAGAGCTCGGAACCGATAATGGCAGCTCTGAAACTTGAAGCACAGGAACCTCTGGTGCGCTTGAGCAGTCGGAATATGCAGGTATGCGTCCTGCATGTCCAGAGACGCCAGAAACGCATCTTGCTTCAGCATGGGAATTAGGCCCGGAAGGGTCACCATGCGGAAGCGTTTGTAAACGACTGACAGGTTGAGATCGCTGAGGTCCAGTATTGGACGGAGGTCCCCTGTTTTCTTTGGAACCAGGAAGAAGTGAGAATAGTACCCTAGTCCTCTCTGGTTCTCTGGAACGTGCTCTAAGGCTTCCTTTTTTGAGAAGCGCGAGCACCTCCTGCTGTATGAGCAGGACATGCTGACCCGAATATCGGGAAAGCAGGGGAGGTCTTGTGGGTGGACTGCCTACAAATTCTGTTTAGTGGCCTTTTTTGACCAGTTGCAGAACCCACCTGTCGGTGATGATCAACTGCCACCCTGGCAAGTGGCGTGCAATGCGACCCCCAACTTTCATTTCCGGTTGATCCTGAGGAGGGGCGGGGGCCAGGAACGAGTCATGCTGTGGCAGTGTTTGATCCGGCAGGCAGTGCCGACTTTGCAAATCGTTGACCTCTGCCTGGGGATGACTTGGCCTGCGCTTTGCGGGTGAAAGTGCCCCTCTGCTGTTGGCCGGAATGCGGCTGTTGCCTTTGTAGCCGGCCACGGAGGTGGCTCTGGTTCCTACGAAAGGAACTGGGCCGAGACTTGTACATGGCCTGTACAGATCGGACTGCCTTCCCTGTGTCCTGAAGTTTGGTGATTACTCTCCTGGAGGGTTCACCAAATAGGACCTCACCTTTATAAGGGACGTCTAAGATGTTCTTCTGGACGTCCGGGGTAAAACCGGAGACACAGAGCCAAGAGTGCCTCCAGAGACGCACGCCTGAGGCTGCAGCTCTGGCTGAAGAGTCCGCAGAATCATATGCGGCTCTGAGCATGTGGGTCCCCACATCCGAACCTGTGCGGAGGAGGTTCAAGAGCTCCTCCTTTTGGTCACCATCGGGCATCTTCTCGACCAGGTTCTGTCCCTGTTCCCACAGTGCGTTCTGGAATTGAACCATGTGGGTGAGGTAATTCTGTGACCTGGTGGCGCAAGTCATAGCCGTGTACGTGCGCCTACCCAGGACATCCAGTTGCTTGGATTCCTGGTCTGGTGGCTGTGTGCTCAAATGCTGAGGTCTCTGAGACCGATCATGTGAGGCAGTGATGACCAGGGAGTCAGCCAGAGGATGGTTCGCCAGATACTGGTCCTCCCTAGGGACCTTGTATAGGCGGTCAGCCTTCTTTGGCACTGCTGGAGTGGAATGCGGATGTTTCCAGGTGGCCTTGGTGACATCTGCAAAGGTATCCACCAAGGGCGGCACTACCACAGGCTTCGGGTCTTTCTGCCGAAGGTAGCGGGCAAGGCATTGTCTCTCGGGGTCAAGCTCTTCAGCATCCCACCCCATATTCTCCTGGATGTGCCTCATGATCTCCGCGAAAAGAGGGATCATCTGGTGGAGACCTAGGTAGGTCGAGTGGGTCCGGAGAGGGAATGCTGATGGGAGAAGGAGATCTGGAGTGCCCTGAGGTGTCAGATCTCGAATCCTCCCCAGACGGGGTGTACCGGTGTCGTCTGGGTCTCTTGGGACTGGGTGACCCCGAGGTGGATTTGGTGGGCGGTCTTCTCCTTTCTGAGGATCTGCCCCGAGGAGGTGGTGTTTGCTCCTTGGGGGTTGGCGACCGTCCTGTGGGCCCCTTGGGCAGAGGAGGGGGCGGAGGTGGTGAAGGAGTAGGAGGAGACGGAGTAGGAGGAGGATGTGTGGCTACCACATCTTTTCTGATGGTGTCCCACCAGAAGGTAAAGAGCCCCTTTATGTCTGCCAAATTCATGCTGGATGACGGGCCTGGTGCTGGTGGCCTGTCGCCGGGGTCGAGCGTCTGGTCCCCAAGGGTCTCCTGCTCTGGGGAAGGTTCCCGTGGGAGCCGGCGTCTCCGGTGTTGGCCGCCTAGTCCTCGGGCTGTGTGGTATCCTCTCCGGCGAGGTCCTTCTGACCCGGCATGCGGCGGTGGTGCTGGGTCCTCTTCTGGAAGCGGCGTTGGGTGTTTGGTGTCGCCAGACTCCTGGGAGTGCCGGTGATGCTTGGCCGACGTCAGGTGGGCAGACGTCCGTTTGAGGGACGTCAGGTCCTTGATCTTGTTAGGAACCAGATCTGACCCATGCGGAGGCTGGGAAATCGACCTGGCATCGGAGTCCCACTGGCAGGAAGAAGATTTATGGCGCTCCCCGGACTTCGACGAGGCCTTAGATGGAGTGGAAGAGGCCGACAGCCTGGAAGTCTTCAGGGGCTGCAAAGAAGAGGAACCGCTGGAGGATCTGACCTGAACTGGGGGAGGTTGCGATTGAGCCCTGGAAGGAGTGATCCGATCTTGAGCTGGAGCTTCAGGAGTCCGAGGCCCTCACAGGGGATCTGGGCCTTTCCTTTTTCTGGTGTTTGTCCCATTGCTTGTGGGTTTTACGCGACGACTCGTCCCTGGAGGAAGGTTCTTTATCCATGGTTTTCAGTTTCTCCTCTAAGAGAAACACTTGAAGGGTCTTCTGGCGGTGGATCCTGGTGTGACTGTTGAAGCCCTGGCAGAAGGAGCAGGCCTTAGTGTCGTGTTCCGGGCCTTGGCAGTGCACACAGGCCGAACGTGGATCCTTGAAGGGCATCTGTTTGCCGCAGGCACATGCCGATTGGTGACCCCTGGAGAAGTAGTTGGAGAGGACATCAGTTGAATCTAAAGTCGTGAAGAAAGACGTAAATCGCTGTGAGTTCTAAAGGTCGCCGTGATGCTAGAAAAAGGACAGAGAGGCTGATACTGGAGATGTCGACAGTCGGAAAGAACTGAGGATTATGGGGGGACTGCCTCTTATGTACTTACGCCTGACGGCGGAAGGGACCGAGAATTGAGGGTCCCCGCTTGAAGATTGCTAGCTAGAAAATTTCCGTGGGGTCATGACGCCTGCCAGCTTCAGTCCTAATGGTGTAACCTGCTGCAAGAGCTGTATCTCGAAGTAAGATCAAGAATTGTCCCCTTTCCTCGATCCCTCACCCTGAAGAGATCATTATGTACCTGAACTAATGCGGTTACTGTAGAATGTCCTGCATGTAAACCCGACTGGAGCGGCTCACAGATATCAAATGCCACAAGGTGTTCTCCCAGATGTTGTCACAATCTTCTCCACAATCTTTTCCAAAAATGACAGGTTGAAGACTGGTCGCTAATTCACCTTGATGTCGGGGTCCAGTGGTGGCTTCTTCAGAAGGGGTCTCACCACACCTCCTTCAAGGTATCTGGGAATACATCCTCTGACAAGGAACACTGGACAATCAAAGCAAACACCGGGGTCAACAGTGTTGACACATCTCATTAAGAAATGAGTCTGCACTGGGTCAAGCTCACAATATGTGTGCTTCAGTTTTGAGGCCACCTCAATGACATGAACTACCTCCACTGGTTTGAACTCCGCCCAACCAGGTGGAATGCCTCATCAACAATCCAGGCGACCACTATCTGCCATAACACGGCTCACTGGCTGAATTCCCTGCCTGATGGTGGACACCCTGTCTGAGAAGAACCAAGCAAACTCATTGCACAAGGCCTCAGAAACTGCTTTTTTTTCAACTGTAGACAGGCTGGATGTAAAAGCCTGTCCACAGTCCAAAAAAGCATAGCTGGTCAGTTTCTCCTGGCAGCAATCTCCCTGTACAGGAACACTGCCTTCTTACAGTTGATTGCCCCTGGTACACACTATAGTGTGTATGCAGGGCCAGTTTGTCCACCTCCAGCATGGTCCTCAGTCAGCAGTGCTCCTAACTCAGACCTTTGATCTTCAATTCCTTGAGCTCCCCATCAAACCATGGGGACTTCAATTGATATATGGGTCATACACAGACTGGTGCAAGGGAGTAGAGTGCCTCAGTCATTGACCTATTATAGGCGGCAACTGCTTCACCCATCCCTACCCTGCATGCACTGTCCACACTAGATAGGTCTACTTCTACCAAAAAACCCTTCATGGTCAAACCCTCAAAGGGTGGTAGCCTACCATCTCTGCAGGGGGAGGGATCTGGGGGGGGGGGGGGCCCTGAGCAAGAACTCCACCATGCAGTCATCAGACCAAATGATGTGATAAGTCTTAAGATTCTCAGTCTCCAGGTCCAGCATGTGGCCACCCTGGTGGGTTGCAGTAGTAACTACTTGCCACAGGCCCAGAGATGTTGTCATCTGGAGGAAGTGATGACCCAACCTAGATGACTCGTCGTCAGCCCAAACATTGAAGTCCTCCAAGACCAAACACTTGGGGGACTCCAGTGTTTCACTGATGATGAAATCGACTACTTCCTGCAGGAAATCTCCTGCCGTCCCAGGAGGACAGTAAATCAGGAGAATCCTGCAACCTGTGCCCGGACCCCCATGGATGGCCACACATTCAGAAGAACCCAGTGTTCTCACTGGGTGCACGGTGAAGCCTAGTTCAGATCTAAAACAGATAGCCACTCCTCTGCCCCTGCGTTCCACTCTAGGGCAGTGCACAACAGAGTACCCAGGCAGGATGGTGGCCTCCAACACCCGGCCAGCATCATCCCCCAACCAGGTCTCCATAATGCAAGCCAGGTTGACCAAAGAACTCAGATCCACAATAATTGCAGTCTTATTATTGATCGACTTGGCATTGCACAGCACCACCCTCCGGGGATGGGTCAACAGTGCAGCCCTTTTAGCTGCCTGCCCACTTGGTTTCATGGGAACCCTAGGGACAGGAACTAAACATGTCTGGCATCTCTCCAAGCCTCGTTTAATCCCAGGGCTCTTTTTGCACCCAACCACCTCTATCCTGCTCCCCTCGACCATGCACGGGGTGCCCCGCCAGGTGCTGCCCAAGCGTCTCCTCCCAATCCCGACCTCCCAGCAACGACGAGCTGTAGTGCTACATACCAGGAGGGTGGTGAAGGGCCACAGGTCATAGAGACGGGACACCCCGTACACAATCCTAGCCTGCCTAAATTGCCAGACACTCCCCCGACACATATTTCAGTCCTAAAACAAAATATATCCCACCACTCTCAACCACTTGTACACTAAATAAATCTTCCCCTTAACCATACACCCCACACTCACAAACTACCACCCAACCCCCTCCCCTTCAATTAAATTTGACACTAACAGGGAGAGTACACCCAAGTGTGAGCAATAACAGTATAATAGATACAGCGCCATACAATTATTGATCCACTCGGGATCGACAGTTTGACACAATTCTGTCAGATTATCACAGTCCAAACAGATCTTCTGGAAATCCCTGCTCTGATGGCTCTCCTCTCACTGGAGCCACTAATCCATACTGAGCCAGTGTGACATGTCAAACACATATGCCAGCACTCACGCCTCAAACCTAGACCAGGGGAAAAAACTCAAACCTCCCTCGTTGTTCACACCATTTCAGTTCCCAGGAGAGTTGCATGAACAATTTTCAGCCCTTCCAACTAGTCCAAAGTTGCTCCAAGCTTTTTACAAGGAAAATTCTTGCCTCTCACCCCTGCCGGCACACCACTGCAGCCTCAGACTATTTCTGTCAAGCCACGGGCACAAACACCATGCTCCCACTCACGGGAGTCAGATGGAGTTCTCCCAGGGGGCAGCAGAGCTCCCATCTTCTGCCACTCTGTCACTTCCACTGCTCAACTGCCACTTCAGAAGCTCAGGACAGCAAATCACCCATCACCTCTTACCCTCTAAGAGCTGCACTGTGTGCCAGCAGTGGCCCGGACTTCACCCAGGAGTTCCGCTTGCAACTCTATTTGATCCTCTGCGCTGCAAACACCAAAACATCCATCCACCACCTATCGCAGCACAGTCGGTCTTAAGACCACTTCTCTCCTCGGACCCCAGTCTGCCAAAGTAATTTCTTCAGCCGTAGTCTGTTCTCGGCTAGAGGTGAGTGCCAGCACATCCAAATGATATTAGCGCTGTTCCGGTATCTGTATCCGCCACTCGGTATGGTTACCTGTACCTGGCCAGGTACACTTCCCTCACTAAAAATAAAACTAAAAACTCCTATCCTAAATCATGCCAAGCCCTGCCTAACACTAAAAATGCCCCTACTACTAAACTAACTAATCCTTTCAATGAGGCTTCACTTGGTAACACTTTCATAGAACTCTGCCTTATCTCTCCTCTCTTCAGTTACTGCCCAAACAGATTGCAGTCCAGCATGGCCGCCATCGTAGAACACTGTATTGGGATCAGGGATGGCATAGTTTGATGCTGGGATTGGTTAATGGGGACCTCAGGAAGGCAGATAAGTTATAGAGTAGTAGCAAGGGGAGGATGGTGGAGTGGAGGAAGGGTGGGGTTGGGTGTGGACGAAGGAGAGGAAACAGGCCCAAGTTGTTTTATGCACAGCAGACACAGGAGGCATTGGCGACTAGTGCTTGGCTAAGTTTCTTTTTTGAAGGAGCCCAGTGTTTGGTCTTTAGTAACATCACAGTGGAGTGCATTATACCACAGTGGTGCTCTGTATGCAAATGGGCATTGCCCTTGAGTAGTACAACAGTGAGGCACTATGAACGCATGGTTCAAGGTGCATCTAGTATGCTGGGTGTGGTTTGGCTTTGTTTCTCTTTGTCTATTAACTAGGAATAACTTATATTTTTTCCTTTCTTGATTTGGGAGTTAATTTTTTATATTAAAGTCTGTATTTTTGGTTGATTTTATTAATTGATTTAACTTTTTTTGCTCTGCAGTATTCCACGTCAAACCACGTATTGATATATTTTTGGGGTGAATATTATGATGTAGCAGCTTTTAATATTTTTCTGATATTCAGGCATAGCACTATAATTTCATCTGAGTTTCCCTCAAGGTTAGCCGGCCCAGTGGCGCTGAGGGTTGAGGCACTGGATGCCACACCTTGCGCCACGCTGGCAATCCAGGTTCGGGACTGAGCTTGGGACACCAGGGTTTGATTGGGGAGGAGAGGATGGAGCATCTGTAGGATTGCTTTCCTCTCGGGAACTGTCTCGCACAGACAGTGGCACCCGGTGGAGACGAGTGCACTGCAGATGCAGAGACCATGCTGGAAAGGGGAACATTGGGTGGCCGTCTTCTGGACGTGTGTGGGATCATTCACGTAGTGGGCTGGAAGGCATTGCATGTCCCACGTTTGGGGGGAAGGAACCAAGTGAAAAATCCCCTCTCTCGGGATAAGCGATGGCACCTCTGCCCCGGACCACACTCCCAATGCAGGCTCTCTCTCTTTTCTCACTTAGCCCGGCACTCTACAGTATAGATAGAGCACCCTGGGCAGATAGGGTGGCTCCTCCCTGGGAGGGGAGGGTCTCGGATCCAGGGAATGTGTCGGGCGGAGCAAAGGTGATGAAGAGAAGTGTCTCAGGTGGGAGGTAGAGACCAGCGGCAGAGGATGCTGGAGAGAGTTCTCCGAGGGGAGGCAAAGAAACAGAATTCGAAAAAAGTTTCCCTCAAGGTTGTCACTTACAGATATACATGGTAGGGTTTTAACTATTTGTGGTATAGGTTTTTCACAAGGTCTATGCCATTTTATTCTGTTTTTATTCCTTATTTAAATTGTTGCTTCTGACTGATTAATTTTTCCATTAGTTTTTTGATTTTTGGGTTTTATTGTTAATGGAAAGTGATCACTATCCACATGTTTAGTGACTACGTAATAATCCCAAACATTCATGTCTCCATTCCAAAAGTCATAATCTACCACTGTAGATCCATATGCACAACAATGTGTGTAGTTACCTGTTTTATCACCCCTAATCCTATCATTTATCGGTGCCAAAAAGTGTGTATTCAGTATATTGATTAATTTGATTCCTGTTTTTTGGTTTTAAGTCCCTAGTTACCCTAGTGAATCGGTAAGCCTTTTCATGACACCAGTTATGATAACTACTGTCTGAATATCTGTCGAAGTTTCTCTGGGCAGAAGCTTGGCAGCTTGGCAGAAGACACTAGGAGAAAGGACTGCTGTGTGACTGAACTTCTCTGCTGGGACTAAAGTAGAAGAACTTTTGTATTTGGACCTTTAATTTAGGGTAAAAAAACTAACATACAAAACAAAAAAAAGTGTGTGTGTTTGGGTTAACTGAACTGAATAGGTAACTGAAAAGTCATCTAGGTGCAAATCTCAGGTGACTGAAAGGACTTAACTGCTGTGAGGTTTAAATTACTTGTAGAAAGATCTGGTAAGTAGGGGGAGTGGCTTAGCTAGAAGGAAGCTACATTTAAAGACTGCCTTAGAAAGATTCTGCTAATAGCTTGGCAGAAGACACTAGGAGAAAGGACCGCTGTGTGACTGAACTTCTCTACTGGGACTATATTGCCCTCCTTCCCTCCCCTCCACCCAAAGCTAGTTCTATTTTTATAGGCACAAGATTTGACTGACAACAGGAACTTCCTGTTTAGGGGCAGGAAGTGAGTGATCACAGAACCACCAAGGACCTACCATCCTAGAAGGGCAAGAGTAGCTCTCCGGCCCCCTCTAGCTGCTGGAGGTCTGCCTCTGAACAAGTAAGTGGTCTACTGAGAAATATAGGATATTCTTGTCTCAGAACAGGACAATCAGGAGCTTAAAGGGCACACAGGCAGAAAGTGAGGAGAGAGAGAGAGAAAAAAACAGAGGAAAGAGTAGATTGCAAACAGTTAAGGGCCAGAAATAAGACATGATTGGAGTGGTGCAGTGCAGTGGCTGTGGAGCAGCAGTCTTCCCGGGAGATGTTCTGGAGGATGTGGTGTTGTCCCATCTGCAAGCACCTCTCTGGGCTGAGGAGAAGGTTGCTCATCTCCAGGCTGAGTTGGCCAGGATTTGTGGGACCTCCTCTCCATCCAGGGACCACCAGTGCCACTGCTGTTGCCTCAGAGGTTGCCAAGAAAGAGGCGGCTTGTGGACCACAGTGGGCTCAGGGAGGTGAGGTGAGTGAACAGAGGCACATCCCTCCAGTTGTACCTCTCACAATCCTATGCCATTCTGGCAAAGTGTGGTTCCTCTTGGAGGCACCCACAGTGGAGACCAAGGAGGATGCTGGGAACCCTCACAAAGGAGACCCACAGGAGGGTGGCAGGGGACCCTGCAGGGAGGAAACAACTCCTGGTGGGGACTCCATTGTTAGGAAGGTAGAACTGGGCAAGGAAGGGAGAGGGAGGTAAGGTGCCTGCCTGGCCATGGCTTGGAGGGACAGGGAGCGAATCTCAGGATTGCCTGAGCAGCTGCACAGGGAGGAACTGGATGTCATTGTCCACCTAGGGACAAAATGACCTGGCTAAGAAAGGGATTAGAGAAGTGCAGGAAGAGCTTGTGGAATTGGGGAGGGCCTAAGTCAAGTAGCACGACGGTAACCTTCTCAGAGGTGCTACCCATCTATGGCATAGGAGAGGCTAGGGTGTTCGCACTCATGGGATTCAACTCAGTGGTTGAAAACTGGTGTGGAGCTCAGGATTTGGCTTCATTGGGGACTGGGGTCCACCTGGAGGATGCAAGCCTATACTGGCATGATGGGCTGCATCTGTCCGGGAGGGGAACCAGGATCCTAGGTGATAGGTTTAAATGCTTCATTGGCAGCTTTTAAACTAGCCAAGGGAGGCACTGGAAAGGAGCAGGAAAATCCTAGAGCCCCCAAACAATCACGGTAGTAAGTGTGGCAAACACCAACATGGAGGTGTTGATAGGGAGAAGAGCAGGGTAAATGGAGAAAGTGACAAAGGCAAGAAGGACAGGGATGGGGCAAAGGGGTAAGGCCATCAGGAAATGGAGGGTAATGAGTACCAATGCCGTAGTCTGGGCAACAAGCTCCTGAGCTGGTGGCCTTAATGGAAGAGGGATGCCTGGATATCGTAGCAGTCACAGAAACATGGTACACAGAGAACCATGACTGGGATGTTAACATACCAGGGTACATAACCTACAGGAGAGACAGGCAGGGAGAAGAGGGGGAGGAGTAGCTCTCTATGTAAAGGAAGGGATAAAAGCAACTGAACAAAAGAGTAAACAGGGAGGAGAGGAGGCACTGTGGGTCACCTTGGAGACTGGAAAGGGCACCACAATCCGCACAGGGGTTGTGTACAGACCCCCATGTCAGGGGGAAGGAATGGACAAGGATATGATGGAAGGCATTCTTAGAATGGCAGAGAAAGGGGAGATACTGTTGATGGGAGACCTGAATATGCCAGATGTTAACTGGAGCACATTTGCTGCAGCCACATCCAAGAGCAGGGCTATTCTTGACGCCCTACAGGTGTCGGGCATTAGACAGCTAGTTTCGGAACCCACTCGTGAGGGAGCAATCTTAGACCTCGACTTCAAACTGGGGCAGTGAGAGGATCTCAGATCTAGAAGTGGGTTGCCATCTGGGGACAAGTGACCATCAAACAGTGTGGATCACGTTAAGCCTCAGCTACAGAGGATCCAGCCATACAAAAGCGAGGGTACTGGACTTTAGGAGGGCTGACTTTGGCAAGATGGGAGAGTGCCTCAGAAAAGCACCAGCAAACAGGCTTAGAAGGAGGTGCGGAGCAACAATGGGGAATTATCAAACTGCCATCACAGAGGCAACAAGCCTTTGTGTGAAGCAAATAAACAAATCAAACGAAGAAAAAGCCACTATGGTTCCTCAAGAGAGGTGGCTGTGAAAGTCAGGAAGAAAAAGATAGCATTCCAGAAGTATAAGGAAACACAGAAGGAGCAGGACAGAGAGCTGTACCAGTTAAGGCAGAAAGAAGCAGGGAGGGAAGTCAGAATAGCAAAGGCCCAAACTGAGGAAAAGATAGCCAACCCAGTTAAGAAGGGGATAAAATCTTTTATAGATACATAGCTGCAGTGAAAGACAAAGGGAGGGATAGTGAGGCTGAATAGAATGAACAGTGGGTGGGCAGAGGGGACAGTGAAAGCAGGAATACTGAACGAATATTTCTGCTCAGTATTCACAAAAGAGGAGGGGAAGTGCCTAATCCAATTAACAGAAGCACTCTTGATAGGGGGTCGATCCCAGTCCTTTCACAGAAGAAAGCGTCTGCAAGAACTCCTAAACTGAAGGTGGACAAAGCAATGGGTCCTGATGGAATTCACCCCAGAATTCTAAAAGAATTAAGGAAGGAACTAGTGAAACCACTGGCTACTCTTTTAATAAATCATGGGAGGATGGTGTAGTACCCGAGGACTGGAGGAAGGCAGATGTGATTCCCTTCACAAAAGTGGGACCAAGACAGAGGCAGAAACTACAGACCTGTCAGTCTGACCTCTGTGGTAGGGAAAGTGATGGAGTCACTTCTGAAGGAAAGAACAGTTGAGTACCTAGAGGTCAGTGGAGCACAGGATCCAAGGCAGCATGGGTTCTGAAGCGGGAAGGTCATGTCAGGACGAATCTAATAGATTTCTTTGACTGGGTGAACAAAGTAGTAGACCAGGGAGGGGCTGTGGACATGGCCTACCTAGACTTTAGCAAGGCATTTGACACAGTCCCACACAAAAGATTATTAGTCAAATTAACCAGCCTGGGAGTGGGTCCCAGGGTGGTAGCCTGAGTAAAACATTGGCTGGACAACAGGACACAGAAGGTAATTGTAAATGGAGTCCACTCTGAAGAAAGGGCGTTACAGTGGGGTACCGCAGGGTTCAGTATTGGGTCCAGTCCTTTAATGTCTTCATCAGTGACATTGCAGAGGGACTGGAAGGAAAAGTATGCCTTTTTGCAGATGACACAAAGATCTGCAACAGGGTTGATACACAAGGAGGCGTGGAAAGGATGAAAAGGGACTTGGCAAGGTTGGAGCAATGGTCAGACGTATGGCAGCTAGGATTCAATGCAAAAAGTGCAAAATAATGCACCTGGGAAACAAGAATCCAGGGAAGAACACAATGGGTGAGGAGGTAGTAACAACAACAAAACAGGAAAGGGACCTGGGGTAATCATATCAGATGACCTTAAGGTTAGCAAGCAATGTGAGAAGGCAGTAGGGAGGGCCGGGGTATACTGGGATGTATAGGGAGGCATCAGCAGCAGAAAACAGGAAGTTGTTATCCCTCTGTACAGACAGTTGGTGAGACCCCATCTGGAATACTGTGTCCAGTTCTGGAGACCCCATCTCCGCAAGGACATAGACAGGATAGAGGCAGTCCAGAGCAGGGCAACTAAAATGGTGCAGGGCCTGCAAAGAAGCCGATGAGGAGAGACTAAAGGAGCTTAATATGTATACCCTTGAGGAAAGAAGGAGAGGGAGGACATGATAGAAACTTTCAAGTACCTCAAGGGAATCAACAAAGTCCAAGAGGGTAGCATCTTTCAGAAAAAGAGACTTGCAAGAACAAGGGACACAATTTAAAGATAGAAGGAGGATGTCAGGGGCAATGTGAGGAAGTATTATTTCCAGAGAGAGTAGTGGATGCATGGAACAGCCTTCCTGAGGAAGTTGGGGTCTAAAATTGTGGGAGAATTCAAGAATGCATGGGACAGACATAAGGCAATTCTTGTGGGGGGCAGGAAGATATAGGCTGTTGATTAACTAGGATCTGCGGCCTATCCTGTAGGTAGGGAAATGGGCAGACTAGATGGGCCTAGCGGTCCTCATCTGCCGTCAAAGTCTATGTTTCTATGTTTCCAATTCTAGCACTGAAATCTCCACAGAAAAGTATGTGTTAGCATGCAGTTGTGGCTCAAATTGTATGAATTACATCATCCAGCAATTCCCAAAGACCCTTAAAATAGTATTTTGATGTTGCCATGGTATGTAAGTATTTATAATACTTAAATTTAGTTTGATGATGTTGTACATACAGTAAAATGATTGCATATTATTAGATAAAATCTGTTCTTCCTTAACATTTTTATTAATCTTGAACCAAGTTATTCTCCTCTTGCTTTCCCCTCCGTTCAAGTACAAGACAGGGTTGCCCTGTCACCCTTTCTATTTAATTTGTATCTAGAGCCTTTGATTCGACATCTGAAACAATCCTCCCAAATAAAGGGAATTTCAATACTTAATCACAATCTCACTCTATCTTCATATGCAAATGGAATTCTCTTCCACTTGGAGAAACCTGCTGAATCTCTGAAATATGTACATGATGTAATATCTCAATTCAGCTCCCTATCCAATTATAAATTTAATCAGACCAAATATGAAATCTTTCCCCTAAACCATGTCACTCACAAAGCATAATTTAACAGCTTTGATCTTAAGTGGTCTCCTCATTCACTTAAATGTATGGGCATTCACCTAACTACCGATCCACTTTTGACCAAGAAACTCAATCTCGATCTAGCGGCAATCCCTCATCTTGACCTTCAAAGATAGGAAGCTCCTCCTCTGTCTCTGGGGGCACATAAATATAGTCAAAATGAATGTGCTACCCAGACTTCATTACCCTTTACATATGCTGAACATATGGCTCCTACTATCTTTCTTTCAAAAGGTACACACACTAACCTCGGCCTTTACGTGGTTGCATAAACAACCCAGGAAATCCTTTATCCAACTGAGTCTACCAAGAGCATCAGGGGGTCTTCGCCTCCCGAATTTGGGCAATTTTTTGGGCAAGTCATTTCTCTAGGATTGGGAAATGGCTGACAGATACCTCAGAAGAAGATGATTCTATTTGGCTACAGTTAGAAACCCAGATGTTATGACAATATCACCTGCTTTCAACTGCCGTTTACTATATCCCAATGAAGACGTTGCCAGAGGCAATCAGCCTTTCAGTAATAGGGACTTCCCCAAAGTTTTGGCCTCAGTTTTGCTCCTCATATAAACTTTCATACGTCAAGACTTTGCACAACCTCTCCTCTTTAATACCAATATTAAAATAGGTGACATGCATCTCACACAGACCTGGCTACCTCAGTTACATAATGCTAGAGTAACGGATCTCTATTCCTCCACGTCTCTTCTCTCCCTTTCAGAAATCAGACATAAATTTGGCCTATATGGTTCTCATTCCTTTAAAAATATGCAACTAAGAAACCTAATAGTACAAACATTTGGGACTGCTTATACAGAATCTAAACTTCAACCAGTTTTAGAAAGCCTCAAGGATCTATCTTCCAAACCACACTGCTTATCCCTCTTATATAATTTTATCTTCTCCATTGGATATACTGAACCAATACCTGGTTCCACAATCTGGTTATCTCTATCACCAGGAATCACCATTGAATGGCCAATAATCTGGCAAGATCTATATACTTATATTTCTCAAGATAGACTGAGACTTACCCAATACCACATCCTACATAACCTATACTACACACCAATTAAATTGGCCAAAATTGGTCACCTTCCCAGTGCTAACTGTTCCAGATGTGGTATGCATGAAGGGAACTTAGTACATGTATTCTGAGACTGTACCAAAATTGCCCCCTTATGGAGATTGATCCAGTCTAATTTGGACCCAATGCTTGGCCTAGGGGACCTTTTCACTGCGGAGATCTGCATCTTAGAGAACTATTCTACCATTCAAACTAGGGAATGGAAATACCACATGGCACTAATTTCAGTGGTGGTTAAAAAGCTAGTGCTTTAACACTGGCTAGACAAATTACCTATATCCTATAACGAGTGGCTAAATGACCTCTGTCTATTTTAGGACAGAGCGCTCAATCACTGGGTCCTGTAATAACCTAGCATCATTCAATAAAAAATGGGGCAAATTGTATGCTTTATACCTACTTTGAAGCTACTAACAGTTAAAAGTTCCAGGATTGTCTCCAGATGTCTTTCTATACCAAATATTTATTTCAAGAATTCTAATATAGGCATGGGCACACTTTAGGGAGGGTTGGGAGGGATTGTGGGTGATGGGTGAGTTTGTCCTTTGTTTGCCTCTGTTTAAGTCTGGTTGGTCTTGTGGGGAGGGGGATTCTTTTATTCTTTATTAGCAATCCACTGCATACTTTAATTAGAAGACTACATCTCTGCACCATTCCTGATATGTATATAAGTTAAAATCAATAAAGTTGAATTTCAAAAAAAAAAACATGAACCAAGTTACTAACCCTCAGGTATGTCCCTGTTTTTGTTGGCCTTATGCCAGGGACTTGGAAAAACCTGGTATCCGTCCCAGGACACATCGGTATCTATTGAATGCCAGGTTTCTTGAAGACAAACTATAAAAAAAAAAAAAAAACTTTATGTAGTCTGTCCAGTCTTTGTCTGCAAATTTTGATAGTAGGCCTGAAACTTTCCAAGTTACAAATACATGTGAATCTAGTTAGTCATAGATGCAATCACTTGTTGGAGTATTTAGTTGTCAGTCTTTTGTGTTTAATAGTTCAGATTTGTTTGACACTGTAACATTAAACAACGAATATGTATTTCCACTCATTCCATTTTTGGTAACTGTGTCTTGTCTACATTTATTTGTATCTGTTTTATCTCCTCCCTAACATAATTGCTAGTCTGATTTTTGACTCATGGGCACTATATACAACCCCTTTGTATCCAGCAACTCTGTATTTTCCATAATTTTATTACAGTAAACAAACTTTTGTGAGAGTTACTTGGTCACAGTCTGGATCTGTTCCCATTCTGGATACTGTGATAGCTTTCCAATCATTAGTGGCAACATTAAGTAGTTGTTCCATCAAAACTCTAAAGACTGCCTTTAGCTTACTATTACTTTCATTTTTGGTTCTGCTTAGTCCAAAAAGTGCAAGTGTATTGGTTACTCTATCCTTTTTATTAATATGTGTACTGTTCTTTGCCTTAAGCAACATAGTGCTATCAATAATATGCAGACCCACTTTGTCTAAGACAGTCGCCCTCTGCAGAATTGTCAACGATTCCTGTGTCCTGAATCAGTACGTCTACTTGGCCATTTTTTTTGTTCATTTTCCCATTGATAAACATCCTTAATTACTAACTCAGAGGCCTTTATTTTCAAAGCTTGTGTAAATAAATTGTACAAGACATTCTTAATTCTGCCTGGTTTTTTTTTGGTATTGGTTTAAGACCAAATATACTGATTTGCTTTGTAGAATTCTTGTCTGTATGAATGTCTCCTTTTAGGTATCCTCTGTTAACATAATTAACCGTGTAACCAATTTTCCTCAGAGTCCTTATTTTCCAGAATTAGCTATTCTAGGAGCTGTGCAGAAAATAAATATGTAATTCTTACCTCCGTCATTCCACATTTGTACAACATCAACAGCAGTTATATCATCACCATTTGCTGCCGAGTAGGTTCACAATCTTGTTTTTTGTGGTGCACGTGATGTTGGGTTCCCTAATCCTGTAACCATAAAGTGCCAATATGGCATATTCATCTGTTTACCAAGTTCTCATCCACTTCATGTTTTGTGTCCCCAATTGTGGCAGGTCTATGGGTTTTGTTACTAAAACGTTCCTGCTTCCTTGTTGTTATGCCTCTGGTTTAATTCCTCTCTAAAACTCTGTAGATCTGTGTCAAACTTTGTTAGTTGTGCAGCTGTTGTTTCCAGTGTGTTCAACTGTTGCAGTGGAGCTTGTACATTAGGTAAAAAAGCAGGTGTATCAGATATTTGTGACTTAAAACTGTCTTTGTTCTTCTACAGAAAGTTGCTGATCAGAACTCGTGGTCTGCCTCGTCTATATTTTTCATTTCACTCTTCATGGAGTGTTTACCTTGCTGCTTTCTATTATCGGATGCTTTTGGTACATCAACCTTTTGCTACAGCTTTCTTCTTATCCTCCCCCTTTAGTTTTTTCCTTTGTGTGTTTATTGTTTATGGGTGTATCAGGAATACAAATAGTGGGGAACTCTGGTCGAAGTTTGTCAGTTTTTTCTAACACATATAATGGAGACTCGGGAGCCTTCCTGGGGCAAAGTTTTCCAGTTTTTGTCAGTATGTCATCTAACCTACATCCACTGATAGTTATATTTTCCTTAAGAGTGTCTAGCTCATATCTAAAATTAAAAAGTTGGTCTAAGAGCATAAGATGTGCTGCATAACAAATTTCTTTAGCTCCTCACTAATCCCAAATGGGTAATTTAATACAGACCCAGTTACTGTAACTGTTAGCAGACTGGGATTTTACTGTATATGTTTGAGCTTTCCCAGCTTCTGCCCCTTTTACAGGTATGTTATACTGTTTAAGGCCATTAATGGTTTCTTGAACTTCATTAGCTATATTTTTTTTTTTAAATCTGATTGCCATATAGATTTTTGGTTGGATTCACGGAAATAGTCTGGTGAAAATTCTAATGATTGAGAAGAAGAATACTCATAGGATCTGGGACTAACTATCCTGTTTGTACTTTTATTCCCTTCCACTGTCTCTGCCCCTGTCTTACTTCCCTTATTTAATTATAAGATGTGAGGATGATCTCTCACCTGAAATCTCAGGTGTTACTTTAGTATTTATTCCACAAAGGTCAGGGGAGGCAGATAGTCTAGTTTGGTCCTTTGTTCCTATCACTATAATTGGCTGGGAATTTGCTGTTGTATCCAATTCAATTAAATTAGCCTGAGCAGATAATCTAATCTGGTCCGTAGTTAGGCTATTAGGACCATTCTCATTTTCCTTATTATGTTGTCTTGCGCAGGCACAGGCAACACCTTGCAGTAGTAGCACATTTCAGAGGTGTGTCAGTGTTGGCCAGTGCATGGAACGCTTTAGTGGGTGCATCCCTCAGCCCCCAATTAGCAAGCATGCTAGCACTGATGCGAAACTTCAAAGAGTGCCACAACCTTGAAAGAAATCTGCCACTCCAGTGAGGTGCAGTTACCTCATTGGAGCATCAGATGACAGACTCCATTACATGCCTTTCCTGGTGAAACTTTTTAATAAATATGCTCCTGTCACTCCTCACACACAAAGTCCCCGCCAAAGCCGACATCAGAGGTGGCCAGTCCTCATGTCAACATGTCTCTCTCTCACACACACACACACACACACACACACACACACACACACAGTTTTTGCTGATGGGGGCCCAGTACCCGTCGACATCATGTTCCCCTCCCCCACACACTTTCTTTGCAGGTGGAGGCCCCATCAGCATCAGTCCCCCCCCCAAACTCATGGGGCACACTGGGAGCCCACCCCAGTGTGCCCAACATTTTTTTTTATTTTACCTGTAAATAAAGAAAACCATCCCCCGATGTCTGCTGTGTGTGTGTGTGAGAGAGAGAGAGAGAGAGAGAGAGAGAGAGACAATGTCCCTGTAAAAAAGAAAATGGTCTCTCATTGTCCCCAACGCCTCCTCCACCAACTCACACCCACCCTCTGTGCACCCCACCTCCCCGTATCCCTCACCCTATACTTGCCTCCAGAAGTCTGGCGCTGCGATCTTCTGTGGACCAGGAACACGTCTGAACTCTTCAAAAGCTGACCGCAAAACGAAGAAAATCACGGTATACTTTGTAATGGCATCAATGGGGGATTTTAACTTGGGTTGATATCTCTTTTGGAATTTTGGCTCCAAATTTCCAACATGGGGTTCTTGGGACCCCACCTCATGAACACATGCACTGACATCTCGTTACTCTGTCCTGAAAGGTGATTTTGCAGCCACTGCGCTGAATCACCTTTCCGGACTGATTAAGGAAAAGACAGTGCTATTATATTTAAACTAGCAAATGGGGAGAGGGGTGCAGCACCCCATACGTCGAATGGGAAGAACACCCCTCCCCCCTCAGCTAGTGGTCAAACAGGGATTCAGCATGTTTGCAGTTCATTTGCATCACCAAGTAAGAAAAAAGGTTCGTCTCCCCATGCAACGCACAGGGGTAATGCCAAACCTCACCCAACAACTAACACACTGAAATCTGGCCAATGGAAAATCATGTACACAAATGCTCACAGCCTGGGAAATAAGATCCCAGACCTGCAGACAATAATGTCAGAGGCTAAACTGGACATAGTAGCAATTAGTGAGGCGTGGTTTACCAGTAACCACACTTGGGAGACTTCAGTACCTGGTTATGTATTGTTCAGAAGAGACCGAGGTGCAAAGGGGGGAGGAGGGTCCCTGTATGTCAATGAAAATATCAGCTACAGAAATTAGAATACACATATGAAAGCCAGAAGAACTGGGTCACCCTGAAACAGGAAATGGACAGCCATAAGAACTGTTGTCTACAGGCCCCCAGACCAGGGGAGGACATAGACACATTACTGTTAGAAGATATACAAAACATGACAACTAAAGGGGAGGTTCTGATAATGGGAGACTTCAACATGCCGGATACAGATTGGTCAATACCAGCAGGAACATCTGCCAGAACTAGACACATAGTGGATTCCCTGCAGGGGGAGGGCCTCAAACAACTGGTACAACAACCCACAAGAGACTGGGCTATCCTAGATCTAGTACTAACAGGGAAGGGATCACAGATCTCCAGGTAGGTGGTCACCTGGGGGCCAGTGACCATCACATGGTATGGTTCAATTTGGCTACTACATCTAAATCATTCCATTCCAAGGCAAAATATGGGACTTCAGAGGAGCTGACTTTGATAAGATGGCCAACAGAGTTAAGCTAGCCCTGGCAAAAGAAACACAGGTGAGGGGGTACAGGCAAAGTGGGCAAGCATTAAGGATGCAATACTTGAAGCAACATCCCATTGTGTTAGACAGAAAAGGAAGTGCAAAGAAGAAGGAAACCACTTTGGTTCTCAAATACAGTAGCAGAAAGGTCAGAGCCAAAGGCTGGCCTTCAGAAATATAAGGGAACAGCGGGATGAAGATAGGGAGGCATACCAAATTGCCCTAAGGGAAGCAGGGAAGGCAGTAAGCAGGCAAAGTCCCAAACTGAGGAAACACTAGCACGAACAGTAAAGAAGGTGACAAGACTTTCTATAGATACATAGTGAAAGGAGAAAGTCCAGAGGGGTATTGCTAAGCTTAATGGAGAAAAGGGAGCATGTGAGGAGGAGGACCATGTAAAAGCATCTATCCTAAATAGATACTTTGCTCAGTATTTACTGAAGAGAAGGTAGGGCAGGGCCCACAGCTCAGCACCATGGACATGGGGGTGAGGTGAGCACTACTCCTTCTCACAAAAGAAAGGGTCCACAAGAGCTTGCTAAGCTCAGGGTGGACAAGGCAATGGGACCTGATGGCATACATCCCAGGGTACTTAAGGAGCTAAAGGTGGAACTAGCAGAGCCATTAGCAGAACTGTTTAGTGAGTCTCTGAGACAGGAGAGAGTCCAAGAAGACTGGAGAAGGGCTCATGTGATCCCGCCACAAAGAGTGGTAGCAGGGAGGAGGCAGGAGCTACAGACCAGTCAGTCTTACCTCAGTAGTGGGCAAGATTATGGAGGCATTCCTTAAGGAAAGGATAGTGCAACACCTGAACCAGAGGGCACAGGATCCAAGACAACATGGGTTTATAAAAGGAAGGTCCTGTCAAACTAATCTCATAGATTTCTTTGACTGGGTAACCAGAGTGGTGAACCAAGGGGGAGCAGTTGATGTCGCATACCTTGACTTCAGCAAAGCTTTTGACACTGTTCCACATAGAAGATTGATAAATAAGCTGGGTAGGCTTTGGGTGGGTCAAGTTGGTCAGCTGGGTGGCAAACTGGTTGACGGGCAGAAAACAGAGTGGTGGTAAATGGTATACAGTCAGAAGAGATGCAAGTCACAAGTGGGGTACCTCAGGGATCAGTCCTGGGGCCAGTCCTCTTCAACATCTTCATTAGTGACCTTGCAGATGGACTAGAGGGTAAGGCTTGTCTGTTTGCAGATGACACCAAGATCTGCAACAGAGTAGATGATCCAGATGAGGTGGGCAGAATGAGAAGAGATCTGGATAAACTAGCAAAATGGTCAGAAGAGTGGCAACTGGGATTTAATGCAAAGAAGTGCAAGATCATGCACACAGGGAAGAGAAACCCTGAAGCCACCTATAGGCTGGGAGGGGAGTTGCTAGCAGTCACAAAGGAAGAGAGACTTGGGCATCATCATCACTGATGACCTGAAATCATCCAAGCAGATCTCTAAAGCAGTAGGTAAGGCTAGGGGGGTGTTGGGGTGTATTAGTAGGGGTATCACAAGTCATAAGAGGGAGGTAATAATCCCTCTTTACAAGACACTGGTTAGGCCCCATCTGGAGTACTCCGTGCAGTATTGGAGGCCACACCTTCACAAGGACATCAACCAAATTGAGGCAGTCCAGAGAAGGATAACTAAAATGGTGCAGGGACTGCATCAGAAGACATCGAGGACAGATTAACAGAGCTCAATATGTATACCCTTGAGCAAAGGAGGGAGAGAGGTGATATGATTGAGGCATTCAAACACCTTAAGGGCATTAACAAGGTGAAAGAGTCTAACATGTTTAAATATAAGAAAAATAGCAGGACAAGAGGACACAGCATGAGATTAGAGGGAGGCCGATTAAGGGGGAATGTGAGGAAATTCTTTTTCACAGAAAGGGTGGTGGATGCATGGAATGGCCTACCTCAAGAAGTGGTGGCTAGGAATACAGTGCAGGGCTTCAAACAGGCATGGGATAGGCATAAGGGAGCAATACAAATGAGTATGAATAGATAGGCCACTGACAGAGCAAAGGCCAATGGCACATTTATAAGGTAGAAAAAGAAATGGGCAGACTGGATGGGCCTTGCGGTCCTTATCTGCCATCAACTTCTATGTTTCTATGTTCTGTTCATGAGGAGGGGTCCCAAAAAGCCCATGGCGCAAATTTGGTGAAAAAATTCCCCAAAAATGACTGCATTATGAGCGTGCATTGCACAGATCCACACCTGCTCATAACTTCAATAAGTTTTAATATTTTCACTTGAGATTTTCAACATTGCCAATTTTTCACACCTCTTTATGACCAGTGTAGCTGTCATTTTTCCACATCCTGCCCGAAATGTGTTTTTGCACATGTGGTACACAATGACACAGTGGCTGTGGGAAATTAACTTTTGGGACAGAGTAACAAAATCACAGTGCCACTGTTCATGAGCCGAGGTCCCAAAATGCCTATGTTGAAAATCTGGTTTATAAAATCCCAAAAATAATTGTTGCGTGCATTGGCACAGTTTCTACACACACTCGTGACTTCACCAATTTTTCATATTTTCACTCCAGATTTTCAACATTGCCATTTTTTTTACACCTCCTCATGAACAGTACAGCTTTCATTTTCCACATCGGGCCCAAATGTGTTTCGCACCTGTGGCGCTAAATGGCGCAGTCGCTGTGCAAAATCACCTTTTAGCTAATGAGCTAGTGCCACTGTTCATGAGGTTGGGTCACAAAAAGCCCATGTTGAAAATCTGGAGTGAAAATAGCAACAAGTCCCCAGGGCGTTAGGGTTTCCAACCATAATGCCCGACCCTATAGAGAGTGACAGGCATCAGGGTGTGACTTGGGTTGTCATCTGTAATGCTCACGCTATTTAATTCCCCCGCAGCCAGTGACAGGTAGAGTATCTTTGGAGTCTTCGGCCCAAAGTTCACACCATTCTTCTGTACTGCACCCATCTCAATGTACTTTCTTATGGAATGGGATGAACGTAAGGCCCGAAGACCCCAAGGCACACACCGCAATACTTGTCGGTGTCTTCAGGGTAGGGTGAGGTGAAATGGTGTGAACGTTATTGCTGATGAACCAAATGCACACCCCAATGCCTGTCAGTCTCTGCAGGGTGGGGGTGGGGTTGGCATCAGTTCAGTATTCACTGCCATTCCTATTATGCATCTCTCTAACTCCTGCACTACCAATACCAATGCTAGCAAGACAACATTTGGCATTGACTAATGCTTGTTTATTTGTGTGTCTGCCACTATAATTGGCTGTGTGTTTGTTGTTGTATCTAATTCAGTTAGTTAAGCCTGTGCATACACAGTAGTCTTTTTTTGGTGCAAAGTGATCCATTATTTTGTTTCGTTTATTTTCACCTTGTAATTGCTTTTTATTTTTTCCTCTGGTTTGTTTGAAGCTTTTACCTCCTTTGTCTCCATTGATGAGTTTGTCCTCTTTTTTTTTTTTTTTTCTCAGATCTTTTTTGACTTCTTACATCCCTTTATAACTGTATTGGGGGATTGAATGAAGGTCTGAGCACTCCATTGTACTCCATTTTCCTCCATATCATACTCAGTAATATCATATGAAAAGTGCGAGTTAGAACAGTTTATAGGAGTTAATAAATTTATATCTGCATCTAGCATCTGCTTCCTTGTTAGTACCATTATGCTGAGTGCAAAGAGAGATGCTAAAAAATTATAGCTTAATAAATTAAAATACTCTTTAAAAAAAAAAAAGGTACAGCTTGTGCAAAATGTGCAAAGAATACTCAGTTTATAAAAAGCTGTCCACCTTTTTGCTGAATATCCTTTCCCTGTAATTTTAAGAATTAATAGTGCTGACCTGTTACTTAAAATTATAAAATCAATAGATAATTTAAGCGCTTTTCCAGCGAACCCCACACAGCACAACATAGCTTACAATTGAACTATAAATATTGTCTTCAGAAACACTACAGCCAAAGTATCAAATATGCCAAATATAACACTATTAAAATTAGAGATTTAAAAGTTCAAATACGTTTTTTTTCCAGTTCTTGCACTCCTTTTCTGGGTCAGGCTTGTGTAGTAATAGAGTAAGTCTCTTCTTGTATTTCAGAATATATCCTATATTCTAGAAAGGGTCGTAAGACAAGATGTAGACCAAATGTAAGCAATCTGCCTTATTTAATTTGGGTGCAGATTTCTAATGTCTGCAGTGTCTCTCAGAAAATGATCTTTGAATGTTCCTCGAATTCTGCTAGTATCTCCACCCCTCCTTGTTGATTCTCCTTTGTATTGTTGCCTTGGAAGTGGCTTCACAAATACAACTCCCTTTTCTGTGAGTGCCACTAAAAGTGAGATAAAGAGGGATCAGAAGCACTGTTTCTATTCCTTCAAGACTTCCCCAACTATAGATTCATTAAATTAAAAAACACTCACTGGCGAATATTTATAAAATCGTAGCAAAACAGGTTAGGCAGGATAAACAAGTTAAACAAGTAAAACTGAAACATTGATAAACAAAGATAAGTCCTGAATATGATTCATTATGTAGTTCTGCAGTTCTAACTAGACATACTAGATATGCTACACAGAAAGTGGGTGGGAAACCTAGTCAAAACAGAACTTCAGCTCTCTGTTGTTGCTGTTGCTCTCTTCTACTCGCTACTGTTGCTCAGTGGTGGAGCTAGAGGGGGGGCTGGGGGGGCATCACCCCTACTGGCTGCCCCAGTGTGAGTAGTGGTGGCCCACCACCATCTTTATTCACTGTTTATTGCTCATTGTGGAGCCCATGATTGACTGAATGGCCCCCCCCGCCTCCCAAATGCTCCTAAACCTGGCTCTGCCACTGCTGTTGCTATCGCTACTCTGTTGGACACTGGTTACTTACCTTCTTGCTTGAAAAAATGCTGCTCTGAACCTTCTCAAGTGACTAACGCTTGTGCATTTAACTTTACTTTTAGTCTGGAGCAAAAAAGAAGCAAAAATGCTTTCTTCAACAACACCTTGCTGAGTTGCCAGCTTGTGTTTTTTTTTTTTTTTTTTTAAACCAAGCACTTTTGTATCCCACGCACCACTCAAAACAAGCTACTAGTGCTATAAGTGCTGTAGAATCCAATTGAATGCAGTGTAGATTTTCAAGACAGTATGTGTCCATACAGGCAGTCACTGCTGTACAGGCTTACGCTTCTTGCTCCTTACTTGGCTGCAACTAGGTAACTATCTTTTTGAATGCGTGCACTTTATAGCAGTTGGGTCACATTTTCTTGCGTGCTCCTGACGTAACCACAATGTGACTGCAACCGTGTATATTTTAAAACTTTTATATGTATTTATATGCACTTTTTTGGAATAAAAATAAACATAATTTATAGTATAAAATATAAGCTATACATTTCTGTAAAACCACTTCACTCAGCTTCTATTACAACTGCAAGCACCACCAGCATACATTCACACAAAGAATGTTGGTAAAAGGCAAGCTTGGCTTATATGACTTATAAAGTTAAACACCCTTTGTAGTGTTGACAAAACAGATTAAAATTTCAAGGGGGGTTTTCTCGAGTAACTCTGGGTCAGTCAGTTGCCTGTTCGAAAATGTCCTTTGGCGCTGTCTTCTCCTCCGGTATCTACAGCCGTCCCAAATGGCTGCTCGGCTTCCTCCAGCTTCCACCTCAGGAAACAATCTGGACCCCACCAACAGTGGGCCTTCCTCCTTGGGGAAACAAAAACACCAGGGAGCAACAACACCAGCCTCAGTCTGTAAAAGATTTACTGGAAAGAGAGCATACAGTAGGTAATGGTGGCATATGTTTTATTACTTGCTTTTAAGTCTTTTAAGCCTTGCTTCTCGGGGCTACTCCTCAGCCCAGTAGCACAAGTAGCAGCACTTCAGCCTCTCTCTCTCTCTCTGGCAGCCAGCCTCAAGGTAATGCAGTGAATAGTCTAAGAGCTATTAAATAGCTTTTTCAGATGCTTGCACTGATTTTATTCAGTCCATGTCAGTGATTCAGTTGATCTTCTGTTAGAGTATCTCCATAGAGCCACAATATATTAAACTGTAAGTAATCTGCATCAAGACTTTGCGGAAGTCTTTTGCAAGATGGAGCTGCCCTCATTGATGTGGCTGTGTGAACATCCTGGATGCACGTCATTGCCTGCATAACATGGGTGACCCTGAACTAATTCAGTTATTTTTCTGCTGCCATCAAGAAAATGAACATCAGACCAGTGGATGTGTTTTACATACAAGGAATTCAGGAGCAACGAAGGCCTTCTGTAGCCCATTACCGCTCCCATCCATTCATCCTTAATAAGGTATTATACCTTTTTCTAGTATGTTGTTATCCAGTTGGTTTTTAAATTGGGTCTTATTTTTTGAACAGATGATTTCCTCTGATAACCTATTCTAGGGAGTCACCACTCTGAATAAAGAAGGCTTTTCTCTTATATATGTGTTGTAACTGAAGTGGGTGACCCCTGTTTCCCTTTTCATCATTTCTGAATGGAAGATTTCATTCATTTAGTATATTATCATCCTGCATTATATTAAAACATAACAGGTCTCCTCTAACCCTCCTTGTCTCCAGCGATATAAGTTTTAAATCCTTCAAGCGCCTTTCATACGGCATGTTTTTTATATTATGCATCATTTAGGTGGCTTGTCTTTGTACTTTTTTGACACTGGTTACTCCTCCTTTAGAGATGGATCCCCACACTGGGGCTCCGTAGTCCAGTATCGGCCTGACATATGTCCTATACAGGGGCATAATCACCTCTCGACTTCGACTCCTAAAGTTTTTCTTTATATTGCACAGCACTTGTTTAGCTTTTATAATTTATTAGCGAGAGAGCAGTAGGTGAGTTTATGATCTATCATAATGCCCAGGTCTTTTTCTTCCTCAGATTTGCACAGTACTGATCCATTTATATAGTACCTAATCTCTCCTACCCCCCACTAGGACTGCCTTTTGTCTGTCCCATGCATTCTTGAATTCCCCCACTGTTCTTGACTCCACAACCTCCTCAGGGAGGCTGTTCCATGCATCCACAACCCTCTCCATGAAAAAATACTTCCTCACATTACCTCTGAGCCATCCCCCTTCTATCGTCAAATTTTGCCCCTTGTTCTTGCACATCTCTTTTTCTGAAAGGTGCTACCCTCTTGGACTTTGTTGATTCCCTTGAGGTACTTGAAAGTTTCTATCATGTCCCCTCTCTCCCGTCTTTCCTCAAGGGTATACATATTAAGTTCCTTTAATCTTTTTTTCAGAGTCTTCTGGCAGACCCTGCACCATTTTGTTGCCCTCCTCTGGACAGCCTCCACTCTGTCTATGTCTTTGCGGAGATGGGGTCTCCAGAACTGCACACAGTACTCCAAATGGGATCTCACCAACTGTCTGTACAGAGGGATAACAACTTCTTGTTTTCTACTATTGAAGCCTCTCCCTGTGCATCCAGTATTCCCCCAGCCTTCCTTACTGCCTTTTCACATTGCTTACCCACCTTTAGGTCATCTGATATAATTACCCCCAGGTCCCTTTCCATTTTTACTGTTGTCAGCATCTCACTCCCCATTGTGTACTCTTCCCCTTGGTTTTTGTTTCTCAGGTGCATTACCTTGCACTTCTTTGCATTGAATCTGAGCTGCCATACATCTGACCATTCCTCCAACCTTGCCAAGTCCCTTCTCATCCTTTCCACTCCATCTTGTGTATCAACCCTGTAGCAGATCTTTGTGTCATCTGCAAAGAGACATACTTTTCCTTCTACTTCCTCTGCAATGTCACTTGTAAAGTCATTAAAAAGGACCGGTCCTAGTACTGAACCCTGCGGTACCCCGCTAGTAACCCTCCTTTCTTCACTGTGGACTCCATTTACTACTACCCTTTGAGTCCTGAGGCTTATGGGCCAATAGTTCATATAGTCTGCTCCTTCTTATGGATGGGCACCACATTCGCCGCTAGCCAATCCCCTGGAACTTTACCACTTTCAAGTGATTTTTTAAATATCTTTGTTAATGGAACAGCAATTTTAGGGGACAGTAACTCGAGCATCCTGTTTGAAATATTGTCTGGTCCAGCTGAGTGTGTGTTTTTTAAAGATGTTATTTTGTTCAATACTATGTCAGTTGTTATCTCTGTGTGACATTCCTTGTTGGGCCTAATGTCTACTTGTTCCTGTTTAGTGGAGAATACTGTACTAAAGGAGGCATTAAAGATATTTGCAGCTTTAACCAGATCTGTAATTATCTAATTTCCCTCATTAATAGAGCATACATTATTTTTGGTTTTCTTTAGGGAGTTTACTCAACTACGGAATTGTTACATGTTATCTATCTTGGCTGTGGCCGCCAGTTTTACCTCCATTCTTTGCTTATTTTTTCTTATCCACTTATATTTGTCTTGTATTGTTTTGTAATCACCCCATACCTGAGGGTCTCCAGTCCTTTTATGTATATTGTAAAGTCTCTGTTTCTTTTTTATCAATTTAAGTACGGGTTTGGTTAGCCATTTTGTTTCCCCCTTTTGTTATAGACTTGTAATTTTTTAATACGTTTGTTGCATATACTAGATTTCCTGTTTAAAAGAGTTCCACATTTTGTCCACTGTTTTATTGTTTAGCTTGCTATTCCAGTTTATTCCCTCTAGGTCCTCCAAAACATTGTTTGTATCAGCAGTGTTCAGGTTATAAATTTCCCTGCATCCTTTACTTATAGGGTTGTGTTGTCTAAATGTGAAGATTACCCTGTTATGGTCACTATAACCTAGTGGGGGGGTAGTATAACAGGATGTAATATTCATTTTTTTAGTTGTCATAACTAAATCGATTATGTTGTTTTTCCTCGGAGTGTTGACATTTTGG
Organism: Neoceratodus forsteri; assembly: GCA_016271365.2. Taxonomy (NCBI): domain Eukaryota; kingdom Metazoa; phylum Chordata; order Ceratodontiformes; family Ceratodontidae; genus Neoceratodus; species Neoceratodus forsteri. The sequence continues at coordinate 516,613,419 of CM028136.1, read as the reverse complement.
GTCATTTTCATTTCTTGGCTAAGTTCTAAAAATTCCAGACTCAGTGGGCTACCTGCCCCTTGTGTCTCCCAGTTTGTCTCCATAATTCAGGTCACCCACAAACAGTACCTTCCCTAGTTCACAGTCTTTATATATCTCTTGATTTATTGCTTTAGATAACTCTATTGAAACTCCTGGGGGTCTGTAACATACTCCTACAGTGATGTGTGTATTTATTCCTATTTCTACCCTGATCCAAATGGATTCAGTTCCTTTGTTCCCTTGTTTAATTTTTTCTGATATGTCAATAGATTTGAGGGCACTTGATGTGTATATATATGCTGCTACCCCCAAAAACCTTTTTTGCTTTCTCTGTCTAGATAGTAAAATTCATAATCTGGAATATCCTGTCCCCAGACATTTTTACCAGACAGTGTTTCCAGTGTAGATTTTCACCAGTGGAGTTTATTTCCTCTGGTAGCTACTCATTCTGGAAGGTTCATTGCTGGCATATATCATCAAATAAAAAGGGTTTTATCCTTTGTCACTGTGTAAAGTGGATTTATCGTGACAGTAACTATGATTTATCCTTGTGTTGTGTGGGGCTAGTCTACAACTTGAAAAACGGCAACATCTGCCAGGATTTTGATGAGACACAGAGATGCCAGCATAAATCTTTGGAGCATTTTCTAGAAAAGATGGATGAAGGTAGTGCAGTGCGTGCCCTATGACTGAATCTGCCAATGACATCTAAACCAAAATCATTGGTGACAAATAAAGGGTTGAAGTTGCTGCATAAGTAGATACTGTGATTGCTGATGAAATCGACTGCCTGGTTGGAGTATTTCCCATCACTAACAGAGAGCCAATGGGCTGGCAGGAGTTGGGCCACTCATCACTGGTGACTCAGCGACACTTCTCCCGGCATCAGCAATCCTGATCTCTGGTCTATAAAAGGGATGATAATTCTAGAGATTTAGAAAACAAATAGGATTCTGATATTCACTCATCACAAAACTGCACTTTTAACACAGTCTCAAATACTAAAACCAGATGTGTAGTATGTATATATACATGACCCTGTGTTAATTGCCAATACATTTAGTTCATCCTTCACAGACCTTAGCAAAACTCTGCCCCCAGATTTCTTTGAACCACCCAGCACAGCTCCTATGTCCACCAAATCAGAAATCTTGATCGGGGTCAACTTGTTGGTGCAACCTTTATTGACCTGTTTAACGCATTTGACACCATCAATCACCATTTGCTGATGCATCAACTTGCTGGTCTTGGTATATCTTCAGAAACCCTAAAGTGGTTCACCAGCTGTCTAGCAAACCGTACACAGCGGGTGAAAATAGGGTCTGCCCTTTCTGCTAAACTGCCTGTCTGCTGTGGGGTTCCTCAAGGATCAATACTGGGACGCCTTCTATTTAGCACCTTCCTCAGTAATCTTCTGCCATCCTGTTCCGAACCAGTACTCCTCTACGTGGATGATGTGGCCATTTTCTCAGACTGCTGACCCTACCCTTCTTCAGGCACAACTTCAGAAAGTTTTACTGAAGCTGAGTCCTGGTTCATCTCTCATAAGTTGGTGCTTAACTGCAAAAAAAAATGAGGTCATGCTGTTCCATGGTACCCATAGCAAGCACAAAGCCAAACAATTGGTGATTAAAAACAGTGCGGGTGTTATCCTTGATCATATTCAATATTTTAAATACCTAGGTGTTGCTCTGGATAGTATGCTCTCCTACTCCAACCACGTTGAGAATGTTGCCAAGGTAGTTAACATTCGCCTAGGCCTTCTACACAGGCATAAAGACTGCCTTACTAATGAGCCCTCAGATTGGCCATCCAAAGTTCAGTTGTGTCTATTATGGACTATGGTTTGGTCATTTATGGTTCCACTACAGACACAACCCTACATCGGCTCACCACAGCTCTGAATAAGGCATACTGCCTACTAACTGGTGCAGTGTATCGTACTCACACTTGTGACCTTTACTAACAGGTAAGCTGGCTTCAGCTCCAGGCTCGCACTGAATATCTAGCCTGCCTTCTGGTTAAGAAGGCAGATCTTGGTCTCCTACCACCAGGTTCCCTTCAGCTTTTCAGTCCCTTCCAGGGCACTCGCAGCACATAAAGTTCGGCGAGCCAAACTTGTACTGTCCCTCACTGTCGAGTCTCACTCCAACAGCGATCCATTGCAGTTAGAGTTGCTAATGTATTTAATTCCCTTCCTCCTGAGATTGCGACGACTGCAACCTTGGGACCATTTAAGCGGAAGCTGCATCAATTCCTAGTTTCCAGAGCATCTTGAGACTGCTATACCTAATCTCTGCTGACAGCTAAATGCACTGGGACCTCCCTCTTTTACCATTTGCCCCTGTATAGCCCTATACTGCTGCTGTGCTATTCCACTCATAGCACTTCCTCCCTTATCCCTTTCAGATTCCATCCCTCTTTTCATCCTACCTCACCCCCCCTTACTTATCTCTCCACTTCCCCCCCCCTCCTGTTTTCTCACCTTGTTCTGTCCCTCTACCCCACCCTGTGGGTCTTTCCTGCTCAAGCTTCATTGTGGAATCTCCCTCCTTTCTTTTTTTTTTTTTTGTCCTCCATCCCCCAATCACCCCTGTACTTTCTCTCCTTTGTGTAAGCCCTTTCACCCCTCTTCAGACAAGGCCACTGGCTGCACTTGACACAATATTTATCTTGCCATATTGTTCTTTTGTTTATGTAATTACTTTCTTCATGTTGTACTACTTATTGAAACCATTGTAATTTGCTATTCTTGTGACTTGACGTGGAACCTCTCTAAAAGAGCCCTTGGCTCGAAGGTCTTTCTGATTTGTTAAATAAATAACTAAATATATAAATATACACCCACACATAAATTGATGTTTTGGAATGATAAATGCTTCTTCCTCAGGGTTACTGGTCTGTTTTTGTGTCATATAATTAAAAGTGTACTGTCTCTTTAAGAAGATATATTCATTTGCTTCACAGTTTTTACAGGAGTGTAAACTGTCAGTGTTCTAGTTATTAGATTTGCTGTCAGTTGCAGTTCATTCTGGCAGTATGGCCCTCAGTGCTTGCTTTCTGAGGAGACCTCTTCTGACAAGGAATCCCAAAAACAATCTGATATGGGCATTTGATATTATTTATTTAGAATGTGATAACTTGGAAAGGCACGCTGAGCCGAGGCTTATTTCTAGGTGTGACCGGGGGAGTTCAGTACAAGAAAAAACAATTGAGCATATCCTGGGAAGCACACATTGCCCTAGCTGCTTTTGGCTTGAACATTAACTACCAGGCATACCTGGCCCAGTTCCAGAACTGCTTATGGAGGAGTCTAAATTCTATTGTCGGCAGCATGCCTGATTGGCCCTTGAAGACAGAGGTCCTCACCTGTGTGTCTCAGGGCTTTAATGCTGACAAGCACTTTCTGAGATCAGTCCATGATGCCTTAGAATGATGCTGCCGTTAGGGCTGCCACCTCTGGCATTTACTTACGACATCACTTCTGCCACCATGTTTTATGTTTCATGCTCCATGTAATGGATCCAAGCTCCTTGGACATGATGTTGAGGTCATTCACAATAACCTGGAGACCTCCAAGAAATCTATAAGGAATATTTGGTCCTTGACATAGAATGATTCCAAGCAAGGCTGTGGCAGGAATTCCTTTTGCAGGAGCACTCTCATTAACTCTCCTGTGGCCATGGTCAGGGATGAGGTTTTGGTACTCAGCAGTAGCAGCAGCAGTTAATGGGGGCCCCTACAAAGCACCCCAGAGCGTGTAAAAGGAAACATTCTGTAGACCCCTCCCCCTGTTTTCTGACTCCTCTCTGCTGAGGTCCCCCATTGGGGCCCTGGGGAGGGGGAAGTATCTTTGTTCCTGCCATGATGATAGGTGGTTGCCATATACCACCACCACACCTTGGAATTTAGAACTGTTCTCTCTAGCACCTTACTCCCCTGTGGGAAAGGTGCAGGCATTGCTGCATAAAAAAAGGTAATCCAGCCAGTTCTCCACAGTGAGCTAGGGTTTTTTTTTTTTTTTTTTCACGCACCAGGTTCTCCTAACTTCAAGTGGAGGACCTAGTGAGCATGTGGAGCAAAACATTCTGCATGCTGTTCCTGGGCTCCCTCCTGTCTCCCAGTCATAACGATCCAGAACTGCATGGGCAGTTCTTCATATTTTACGTAGAGGTCAGCATTGCCATTTCCAATTTTTGCACTTTGGGTTGTCCTCTGCGCCCCAAATACGCTACTGTGATGGCCAAGGCACTGTGTTGGGTGAGCTGTTTGTCTTCCCATGTCTAAATGACTAGATCTTGTCGGGGGCTTCAGCAGCCAAAGTGGAGTACACTTGCATCACACCAGACAGCTGACGGTCTTAGGTGCCAGGGAATGTCAGGAAGTCTGTTTTGGTTCCTTAAGAAGGGTTTCAATAGTTGGGGGCAGTCCTGGGCCTAGACTAGGTGAAGAACCCCACCTGCACATGATAATTCCTCATTGGTTGTTGCAAGCATAGTGATCGTAGGTCTCCCTGCCATTAAACCACCTGATTGTTGCTGTATGATGTCCTACAGGATATCCTGCTGTGTTGGCATGGCATGGGGGCCCTCCTTTTTTTTTTTTTTTTTTTGCTGCCTCCATTCGGTGATCCTGACAACAGATGCCGTCATCATCTGGTACAGTGTCCGCTTAAGTTTTCGCAGTCCCAGTGGTCCTGGTCATTGCTGGTACAAAGCCTTCACACAAGTGTGGGTGGTTGTGGTGTACTCCTGAGCTGCTGTCTTTCAACTGAAGTGTTAAATTGAGGTCTTGTCTTCCTGTTTTGGTGGCTAAGAATCCCATGGCACTTCTCAAAAAGAGCAGGGGAATTTTCCCCATTTCCTGGCCATTTTTCACCCATTCCCTAAAAATACCAGCACCAGCTTAACCTGATTCAGTATGTGAATTTACATCTGTATCCAACCCTACCCCCAAATGACGGATGAGGCAGAACATGGGCAGAATTGCCTAGCCCTCCATTCAAAGTTTGATATTGACTCCAGCCTGCCTACCTTGCTGCCCTTTCCTGATAACTTACCCTTTTGCACATGTGAATGGGCCAGTGCTGATGGGAGTTGGCAGTAAGAGTGATGGTGCCTCCCAGCAACAGTTACCAGAACTTTCAGGAGTAAAGGAAAAATATGGGCTTATGTAAAGAAATAAAATACATAATTTTTTTTTGTATACTGTTGGTCAAGTTAAAATCAGATGCATATTTGCCCTGTACGGGAGGAACTGGAGCATTTCAGGGTCTCGGCAAGGGTCTTGATTGTCTGCTTGCTCCTAAGAAACCTTCCACCAGACATTTCTGCTCTCTGAAATGGAAGTGTTTCACTCTGTGGTGCCAGGCAGCATCCTTGGACCCTTTCTCTTTCCCTGTATAGAGGGTGCTGGACTGACTTTTGATCATTGTAGTCTGGATTGCAGTTTTCCTCAGTGTGAAGTTTCACCTGTCTTCATTTTCAGCTGTACATGTCAAGGGCATGCAAAGGATTGTGGCTCAGCTGGCTGGTGTCCACAGGTTTCTTACAGGTTACTGCATGTGGCCCCTCCAGACTGCAAGCATGTTTGGTTTGGGAGCTGAACCTTGTGCTCGAATCTCTGACCAAAGTCTCTTTTGAGCCTGCATTTTCCTGTGACATGAAGTGCTGCATCTGTTCTGGGAGGTTTTATTCCTTGTTGCTGTTACCTTGGCCAGGTGTGAGTCTGAACTACAGGCCATAGCTCATGACCCCCAATTTGTGGTGTTTCACAGGGATAGGGTGATATTCATACTCGTCCCAAATTATTTTTTCTTTTACTCTATTAATGTTTTCTTACGTACAACATACAGCATTTAACAACAACATAGTAAAACGGATAAACCGATAAGATAGCAGTGAAACACGGGCTGTAAAATGATGTGTACAAGTGTTTAAATAATATCTCTTAAGAAATGGTCTAGTTACTTCCAAATAAAAAGTAAGTAGATACATAATTAATTAATGAATGCTTGGAAGGGGGAGACCTGCAAGTATCTCCAAGATGAGTTAAAATGTCCATGTTGACCATGTATATCTGCAATATTGTACAATATCGCTTCTAAATAAAGTAAAAATGTCCTCCCCTGGAAAAATGTATTCCTGGAAAGTAAGCGTATGAATCTAAAAAACCTACATACCCAGAGAAGAAGGAATTAAAACATTTAGGAATCTGCTGAGCACACCTCCCCGACCCCCACATCTCAAGGCACAAAATCTCTTGTATGCTTCGTGATACATATCGCCCATTTCCTCCACAAAATCTCAAAATGATTGCAGAGATGTTTAACTTGCGCTGTGATTTTCTCCATCCTGTAAATTCTGTTACCAAGGTCTTGCCACTCAGATATGGTAGGGGGCCAAATGAGAAGTCTGTTTTTAGTGATGATTTTTCAGCCACCAGCAGGCATATAGTTAATAATTTCATCGTGGATGGAGAACACCAAGGAGCATCAAAACAAGAAGATAGAAACAACCATTAAGTGGAGGGGGATTTAAAAAATCTGTTAGTGCTGCCTCTAGATCTGCATGAAAGGAGGCCAAAATGGGCATGCCCAAAAGATATGACCGTGCGTCGCTAGGGAGCACCCGCAATGTCTTCAGCAAGTCGCCCCTCCAGCAGGATGGTATTTAACCTGAATTGCAGGGACTATGAAGAAACAAACTTTCACCTTCCATGAAAATTCTTTCCAAATATATGACCTCTTAGCAGAATGCAGATACTTAAGGTGTCTGTCCCATTCCTCAGGTTCGAGAATCTCCTATATTGGCTTCCCAAGTACTTTTAAGAGTTAGTGTTCTGTATGAGCTTAGTTGATGCAAGGCACTATAGATACAGGAGAGCATGTGTGGTAGGGGAGCTGATCCTTGCATTGCTAATTGCAACACTGATAACAGTGGAGGCAAGCTGAGTTCTGTCTCTCTCTTGGGGGCAAAATATATTTTATGAAGTCTGCTATCCTGCAGTCAGCAAAATCGATCCGCCACACACAGAGTATTTTTGTTTCGCAATTCTTCAAATGTAAGAAACCTGTTTTCTTTAAAAAAATGAAGTATTAGGTTTAACCCAAATCTTACCCAAATTCTGAAACCATGATCTAGGCGAGCAGGTTAAAAGGTAGAAAGATATGGAAGTGAGAATAACAAGAACCTGGTCATTTTTATTGGAGAAGACTCCAGTATATTTCTCCAGTGTCTCATCATGTTGCAGGTATACGGGTTGATGGAAAAGGTGGTTATGAAAGCAAAATTTTAAGTTGTGCAGGTCCTCCTCCCTTATTTCTAAATCTTTCCATTATGTTTGGTACATCTCGTGAAGCCACAGAAAAATTATCTGTAGTCGGGCTACACTATGGTATTGCTGCAAATTAGGTAGGGCTAATCCCCCCATGTGCTTTGGGAGCTGCAGTAAGGAAAATCTGATGTGAGGACGATGTGTCCCCCAGAGAAAACATGACATTTTTTATTAAGTTCCCTAAAGAAGGTTATCGGTGGGGTAACCAGGACGGTCTGGGCGAGATAGAAAAATCTGGTGAGCAGGTTCATCTGTATAGCGTCTACTTTTTGAATCAAAGTGAGGGAAATATTTTTCCATACTTCCAAATCTTTCCTGAATTGTAACAATGGATCATAATTACAAGTGACCAGAAGGCCTGGGTCCTTTGTGAGGTGCACCCCTAGGTATTTTAATAAGTGAAGATCCCATCTAAAAGGATATAGAGGGGGATGGGGAATAATGTATATAAAGTACCTGTTTTCATCATATTTAATTTGTACCTGGCCAGCTGGACAAATGTATTAAGGGTATCCCATAGCTGGGGTAAAGAAGTGTCTGGGTGAGTAAGATAGACCAACCGGTCATCTGCATAAAGGGCCGGCTTTTTATGTCTACCCCCTAATGCAATGCCTGTGATGTCTGGGTTCTGTCTAATGGCCTGTGCAAGCAGCTCAAGGTAGACTGTGAACAATAAGGATGATAAAGGACATCCCTGCCTTGTTCCTCGGAAAAGGGCTTTGAAATTTGTCTGTTAATTTTTACATATGCTTTGGAATCGTCATATAGATGATGGAGTAACTTACCAAAGTTTTGGGAAAAACGCATCTTTCTCATGACTGCCACTAAGAAGGGCCATGCCACCCAGTCGAAAGCTTTCTCTCCATCCAAACGAAGCAAGAGTAAAGGTGTTTCAGACAGGTGGCATGGTGGAGAATGTGAAGGGTCCTTTTTATATTATCTTGTGTTTGCCGAGTTGTTATAAACCCTGTTTGATCACCATTTATTAAATATGGGAGCAGACCCTCCAATGCTTTGGCTAAAATGGCTGTGAATAACCGAGACAGGGTGGTATGCAGTACATAAGAAGGTATCCTTACCTGGCTTTAGGATGGAACAAACAGTAGCCAGCTTCCAGGAAGGGGGCACAGGGTTCCCCTCCGATACCTCTATGTAGGCATTCAACAGGGGCGGAACTATAAACTCCCAAAATGTTTTGTGGAACTCCTCCATAAAGCAGTCTGGACCGGGGCTTTTACCTGTTTCCAAATGTTTAATGGTGGCCTCCACCTCCTTTGAGGTTATGGGGGCATCCATAAAAATGGCCTGGGTTGGGTAAGTTTGGGAAGGCCCAATTTGGACAAAAAGGACTATTTCTAGGGACATGGATATGTTGTTCATCCACACTTACTGGCAGGTTCCTTGCCGCTTTAAATCTTGCCGAAAGGTCTTCAAGCTGGCTTCTCCCACCCACCGGTGTGGTAAAACTCTCTGCTCCGCCCCATGACGCCAGATCTTCCTTACCGCTTGGAAGCTCAGGTTCCCTCCTTAGCACTCTGCGTTTTCGACTGGTTCCTGGAAATTCTGGTCTTCGAATTCGATTGGAAGTTTTTTGAAACTTCGATCATCTTCTTCGCTGCGGCGATGGCTCATTCGTTTTCCGGCTCACGGAGGCGCCCGGCATTTTCCTCCAGAAAAGTCCCGCACTCCATGTGCGTTTACTGTCTTGACTTGGATCATCATCCTCAACTTTGCGATTTTTGTTGTGCCCTCTCGGCCAGCTCTCTGGAGGATCGCGGGGCCCGTTCGGGGCTCGGGCGACCAGAACTTTTTCCCGCTCCGGAAGATTCCTCGGAGACTCGTCCGGCAGTGTCTGCGTCGGTGGCCTCGGCTGAGCAGCTCGATCTTCCTCCCTCTGGGGAGGGGGCGGCCGCCCCCTCCCTCTTCCTCGGTTGCGGCACTTATCCTGCTCTCCTTGAGTTCTCCTCATGCAGCTTCGTTCAAGGAGCTTCGCCAGTCCCTTTCCTCGAAGGGAGAGGGACCTTCGGGACTTGCCCCTCAGCCCAAGTCCAAGGAGTCGCAGGCTAAGTCCCTTCAGCGCCGGAGGGAGCAGGAGAGTTCCCCCTCCCCTGCTGGTCGATGATCAACTTTGGTCGAGGATGCGGCTCTGACCGTTGGCCTCACGGTGTCCCCGTCAGGTCAGCCGGCCAGGACTCCCGTCAACGTTGTCGAGTCTCTCGACCCGTCTTCTGGGCTGTCATCTGCTGGAGCCGCCATCCCTTCGCCGGTTCCCCCGGCGGAGGCTGAGGTTCTGCCTGTACCTTCGAGTCGACAGACCTCGGCCCTTTCTTCCGAGCCAAAAGAGGAGCAGGCGCGCCCCGCTCCTTCCCAAACCCGCCCTCGGTTCCCCCGAGGATTCGGGTCTCGGACCTCCTCTCAGTCTAGCCGCTCACGCCGACCTCTGCGTTCTCGGTCGGGCACCGAGTCAAGTGTCATTGCTGCTTCCTCGCCTCCTCCGATGAGGAGTGGCTTGATGCCATTGGCATCGATCTTCTACGAGAGTTTATGTGGCAGCTGTTGTTGTCCGGGAATCAATCGAATTCTCGATTCATTCTCCCAAGAAGCAGCTGCTGCTCAGTCGGTCGACGCAGTCGAGGTGCCCTCTCTGGGGCCGGTTGCTCGTCCGATCCCTGCTGCCCCACCATCCTCGGTGGAACCCAGGCCAGGTCATGACCTGTCCCGCAGGTTATCTGTTCCCCTCACTCCCACCCGCCCTCGGCAGACGAAGAGTGACTCTGGCCTGCAGCAGCTTTTCGCAGACCCCTCAGAGCTCAAAAGGGGCTCCTCTATGTGTCCTAGCAGGGAGGACCCAGGGTCTTCTCCGGAACATTCCGCGGATGACAGCCCATCGTCCTTTGTGGGTCTGCTCCAGCTCATCTTGGAATTCACCGGGATGCAGCTCAAGCCCATTTCCAAACGGACCCTTTACGGAGATTCTAGACCAAGGGGATTCACCCTCGGAGGCCTTCCCGGTGGCTGAGGCAATTGTGGGCCCAGCCTTGGAGCTCTGGCGGCGGCCTACTTCCTGCCCTGCGCCATCGGCCAGGATGGCCAGGAAGTACTCTGTCCCCGTCTGTTCTCTGCCCAGTTTCTCGGAACACCCCTCGGCTGAGGGGGTAGTTACCGACAATGTTTTCCAATGTTCTGGAAATGTTAGGGATGTCGATAGGCCCCCTGACAAGAAGTCCAAAAGGATGGACTATGTCGGACGCAAGGTTTACACTGCGTCCTCCCTAGGCCTCCGTCAGGCCTGATGGCACATTTCTCCCACGCCCTCTTGGGCTCCCTGGATGAGGTCCTGCCTCATCTCCCGGCCGACCTGCGGACCACGGTCCGGCGGGTCTGGGACCAGGGTAGGGCGGTGGCGAAACAGCAGCTCCAGATGGCTCTGGATCTGGGCGACTCCTGTGCCAGATCGGTGGCAGCCGCGGTGGCCATGTGCCACAGGGCGTGGCTGAGGTTATCCTCCTTCTCTTTGGAAACCCAGCATGAGTTGGCGGACATCCCTTTCTTGGGGACTGACCTTTTCAGCCCTGGAGTGGAGGGATACCTCCAGGGGTCCGAGAAGTCCGATGCCATTCCGGACTCTCACTCCCACCCGGAGGGACAAGGGCAGCTGGCAGCCTTTGCGTAAGCCCCTTTGCCCCCCCCCCCCCGGTTCCTGCAGCTCGACCAGCCCAGCACGAGGGCCAGCAGGCATGCGCTGGGCGGCCTGACTCCAAACCAGCGTCTTCCTCCAAAAGGAAGCAGGGGGGTAAAGGTCCGAGAGCTCCCTCGGCCTCTTCCTCCCCCAAGCCTGCTCAGTGACGGGCTAAGGGGTGCTGTCCCCGGCCCCATCATCCCTACCCGGGTTCCCCCATGGGGGGACAGCTCCGCACCTCCTCCACTTGGTCCGCTTCCCGGACCTCTAAGGGTTGGAGGTGCTAAGGGAAGGCCCTGTCTCGGAATTGTGAGCAGGTCCCACCCTCTCGAGCCATTGCCCTACGGGGATCTTGGGGTCCACAGCCTCTTCGTTGGCCCGCTGAGCCGACTTGTCTGGCCCTCTAAATAGAGGTAATCAGGAAGGTTGCGGATCCTCCTTCTGACCCTGGGTTCGTGTCCAGGTATCTCTGGTCTCATTCGGATGGGGGGCTTGCGCCCCATTCTTCTGCACACCTGGATGGTCTCTCTGGCTTAGATATCCCATCCTTGCAACAGGCGTGTGGCTTCGCTCCTGGGCCTCCAGGACGCACTTACTCCTCATTCCGTCCATTTCTGGGGAGACTCCTCCTTTTCCTAGCGGGGATCTCCTTACAAGTTCCAGGTCAGGCCCTTCGGTCTCGGCCCAGCAGCTTTCTGCGGTATCGAGGGGGCCCGGGCGTAACCCCACCCGGATGGCGGCCTGACTTCAACCCTTTCCAGGTGGAAGGGGTCGATCCAGAGTTCTGGGTCTCAGGCGGGTCTACTGTTATCGGAGCCACATTGGAACTCGTGCCTTAGCGGGTGAGCCTTCTTTGGGACCAGGCTCGACTCTTGAGTCTGAGCTCGGCTCCCGGCGGACAGGGCTGAGGTTCTTCCTCCCTTATCTGGTCAGGTCTGACCGGGCAATCGCGCCCTGACGGGACCTCCTGCTCCTCCTGGGCCTCGTGGCGGCTGGCCCAGCGTGGTCTGTTTCATGCGTTCCCCTTGGGGGGACTGGCCAGCCAGCGGTCACAGGGCTGCGTTGCTTCTCGGACCAGTTCGTGGCTATGGCCCAGGAGTTGGGGAATGCTCTCCTTCGGACTGTTCCAACTCTTGCAGGAGTACATCCTGTTCGTCCATCCCGAGTTGACAGTCTGCTCCGACCGATGCTTCTCAGATGGGTTGGGATGTCCATCAAGAGGAATACAGAGTGCTCCGCCTCTGGTCCTCTCAGCAGTCCCGATGTCTTTCCTACCCGCTGGAGCTCATGGCGGCCCACTTGCTTGCACCGCTCGCTCAGTTTGTGCGGGGTCCAATGGTTTTAAGTCCAGGCGGACAACACCCGCGACCATGTGCTACCTACCCGCCCAGGCTCAGGCAGGCCCTTGCATCTCGTAAGGAGGTTCTCCAGATGGGTCTTTTCGAGCTGGGAGGCGGTTTCCCAGCCATTCGATGGCAGGAGCTCCAGCACCCTGGCTGATGCCCTAAGCCAGACATAGACTGTGCCTCACGAGTGGTCTTCCCTGCCAGAAGTAGCACAGGATCTTCTCCCTCCTTCCCTCCAGGGAGAATACGAGGCCGAGACTGTCTCATGCCCGCCCCCCTCAGCAAGGTTTGCTGTAGGGGATACCGTCGAGGCTGCGGACCCCGGGCCTCTTCCACGCCTCTCCCCTATTTCCCTTGACCCATGGGCAAGGCGAGGAGGGACTAGGCGCAGGCGATGCTGGTAGCCCCAGACTGGTTGGTCAGCTCTGGTATCCAGCTCTCCTCAGTCTCAGCCCCAGGCTCCCGAGGCGGCTTCCAGCCCTCCCGGCCCTGATCTCTGTTTTCAGGGGAAGGTTTTCCATCTGGACCTTCGATCCCTGCACCTAAAGGCCTGGTTTCTGTGCGGCTAGGGTCCAGGCCTGGGGTCTTTCGGCACGATCCTCAATGTTTTTCGAGGCGTCCTGCCGGGAGTCTGCTAAACATACTCGCCTTCAAATGGTAGAACTCTCCATTTGATGTTGGGACAGGGCCTGGGGCCCCTCTCTCGTCCCTCGGCGAGCATTCCGGACCATCTGCGGTCCATTCTTTTGAACCAGGGCTTCGGCTGACGACCCCCTGGGTGCTTCTGTTGGTCACCCCTGTCTTCCAGACGCGGGCCAGAAGGTAGTCGGTGGCACAGAAGATGTGGTCTGGCGCTTTTCTAGACCTCGATCACACCTCCCCTTTGGGGAGAGTATCCCCAATTCTGTGGGATCTTTGCTGGTATGGGCTTAGCTCACGGGCAAGCCGTTCGAACCTTTGCACAGGTGCAAGTTTCCCCACCTGTTGTGGAAGAACACCTTCTTGGGGCTACTCTGCCATCCAGAAGGAGGGGGGAGTTCCAGGCGCTCCTTTGAATCCCCCTATCTGGTCAAGGTTGTCCTGTGCCCCACCCGAAGTTCCTTCCATTGGCGGTGGCGGAGTTTTTTCCCTACCCGGATATTGCCTCTGCCGGGGTTCATCCCCATTCATGCCTCGGAGGCCTTATATAGGTTCCTTTGGGACCCTATTTAAATGCTCACCTACCCAGGGAGCGTAGGGCTGAAGTTTGGGAGAGGTTCGCCAGCTGTTTGTCATCTACGCTGAAGCAGCACCTGGCAGACCTGCAGCCAAGCGGACGATAGGCAGGTGGGTCACCTCCTGCATAGGTCTCCGCTATAGGTGGGCGGGCATGGAGCCTCCCACAGGGATAAGTGCTCATTTTACCCGCCCTTCCGCTGCATCGGTGGCTGCTTCCGAGGATACTCCTGTTCAGGATATCCGCAGGGCTTCTACCTGGAAGCAGGCTTTACCGTTTCCCCTTCCACATCGACCTTGGGTCACGCCGGGATGTTGGTCGGGGCCTCGGTTCTCCAGTCTTTATATCTAAGTAGGGGGTGTGCGCCTTGCCTCCCTCCTCCCGGAGAACTGCTAGGAGTCTGCCAATAAGTGTGGATGAACAACATATCCATGTCCCTAGAAATACAGGTTACTCACCTATAACAGGAGTTCTAGGAATGGTATATGTTGTTCATCCCTACCTGACTCTGACCTCACGGCCGGCGCACAGCCTACAGCCTGATGGGCTGGATCAGGCGCTGGGGCAGAGCTAAGAGTTTTACCACCCGGGTGGGTGGGAGGAGCCAGCTTGAAGACCTTCCGGCAAGATTTAAAGCGGCAAGAAAACTGCCAATAAGTGTGGATGAACAACATATACCATTCCTAGAACTCCTGTTACAGGTTAGTAACCTGTATTTCTTGTTCGTTGGGAGTATTTTCTACCGCATATAAAGATTGGTAGTACTTTCTGAAGGCATGTAGGATTTCTGTCGGATGTTTGTGAGAGATACCAGAAATAGGATCTTTAATGTACATGACCACCATAGAGTTAATATGCTGCCATAGGCGGTAAGTCAAAACCCGCGATGCCTGAGAGCCTCCTTTGTAATATTTTTATTTTAAATATTGGAGAGCAAGCTCTGTTTTGATATTCAGAATATATTGGTTTTTTTTTTTTAGTACGTGGCAGCCAAAGCGGGGGGGGTGCACCACCAGATCTCACCGAGCATGATGGGTTTGGAGGTTTTTCAGCTGCTCTTGTAGGGTGTCGAGTTGTTGTTCCTGACTGTCTTTATAATAACAGGAAAATTTAATAATCTCCTCCCTTAAAACCACCTTGATGGTGTCCCAGAAGACACTACTCTTAATATCAGGCTGGTCATTTTCCTGTATAATTTGGGGGAGTTCTTCTGATCATTGTTTGAAGGCAGGGATATAAAGTAAATAATAATTCAACCACCAGAAGGTTTTTCCTGGGTGAGATTTCCATTTCAATTGCAATAGCAGGGGGGCGTGATCTGAAAGGAGACTAGGGAATATCTGACAAGCCCATAAAAAATGTTGATGTTCTTTTGAAATATAATAAAAATCTATATGGGAATACAAGCTACTGTATGTAGAGCATAGTAGTGTGTGTATTCCTGATCTCTGGGATGGAGTTCTCCACGCCTCTATCCATCCCACCGCTTTAAAGAAGGATTTTGCTGCTTTTTGGGGCACTGTTTTTCATGGGGGGAGAGGGATTAGTTGTGTCTTTATTGTCAAAAATAATTTTGTTGTCTCCTCTCATTAACATCATGCCTTGTTGTAATTCTGTAATTTTTCGAAATAATGACCTGTCTCTGCAGTCTAGCTGGTGGAATATAGAGGCTCACTAGGGTCAGGACCTGCCCAATATATGGGCCCGTTACTAAGGCTAACCGACCCTCCAGGTCCAAATAGCTGTCCATTTGTTGCAAAGGAGTGCCCTGGGGAATTAAAAAAAAAAAAAAAAAAAAAAAAAAAAAGGCCACTACCTGATTATAACCAAATTTGCTTAGTTTTGCATGCTCGTCCCTGCTAAGGTGCGTCTCCTGGAGGACAAACGTGGGACAAGCTTTCTTGATAGTCGATAGGGCCTTGGATTTTTATATCAGATTGTTCAATCCATTAATAATATGAGAATAAACTTTAACATAAGCTGGATTAGACATATCAGCATTATAACACAACATCCCCTTCTGAAACACCGTCCCTTAACCACCTCCATTTGTGAGCAAAACAGATCATCCCACCCCTGCTCTCCCACCTCATCAGACTCACCCTGTGGGGGGGAAGGCATACCCCACAGACCCACGCACTTCCCTTGTATCCCGTCCCCGCAAAATACCTAGAATTGTTTACAGCCTCATAAAAGATATAACAATAAGAAATACAAAAACAATATTAACCACAAGAGACATGGGAACAAAGTCAAAAAAGGTAACACCCACAGATATGAATCACAGGGGCTTCCAATGTAGAAGGGTTGTACCCTCTATAGGGCAGCACACGGTCACCATTGGCAACAATGCCCAGCAGGGAGGAAAAGTCACAATGTATCCTGTCAGGCCTTCCTGGTCCTGGATATGCTCAGACCAATAAGGGAAAGGGGAATCGGGAAGGACTATCACCATGAGTGTCAGAGGGAGCCAGACACCCCATAGCTCTCCACTACTCTTAATGGCAGAATGGCATCTCGACGCTCATATGTAGAGCTGATATGAGGCAGGAAATCTTATGGCCCCAAAGTCTAGCAAAGGAAACCAGTTAGTAGTCTGAGGCACAGGACATGTCTGGCCTCTCAAACTGATAAAATATAATAGTCTTATGGAAGGATTGAGTATTCGAAGAATAGTCTCTTTTGTGCTATTGAATGATAAAATCAAGAAAAGTACAATATATCCCGGAAGGAACTTCAGTAACCCCAGTCATCCTCTCCCAGGTAACCATTATAGCTCTTACAACAGGAAACAAAATATCCATTTCTTGTATTCATGTCCCTTTTTTATGGCTGTGGGCGGAGCCTACAGCTATTTTGCTTTCTGTTGATAAAACGGCTGATCGTGGCACCTTCCGTTGGACTTTTGGAAGTATCCTTCCGAAAGTCCAGTGGAACTTGTAACACTCAGCAACGATCGGCCACTACAGAGTAACAGCAGCACTATTTCAACTGTTGCTTCCACATTTCGGAACAAGAACTGCACATGCGTGCCTTGCGTGCATGCACAGTTCCGCTGGCACTGCCATCTTGTGAATGGCATATTGCCATTCACCGCAACTGCACATGTGTGAATGCCACGCAGTTGCGTCGCTGCTGCCATCTGGGAGATAGCACTCAGCAGCACTCACTCTTCGGAGCTTTGCAAGCTCACCACAGCCATGTTGACTCTGGCTAGAGTTTGTCTAAGTGTTTGACAAACGGCTTAATGTGTTAAGGAGTGGATACCCATCAATATAAGGTAGTCCAAAAAGTAAATTCGGCCTCATAGGAGTTCCAGCGTTAGGACAGCCATCCCTCTAATGTCAAATTAAGTAAATATATAAACATATAGACTGCTTCAAGGAGAACAAAAACACATTTCTGCTTGGACAGCATATTAGCAGCTGAGTCTGGATGGCTCATTTTATGAATGCCCTTCTTGCAGTCTGCAGTATGTACACCTGGAAAGAAACATTTATCAGTGAGATAAACTGTAGGCACAGTCACTTGCTGTAATCCCAGCATGGCTCTGAGGATACCTTTCCTGTGGTATTGCAGGGATAACCCAACAGGACCCACTCCTTTGAAGTTTATATCAGTTGGCTGAATGATCAACTAAGAAAAATAACCAACTCTGATATTGCAAGTAAGAGTCTTATCATGCAAGGGCTAGGAAACAGAAATAACATGCCATGTTATGATCAGAAGTAGCATATTCTGCACAGTCGGGCACACTCAACAAGGAGCTGACTCCTAAAAAAAAAATTAGATGGCGCACAGTGCAAAAACTGGCGATCTCACCTATTAAAGTCCGGTGTTAGTCATCCGAAATGAGTGCAGAAGCTGTCAAACTTCTTGTATCGTAGATGGTGCAGTCTTCTTTCCTGTTGCCTTGTGGTGATGATTATGGTCTGCTGACCATGCTGACAGTTGCGGTCTTGGCGACTAACTGTTTCAGAAGAATTGGCTGTCCATCCACGCTCCTCCAGAGCCTTTTGCGCTTCCTCCAGACTGCGGTAAGTTACCGTTCTAGTGTCCCAAAGGATTTTAAGGCTCGCTGGATATGGGGTTTGAAATCTCACTTTTTGGGCTCTTGGGATCCATAGGATGCCAGAGTGGGCCATACGATGTTTCATGATCTCTGATGGGTAGTCGTGGTCGAACAGCAGATGTGCCCCATTACATGTGACCTGCTTTTTCCTCTCAAGTTTCCCCCAAGCTGTATGAAGGACTCCTTCTTTATCTCTGTAACTAGAGAATTTAACCATGATCGAGCGTGGCCTTATTTATTTATTTACTTAAGAGTTTTACCAGGAAGGCATACTGAGCAATGATGCTCGATTCCAGATGTGACCTGGGGGCCAAGACCCAATACAAAACACAGTATTTGAGACAGAGACAATTCAACAGTGAGAGTTATGGCTAGCTGCCTTACAGACATACGGCAGAATAGCTGCAGGCAGATAGATACAACAGAGGGATGTTTGAGATACATGAATTCAACATTAGAAGCGTCTTAGCTACATAAACAGCATAGTACATTGGTAGTTAAAAACAGGAGCAGCTGGAGGAGAAATGTGTGCTGAGTAGCTGGTTGCGATGGCTGGGGTTAGGTGCGTGTCTTATGGTAGCTGGCAGGGCATTTCCAGATCTGTGGAATCGGTGGGAAAAGGTGGCCTGACCTTTGGTTGTGCGCATGAAGGGGACATGGCACAGCCTGGGGTCGGTGCGTCTGAGGGAGTAAGCTGGTGGAGGTTGTTGGGCAAGGGTAGAGGCCAAATAAGGGGGTAGGGAGAGGGACCAGAATTTGGCTGCGAACCTGGCGCAATGGATTAGTCTTCGATCTTGGAGGGACGGCAGGGCTAGTGAGCTGTATAGTGAGCAGTGGTGGGTGGATTGTGGGCAGTTGAGGATGAAACGACAGAATGAGTGGAATAAGGTGTCAAGGCTGGCCAGGGCGGATGAGGGAGCGATAGAGTACACTATGTCACCATAGTCAAGTATAGGTAGTATCATCTTTTGGACTATAGCCTGCCTTGTAGGAGAGGGGAGGCAACTTTTGTTTCTGTATAATGCGCCAAGTTTGGGGAGTAGCCTCTTATGTAGGGAGTCGATATGAATGGCAAAATCAAGGTGCTGGTCGAGCCAGACTCCTAGGTATCTAAAGCTGGAGCATTGGTCCAGATGGGTTCCATCCAAGGTTTTGAAAGGGGGACAGGGGGCTTGATGGGAGAGTCTTTGATGGGAGCCAAAAGTTAGCGACACAGTTTTCTTAGGGTTTAGGAATAACTGGTTTGACCGGAACCATTCCTGGATGGCGTTGAAATCCTCCTGAAGGAGAGTTGCCACGCTGCTTGTTGTTGGGCCGGAAGCATACAGGACTGTCATCTGCATAAATCTGGATGGAGGAGTGGTGGCAAGCTGATGGGAGGTAGTTTAGAAATATGGAAAAAAGCAGTGGGCCCAGGACTGAACCTTGGTGGACACCGGTAGTAACGGGCAGAGGGTTTGAGGTGTGCGAGGCGACTTTAACTTCTTGGACTTTAACCTTGCCTTAGGGTCAGTGAGTCTGAGGATCAATGCATGATGGGCTCGTTCAAGCCGAAAGTTAAAGGTATGCGGCAGCTCCAGGACGTCCCATAATAGATCCTTCATTTAGTCAGTCATTCTCCCAGTCTCCGTTCCCTCAGGCAGCTCATAGATCCTCATGTTGTCCCTTCAGGAACAAGCCTCCAAATCCTGGATTTTTAGTAGGGTGTTCCGATGGTCAAGCAAGAAATCCGCTGCAGTGTGCAATTGGAATGTATCGTCCTCTACCACAGCCACACAGTCTTCAGTGGCTTGGATTTTGAATTCCACTATTTTAAGTTTTTGATTTAAATTTTTGAACTCCTGCTGGGTTTCAGTGCAAAAAGTTTTAATTTCGTCCAGGAGAGTTTCAAAGCGTGTCCTGGGTAAATGATCCCTCTCTACATCAGTATCACACTCCATCTCAATTAAACTCACTGGAGAGGCCCTTCAACTGTGGTTCATATTTTGTTTTCCACTTTTATTTAAGCTCCCTCCTCGCTGGCCCCTTAAGTCTCTTTCCAGCTTGGGCTTGTCTGGCTCTGGCACACTGTCCCGCTGTGCCCGAGACACCCACTGGTCATACTTCCATCCTGGAATACTCCTATCTCCACACCTCTGGCTAAGCCGATCCCCTGGCTCTGAACCCCCCCCCCCAGGTGGGGCAGCCAGCTCCTCCGGCTCTCTATCTTATAATCCAGTGGGCCGCCGGAGTGAAGAGAGGAGGTGGAGGTTGGGCAGGGTGGGTCCAGCGATGAGTATGGGGTGTTGTCCAGGGCCAGGCCTTCGCCTACCTGGGTGCCAGGGTTTTTCCTGTTTTTCTAGTGACCCATGGGCACGGACATGTAATAACATCCAGCGCGCCAGCGCGGGCACACTCCCGCTGCCCACTGGACGTCCGCAGCAGCCACCATACCCTGATACTAGGCTTCTGCTCGTTGCAGTACCTCCAGTCTACACTGGGAGTCGCCGTGCTGGGGGAGACTCAACCCACCTGCCCCAGGAGAGGAAAGCAGTCCTCTGGATGCTCAATCCTCTCCTGCCCCTGCCGATGACGACCTGAGATTGTTCCCGAACCCGGGATGTTGGCATGGCGCGAGGTGTGGTGTCCAGCCCTCAACCTTCAGCACCACTGGACCGGCACAACTGCAGTTGGTATTTGTTTGCAATCCTTTGCCATCCACTTTTTTTTTTTGCTGAAGTTAACATACGGGACCTGGTACCTCTGTCCCCTTGAGTTGCTCCGGTTCCCATTTTTAGTAGTTTAATATGTTGAAACTGCACCAGAGGGGTATTTCTACATAGGTGAAGAGCAAAGCATTTTTAGAAGGCTGTTATTCCGATATCATCACCGGAAGTCTCCTCATCCCAAATTCTAACAGCAGGAATCTGTCAATGATGCCATACAAAAGCGCATCATTACGTTGGAGTGTGATGCCCTTGAGACAAAACTTTGTTATTTTTATAACTTAGAATGAGGGTTGAACTCTGTGTTGTGGTCACACTCCTCCTACTGGCTTAACACCAGATTTGTTTCTCCACTTGAAGAGAGCAGTCACCCGGAGTCATCTCCAGCCTTTTGGTCACTAAAGCTTGCTGTAGTTTTAGCTTCTGTTTATTTTTCGATTGCTCTGCATAGTTAAGGTGAGAATTTTTTTTTTTTAATAAAATTTGCGGTTTCTGCAGTTCCCAGGAACCAGAGAATGCTGCTTTGCAATGCGGTTCCTATTACCCAGTTACCAAAGACTAAAATAAAAATAAATAAAATAAATCTCAGGGAGCCGACTGCATTTTGTGGTAGAAATTTAAACTACTCTTGTATTTATTTAATAAAGAAAATGTTTTAATATTTAAAAAATTGTTTTTCCTACCGTATTTGTGTCTGAGAATGGAATACAATTTTTATTGGGTCTCATCAGTTATTGACCTATAACAAAAATGGGGCTCACAGGTTTTAAAAATCATGCTGTTTGTTTCTAGCTCCTTGCAAAGGCAGACTGCCATGAACTCTATTTGTTACCTCGGTCCAGATCACAATTTATTTTAAATTACGAACTTTGTAAAAAGTCTTGCCTTAACACCCACTAGAAAAGGAGTTCTCTGTCTGCCTCTGTGTCCCCAAAACACAGCAAAGGCTCAGAGGACTTCCTAATGAAGGCTGAAAACACACATCAGAGTGTTCCCTCTCCTCATAAGCAGCAGTCCCTCTCAGAGGGGACAAATGAAAACTAGAAGGCTTCTTAGTCAACAGAAACATAGTAACATAGAACTTGTCAGTAGAAAAGGACTGCTTGGCCCACCCAGTCTTCCCAGATGTTCCCTGCCTAGTCCATCTCCACAGACCCTAACTGGTTTCCGGCAAACCTTCCTCCTCCCTGCCTATTTTCTAATATACCACTGTGTCTGTCCCACACATGCTTGAAGCCCCCCACTATTTCCCCGCCACTTATGCTGTTGGTCGGTTTCGGGCATCTACCACCCTTTCGGTGGAGACATATTTCCTCATGTCTCTCTTAAACTCGCCACCACCACCAGCTTCATCGCATGCCCCCTGGTCATGGAGCTTTTTTTCATTTTATTTATTTATTGAAATATTCAGAAAGACCTTTGAGTCAAAGGCTCATTTACAAAGGTTCCACGTCATACATAGAAGGTACAGGGACAATATTTGTTACAAATTGCAGTACATTACATAACATTGGTTACACATTTGTTCAGTGAGCGACTACCATTCCAAGATAACATGATTTACAATGATTAGCACAGCCATAAGGTAGCAGAGAGGTTCTGAAGAAAGCCGTTTGTCAAATAATTAGCTCATAGAACATTAGATATGGAGGACACACAGTTATTCTAGGTCATCGGGGGGGGGTAGTGTCAGTTGCAGTCACACAGGTTAGAGGCCTGGAGGCATTTCCTTAGCCTGGATTTAAAAGGGCCAAGCCTTGATTCATCAGTTATTAGGCTTGGGAGCGAGTCTGTCCAGGAAGGGGCTTTGTAGCTGAAGGATCGTTGGAATTGGGAAGTCCGGCAGTGGGGTGCCCATAGCAACGGTTTGTTTGAGCTACGGGTGGTTCTGCCAGGAGATGTTGAGAGGATAATTTTGTCAAGGGCAGGAGGGGTGAGGCTTAGGATTATCTTTTTGGTCATTAGGCAGGTATGGTACCTGATTCTGTTTAAGTTTAGCCAGTTTGTGGTACTGCAGAGGGAGCAGGTGTGTGTGAGGCGATCACATCCAAGGATGAGACGGCAGGCTTTAAGTATGAGCCAGAGTGTATTGAGGACTGAGGTGGGCGCAGCACTGTAGATAAGAATACTGTAGTCTAGCAGAGAGAGGATAGAGGAAGTTATGGTAGATTGTAGTGCCTCAGGAGTGAGGCAGGGCTTGTACTGATAAAGTATGCCTAATCTAGAGCTAAGGGCAGTTGATAGGTGCAGGATATGTTGATTAAAGTTGAGGGCCGGATGTAGTGTGATCCCAAGATATTTAAAGGCGCTTACTTGTTCTAGGGGGGTTTGATTAATATTAAGAATTTGGGGGCAGAGGCTCCTGAGTGGGTTCTGGGGATGGGAGAAGATCATGACTTTTGTCTTATTGTAGTTAATTATTAGACTCTGGGAGGTGAGCCATTTTTCAGTTTCATGGAAGGATTGTTGGAGAGTTAGGTGGAGTTTAAGGGGGTCAGGATCAGAGGCGAACAGGATGGCATCATCCACGCATAGGAGCAGATTGCCTGGGCAGGCAGATGGGAGGGAGTTTAGGTATAGACTGAATAGCAAGGGGCCAAGAATGGAGCCCTATGGGACACCGGAGCAGATTGGGAGGCTAGGGGACAGGACGGTGCCAACCTTGACCAGCTGTGTTCTATCGGAGAGATAGCTGGTGAACCAGCTCATGGCATCATTGGAGAAGCCTCTGTAGGTGAGGGTGTTCAGTAAGAGGGCATGGTTGACAGTATCAAATGCCTTAGAGAAGTCCATGAAGATGGCACCTGTGATGTGGCTATGGTCCAAGGCTGAGTGGACATGGGAGGTGAATTCAAGGAGGGCGGTGGTGGTACTATGACCATTTCGGAAGCCGTGTTGCTGGTTGCATGGAAGGTTATATTTAGTAAGGTGCTTAATTAGTTGATCGGCGACAGTGCGCTCTAGTGCTTTAGATGAGGAGGTAGAATGGAAATGGGGCGGTAATTGTTAGTGGAGGTGCGGTCCCCACTCTTATGGATGGGTGTGATGGAAGTCGATTTCTAACTGGAGGGGAATTTCACATAACAGAGGGAGCGGTTGAGAATGTGGGTGAGCAGGGCTAGGACTTCCGGGAGGGTGAGGCGGAGAAGTCTCAGGTCAAGGGAATCGTTACTATAGTGAGAGTTGCTAAGGGCATTGGCAAGGTAGGGCTTGACTGCCTCCGGAGTAAGGACACGTAGATAGAAGGGTGGAGCAAGGGGTGGATGGAGGTTGATTCGGGCAGCGAGGGATCAAAAAAATTGGGAGGGGAGGACATGGCTGAGATCAGAGAAGGCAGAGTTTAGGGCTGAGGCTATTCTGACTGGGTCCGAGGAGAGGTTACCATCTAACATTTGGTTTGGGGGCAGATTTGGGGCTGTGCCACAAAGTTCCTTAATATTCCAAAATTTGCACCCAGTGCCCCAGTTGGAGGTTAAGGTGGCTTTGTAATAATAAGCTTTGGCGATGCATATGGCCCATGTGCATTTGTTACGGGCCTCACTATACCGCTGCCTGTCCGTAGGCCATTGGGTCTCATTAGCTAGGTGCCATAGGGTGTCACGCTGTCATAGTAGGCCCAGGAGCTGGTCCGAGAACCAAGGGGCATGGTTACTTTTGGACATACTCTTGGTGAGGGGGGCCAACTTTTCACAGGCGGCATTGAAAGTGGCGATAAATAGATCAAGAGCATGGTCTGAGTCGAGGATGTGTGCTAGGGGTGTCCAGTCCCAGTTTCTGAGGTGGGCCTCAAGTTGGGCTAGTTTAGCAGGTCCAAGTTTGCATTGAGGTAATTTTAGGTGGGGTTTTGGGGGCAGTGCAAGACCAGTTGCAGAGTACCGGAGAGTGGTCACTTAGTGCGCCAGGGAGTACTAGGGTGCTGGTTATTTTGTGGGGGCGGTCTGTGAAGACTAGGTCTATTAGAGAGGATGTCCCTGTGTGGGTGTTAATCCCTGTGGGGGTTGACTACCTGCATGAAATTGAGAGCAGCAGCCTCATCAAAGAATGGGTGGCTGTCTTAGCCAGCCAATTTATGTTGAAGTCACCCATGAGTACTTTTTCATGCTGTGGGGAAAGAGTAGAGAGATAGGACAGGATGGCTTGGAAGGCTTGCTTCTGGTCCTGGGGAGGGACATAGGCAGTAGTGAGGAGGAGGGGGGGTTGACTTTCCTAGAGTTAATTTTAGGGTGAGGGCCTGAGCCCTGGATGTTAGTTGGGGCAGAGGGAGTAACTGGCCTGAAAGCGAGTCCTTAAGGTAGAGAGTGCAGCCTCCCCCTCGCTTACCCACCTGGTTGGTACGAAAGAGGAGATATCCAGGGAGGTTAACTGCTGAGTCAGCGACAGAGAGGGATAGCCAGGTTTCCCTCATTGCTATATCAGCGTGATGCTGGAGTACCCACCCCTGAAAAGAGTCCCATTTTTTTTTTTGAAGGCTGCAGATGTTGATAGAGGCAATGTGTAGCCCATTGACTGGTGATGGGTGGGACGGTGGAGCATTCTGCGGGCCTGGATTGGGGTGGACATTGCCCATCAGGAGCAGAAGGCCGAGTGACCTGAGTAGTTTGCTGCTGGCTCAGGTAATTGGTCGTTGGTATATTCGTTGCGGGTACCCCATGGTAGGTATTGGAAGTTTCAGGGTATGGGGAGCTGATAGGAGGAGATAGTGGGGAAAGGGGGAAATGTGCTGTGGTGTGGCTATGGTAGGTGGTTGGTAAGAGAAAGAGGGGCTCCAGTTGGTCACTTGCCATGGGAGATGACATCTATGGGGGAAGGAGAAGATGTTGAAGTTTATGCTTATGTTTGTGGTGTGGTGGGTGGGGGTGTCATCAACTGGGTGCTAGCCTGTCTTTGTAAAAGCTTGCTGTTCATGTACAGCATGGGGATGGGGGAGCAAGGTGGAGAGTGCCAGTCTGCATGAGGAGAGGGTGTGGCAGTTATGCCCCACTTTCCAACATTTGGAGAGGGAGGGTGGGATGTTAGTGGGAGCAGTAGAGGGAGAGTAATGAGGGTATGTAGGAGCATGGTGGGGGCTAGAGAGCTTTGTTGTTGCAATAGGAAGTAAGGTCAGGAGCATGGAAAGTAAATGGACCTCTAGTGGTGGGAAAATATAAGCTGCAAGTGGGACAGCTGGCTGATGGGTTAATTTCATGTTCATGTGATCCTTGTGCCTATATATATGTGAATGCCGACCAAGGGTGGTGGGGGCAGTGGGGAGCCGAACGCATACCGTTCAGCGGGGCAGTCCTCTGCCTGCGCTTGCAGCAACGGTCGCGATCAGGCGAGCTGCTTCCAGAGTGAAACTCAGTACCTGGCAGATTAAACGGCACTCCTTGCTGTGGGGGAGAGCTTCTTGAAGCCCTCATAACCTCTGTTCTCCTCGGGGGGGGGGTTGGCTGTGGAGGAAGGAGAGCGGGACTGGAGGAGGCAGTATAGCGCAGTGGTCTAAGGCTCTGAGCTGCAAATCTGGTGACATCCAGCAGACCAGACCTGGGTTTGAATCCCACAGCTTCCACTTACATACTGTGTGACCCTGAGCAAGTCACTTAACCTCCTTGTGCTCCCAGGTCGCTCCTGTAAAAAAGCTTTCAGTTTAGTGTACTATACCTGGTTAAACAACTAAATTTAAAAAAAAAAAAAAAAAAAAAAAGTAAGGGGGAGGGTAGTATCACTGAAGGGGCTGGGTTGTATCGGGATTTCAGGGCAGCAGAGCACAGAAATAGAGGCAAAACAGGAAAAAATAAAATAAAGGGGAAGTAATGATCTGAGCTGAATTTAAATGGGTGACCTTCTTGGGTTTATCTGAAAGGGGCCAAGTTCTTCCTGTGTTGCCAGGCAAAGCTTGCAGTACTTAAAGTAGCAAAACAGGTTTGTCTGCAGTTAATTACAGTAATAAAGCAAGAGTCTAAGGTGCTGAAATTAAAGTAACATGCTAAAGGTAGGCAGAGTCCCAAATGTGAAGAGCTGAACAAATAAACTATCTCCACTAGTGCACCGATAAATTTCTTAAGGGAAAGAAAAAAGGCACCAAGAAGCAGGTTTTGAAATCCTCCTCTGCCTGCGCTTGCAGCAACGGTCGCAATCAGGCGAGCTGCTTCCAGAGTGAAACTCTGTACCTGGCAGGTTAAACGGCACTCCTTGCTGTGGGGGGAGAGCTTCTTGAAGCCCTCACAACCTCTGTTCTCATTTGAAAGAGACTCTCCTGTTTAGCCCTGTGAGGTGCTTGAAGGTCTCCATCACGTCACCTCTTGCTCTCGTCTCCTCCAGAGTATACATGTTAATATCCTTCAGCCTCTAAGGTTTTGTGCAACCACTGCACCATTTTAGCTGCCCTCCTCTGAACTGCCTCTACCCTGTCTATCATTTCTGAGGGGGTCTCATCAGTGAGTGATACAGTGGCAACACCACTTTTCTCCTCTTGCTGAAGATACCCCTCCCCGTGCACCCCAGCATCCCATTAGCCCTACACAATGCTTTGTTACATGCCTTGCCACTTTGAGGTCATCAGATATATAACCTCAAGGTCCCTTTCCTGTTTAGTGATTGTTAGTACCACCCCCCACCCACCCACCCCCCCAATCCTGTACACAGCTTCGGGTTCCTATGACCTAGGTTCATGATTTTGCTTTTTTTTTTACCTTGAACCCCAGCTGACACATTCTTGACCACTCCTCAAGTTTCTCAAGATCCCTGGACATTCTTTCCACCACCTCCTTGGCGTCCTCCTTATTGCAGATTTTGGTATTATCTGCAAAGTGGCATACCTTCCCTTCTAACCCCAGGAATTCTTCAATATGTCTAATTGTAGCAGTCAGCCTCCAGTGTTGAACTGCTCCGGAGAAATTCTGGAATGGTTTGCAAATGATGGAACATCAGTTGGCTCATGCCTCCATTCAAACTGCCACCCTTACCAACTGCTGCATTCTGTAACGTTCAGATTTCTTTCTCTGCCTGCCTGTTAGGACGCCTTGGAGACTGCTCCTCAGTGATTGTGAAGAATCCTTTATTTCTCGTTAATATATGTATTCTGTTTTATTTTACAATTAGAACTGCTGTCTTTACCTTCTAATTGTAGTTAACGCTTGTTTTAGTTAGTATTTGGTAGTTTATTTCAGTTTTCAGTTCCTCAGCGGTTCTTAGAACTGTTGAGGAACTGCATCTTTCTAAAAAAAAAAAAAAAAAAAAGTTTTATTTAAGGATTCCGTCGGAGTCCTGGTAAAGTATCAGTTATTTCTGAAGTTTTTGTGATCATCTTCGGTTTAGTAACCTACCACACTGCTAAGGGAAGTTTATTTTTTCCCTATCGCTAATCTGTGTATTACAAAAGCGTGATTTACGTGTTTGGGGTTTACCTTTGGTTATGTCCGATAATCCTAAAAAGAAAACTGGGCCCGCAGGTATTAAAAACTGTACTAAGTGTGGGGATATATTTGCTAAAGCAGACAAACACAGCTTGTGTTTGTTCTGTTTAGGCTCTTCACATTTTCAGGCCAACTGTGATGCATGTAAATCTTTCCCAGCTAAAACTGTGGCATCCACTCAGGAACCAAGCGGACTGATTCCCAATTAACCCTCTTCTCCTCCAAAAGAGAAAAATACCGAGACTAAAGCCTCTGACAAAGGTAAAGGTTCCAAGACAAAACAAACCGCTGACCCAGTTCCAGAACAGTCTCCACTCAAAAAAAAAAAAAAAAAGTTTAAAAAGAAATGCACTGAGCCTCAGGTGAAAAGTCAAAGGAGCCCTCAGTGGAGAAACCAGCTATGCCCTCTGCTAAAGCCGTAGCTCAAGCCTTGCAGATACTACAGGCTTTATAGGACTTGGTCCTGGTTCCCCAACTGGCAACCCCAGTTCTATTGGAATTCAGTCGTTTCCTGCTCCGGTTTAAACACCGGCTCGGGAAACAGTTCAGCCACCCCAAGACATCACATATGAGGAGTATTATGAGGATGACGACGAAAATGAGCCTGTTGAACCGGAGGTTTCTCCGGATCAGGCATTTGAATCTCCTCCAAGGTTACCAGAAGACTACTCTTCTCACTTTACTTTCGTAAAGCAGATGGTAGAGACCCTGGACATACCCACAAATGAGATGGCTGCCTGTGACAGGACGAAGGTGCCACTGTCCTTTCATCTTCCTGAAAAGGATTCAAGAAAACTAGACAGCATGGCAAAGAAGGGATATTTGGCTGCTTCTTTGTCCATGAGGCAAGCAAACTACATGGCGTATGCAACCAGGGATCAGAAATACCTGTGGAACTCCATTATGGCCATGGCTGAGAAAGCACCACCTGCTGTGGCTTCTGAGATTGAGACAGCCAGGCTGGTGTTGGAGGCAACCAAATGCCAGTTCCACATGGCAGTGGATTCTAATGACATCGCAGCCAGATGGATGGCCCTAACAGTAGCTCTAAGGAGGTTTGCCTGGCTCAGGACCACAAACCTAACCCAGGATACCCAGAACAAGGCCATTGACTTCCCTTGTGTAACAATTCCCCGTTGGGGGACGGAACTGAGGCCTACATGAAAAAAGTGGATGAGTACAAAACCACTTATAAGAGTAACACCACCAAAGAAAAGGCTTCTGCCCTTTACAGAGTGCAGGGAAGGAGAGGTAGAGCAAGGTCAGGCTATGGCGGACCTTTCTTCCAGGCGCAAGCCACCCCTGTATACCAGCAATGGAGGGGGTATTTCAGGAGCAGGAGGGGCTCCAGGCGTGGTGATCAGAGCACTCTGGCTGCAGCCCAGATAAAGCAGACTTCCTGATCCACAGGTCAGGGTCGCCTCCCTACTACCAGCAGGGGGCTGGCTAGCTCACTACTTCCCAGTTTGGAAAACAGTCACCATAAACAAGTGGGTCTTGGAAGTAGTGAGCCAGGGCCTAGCCCTTGGCTTCAGATCCTTCCCCCAGCTAAGGTCAAGAGTTTTCAGACCAGCATCAATCACAGAAAGGGAACTCTTGGAAAAGGAGGCATCAAGTTTGTTGGCAGCAAGGGCGGTGGAACCTGTTCCACCCTTTCAGAGGGGAAGAGGATTCTGCTCAAGGTACTTCCTCATATTACAAAAGAATGGGTAGTGGTGACCCACTGTAGATCTCAGAGCTCTGAACAAGCACTTGGCAAAGCCAAATTTCCGGATGGTAACTTTGGCAATGATTCTCCCCACTTTGCAGGAAGGAGACTGGCTGGCATCCCTGGATCTCAAGGATGCCTATTTCCACATCCCAATCAGAGTCTCACAGAAAATACCTCGGGCTCAGACTTCACTCAGGGCATGACCAGTTTACACCTCCACCCCTGGGGTTTTCACAAAGTGCTTGGCAGTGGTGGTGGCACACCTGAGAAGAAAAGGGCATAAGTGTTTCCCTGCCTGGGCGACTGGCTAGTCATAGGTCAGTCACCACAGCAAGTAAAGGATGCCCTGAAGTTCACCCAGGAGACCTTAGTCACTGGGGTTCATTATCAATGTCCAAAAGTCTGTCCTCCAGCCCACTCGGGTACTGACTTTCAGAGGGGCAGAGCTGGACACTCAGCAAGGGAGAGCTTTTCTTCCTCAGGAAAGAGTGGACAGTGTTGTTCAAATTGCAAGCTCCTTCAGCCTCAACAGGCTGCAGCCAGCAAATAAAGTTGCTGGGTCATATGGCAGCAGCAACAGGAACAGTTCAAGGTTGCAGATTCCAGATGAGACATCCAGTTTAACCTCGGAGCACACTAGCGTCAAAGAAGGGACTCCCTGGCAAAATTGGTCCCAGTGACAACCACACTTCTGCAAGCCCTGCAGTGGTGGAAAGACAAAAGCAACCTCAGGCTGGGGGTTCCATTCAGAGTGGAGTCCCCTTCCTTGGTACTCACAACAGATGCCTCCCTCCTAGGATGGGGGGCACATCTGGAACAACATACATTGCATGGTACTTGGTACCCAACAGAATCATTACTGCACATAAACCTGTTGGAGCTCAGGGCAGTGCTACTAGTACTCCAGTCCTTTGTCACCCTGGTAAAGGCCAAGGTGTTGCAAGTCAGAACAGACACCACCACCATGTACTACATCAACAAGCAGGGAGGAACAAGGTCCAACCTCTTGTGCACAGACATGATGAAAATATGGGGTTTTGCATACTCCTTACAAGTGTCGCTGGTGGCCATCCACGTGCTAGCGAAGGATAATACTCTAGCAGATGCACTCAGCAGAATCAACCAAAACCCCCACGTATGGTCTCTCAACAGACAAGTATTAGAAGTGGTTTCGAAGATGGGGAAACTCCAGAGATGGATCTCTTCACCTCAAAAGAGAATTACCAGTTACCCAAATTCTGCTGCAGGCCCCCAGTCAAGGGCACAGTGCCCCTGGATGCCCTGGTGTTGGACTGGACAGGGATGTACCTTCCTTTATGCATTCCCTCCATTCCCACTACTTCTCAGAGTCCTGATAAAATTCAGATCTCAGTGACCATGATCTTCTCTCTCTCTCTCTCTCTCCTCTCTCTCTCTCTCTCTCTCCCTCAGTGGCACAACCTCCTGACATCTTCACAAGGGAGGATCCTGTGTCTGAACCTCAGGTCACTCGGACTCAAGCCTGGCACTTGAAGACTTGGAGTATGCTGATGTGCAACTCTCTGAAAGTGTTCTTAGGGTGCTTAGGGGCTCTTGGAAGCCCTCTACAAAGAAAACCTATGCTACAAAGTGGAAAATGTTTTCTATCTGGTGTGGCCCTAAGGATTTAGTGCCCAGCCAATCAAGTTTGTCAGTCATTCTGGACTATCTCACTCACCTGCACTCTTTGGGCCTGCAGCCCCCTGGCATCAGTCTCACCCTGTCTATTGGCTGGCAAAGGCACTTCTTTAGCAGCCAACCCTATTTTCAAAATATTTTTCAAATAGCTAGCCCATTTGCACCCTCCCACAGGGAACCACTGCTCACTTGGGATCTTAATATCTGCATTGCTAAACTCATGGGACCTCCCTTCGAACCCATGGCCACAGCATACCTGAAGTTTATCACATGGAAAACCAAATTCCTAGCGGCTATCACCTCAGCCAGAAGGATAGGTGAGCTGCAGGCTCTGTGTATAGCACAGGATTACATCTCCTTCCACAGGGACAAGGTGGTCCTCAGGACCAATAGGAAGTTCCTCCCCAAAGTAGTCTCGGATTTTCACTTAATTCATTATTACTTGGGTGGCCATTTTGTGTCGGGTAAACCATGGATAGTCTGGACTTCATACGAAGCTATTGGACGTAATGAGTAGACTATCACTCTGCCAGTCTTCTTCACTGAACATTCAAGTTCAGGAGAGTGGAGGCTCAACAGCCTGGACGTTGAGAGTAAGTACAATTTTATTTGTATGAGGCGCTCTTCCAGAGCTCAGGGCACCTTAACAATATACATTATAATAATTTCACAGCATTAGAGATGAAACATTTTAACAATCGCTCAGTGAGTCCCTACAAATGCCTGGTTAAATAGATGTGTTTTCAGGGATTTTTTAAAATCCTTCCACGGTCAGGCTGTCTTGTATTTGGCAAGGTAGAAATTCCACAGAATTGGTGCCATAGACAAAAGATCTTCCTCCTGATGTTTTTAGGGATACCCTGGGAATCTCTAGCAATCCCTTGCCAGAGGATCAGAGTGAGTGGGAGGGACAGTAAGGATGCAGGAGTTCTTTCAGGTAGTGGGGTCCCTGCACATGTAGGGCCTTGTATGTCAGCAATGCGACCTTGAAGGTGATCCGCCACTGTATTGGCAGCCAGTGCAGTTCACGGAGCACAGGTGTTATGACTGGCTCAAGGGGTTCCAGTCAACAACCTGGCCATCGTGTTCTGTACTAGCTGCAAGTGGCAGATGTCCACCCCTGGTAGCCCTAGGTAGAGGGCATTGCAGTAATCAAAATGACTGGTGACAAAGGCGTGGACCAAGGTAGGAAGATCTTCGGGCGGAACCAGGTGTTTCACCTGGGCTATGTTCCTTAGATGGTAAAAGGAAGATTTGACTACAGCCAAAACCTGCGCCCTCAGGGTCAGGCCTTCATCAAATACCACACCCAGGTTACGCACCTGGCCTGACGCAATAAGTGGGGTCCCCCCCCAAGATGTAAACCTGAGGGTTTCCCTGCCCATGCCCCTGTCTTTTTATAACCAGGGTCCACCACCAATACCTCTGTCTTGCCAGAGTTCAACCGAAACCAATTAGCACTCATCCAGTTCTGTATCTCCAGCAGGCAGTTATTAAACAACGTGACAGAGTCTAACTCCTGTTCAGGCAAAAAAGACATGTACAGTTAAGAGTCATCAGCATAGCAATGAATATTCAACCCGGTACCGTCTTATGTCCCTTAATGGGAGCATATACACTGGAAATAACATGGGGGACAGCACCGAACCCTGTGGAACCCCACAGAGCAGCCAGTGAGGGGCCGAGGAATAAAATCCCAGACACCACTGTCTGGGATCTGCCTTCGAGGAAAGATCGAAACCATTTGAGGACCGCCCCCCTCAGTCCACACAAGAACCACAGGTGCTCGAGCAGCACCCCATGATCAACGGTGTCAAATGCTGCTGAGAGGTCGAGGAGAACCAAGATGGAACGGGCTCTTCGATATCTCTCTCTCTCTCTCTCCTTCAGAAGGTCATTAAGTACCCATACCAGGGCTATCTCGGTGCTGTGCCTTTTCCTTAAGCTAGACTGGAGAGGGTCATGGATATTGTGGTTGGTTAAATGATCCTCCAGCTGCAAGGTGACCACCTTTCCAATAACTTTCCCTATAAAGGGCAAGTTAGAGACTGGTTGTAATTAGCTGGGCAGTGCGGGGTCAAGGGAGGCTTTTTTTTTTTTTTTCAAAGGGATGCACTGCCACCTCCTTTAAGGGATCTGGAAAGATCTCTCTCTCTCCCAATGAAACCCCACTATCCAGCAAGGACCAGTCCAATAACCTCTACACACCCACTAGTAGGCGTGTAGGGCCAGGATCCAAACTACAATAGGTTGGCCGCAAAGTCTGGATGATCCTCACTATATCCAAGACTGACGGTTGGCTAAAGGTGAACCAGGTCGATTGGGCATTAGTACCACCCGATTGATTAGTGCAAGGTCCAGTGAGAAGTCACTGGCTGATCTCATCCCTGATGGTGAACACCTTATCAGCAAAAAATTGCGCAAACTCCTCACACTGTACTTGTGACAGTACATGACCAGGATGAAGACAGGCTGGATTGCACAGTCTGTCCACAGTCCAGAAGAGCTGGGCTGACCTGTTCTTCGCTGTAGCAATTTCTCTGGACAGGAACTCTACCTCTTATGGGAAACTGCTGATTGGTAGATCTTATAATCCAGCAATCTAAGTTTATCCACCTCCAGGCGAGTTTTCCGTCAGTGTCTCTCCAACCTTTGCCCTTGCCTCTTCAACTCTCGGATTTCCATGTTGAACCAGGGGGCACCCGAGCGGAGAGTGAGAGGGTGAACATGAGTTGGAGCAATGATATCCAAGGCCCCAGAAACAGCCCTATTATAGGCTAACACAAGGGGCCCTGAGTCAGTGCTATCCTTTGGAAATCCTGAGGGGTCCAGCACCATCATTAGGCGGCCTGAGGTAACTCTTCTCAAAGGATGGAACTGTACCAACTCCTTTGGACAGACCTATTTTGGGGGGAGGGGGGCTGCGAAACTGAATCTCAGGGCATGATGGTCAGTCCAATCGACTGGCCCCACCTCCACATTGGAGATCTCTATCCCCAGGTGGAACACAAAGTCCAATGAGTGCCCCTTCTCATGAGTTGCAGTGGTAATAACCTGTGTCAGGCCCAATGAGCTCATCAATTGGAGGAGGTTTTGTTCAAATGGCGAGAGTTCATCGTTGACCTAGGCATTGAAGTCCCCCAGAATCAACCATCTGGGGAACTCCAATACCATCTCGGCGATGAAGTCTGCAACCTCCTTCAGAAACTCCTTTCCATTGCCTGGTGGACGATAAATGAGAAGGGTCCTGTAGCCTGCACCTGCACCCACTATACACTCAAAGGAGTTGGTGACTCCAACTGGCACCTCCCTGAGCCCTAGTTTTTGTCTAAAACAGACAGCAACCCCCTCGCTCCTACGGTCCTCTCTTGGGCAGTGAATTACCAAGAGCCTGGCCGAAACTGCAGATTTCAAAATAGGGCCTGCATTTCCATCCAGCCAGTTCTCTGTGATGCAAGCCAGGTCAACAGAGGCCACAAGATCTGCAACCACTGTGGTCTTTTTCCTAATTGACCTGGTATTGCTTAACATGGCCCAAAAGGGACAGGAGTCCTTGGATGGCCCCACTTCCTGCCTGACAAAGTCAGAGCCCTTGGGTATGGGTACAAGGCAAGGATAACCTTGTTCCTTTGTCCATTTCGCCCCAGGGCATCTCCTGGTTCTCACTGTCTCAATCCGTCCACCCCTTGCCCATCGCCCACGAGAGTTCCAGGATCTTCCGCTCTCTCATCTCCTTAAGATGCCGAATGCCCGACATCTACTATAAACTTCAAATGGGAGTGGAGGATGGTCAAATGGAAGAAGATCCCTTGGTCTTAAGGGGGGAGTACTGCCTGACGGTGTTCCTAACTCCCCAGCACATATCTCACATACTCCCACACACACCAGTATTAATCCAGTCACACTCCCACTCACTCAATAACCCCCTCACACCTAATCTAAACTTTCCTAAACTTACTTAAAAATACACATACCTCTTACTCAAAAAATAATAAATTAACCCTTATTAGCAGCCAATTAATTTAATAATAATTTTGGTGCCCAAAAATTTCTTACAGTCTCTGATTGGTGATTTTGATTTGTTTTCTGTCCCTCCCCCCACAGTGCTCACTGCAGGGTAAGAACCTTAAGACTCTCCAGACCTCTCTCACGAGGCTGGATTTTAATGTCAAAAAATCCTCGGAGCACAATGTCCGACTTGTCACTCAGTTCAGCAGTCAAGACCTCGCCCGCAAGTAAAGAAAAATAAATGTACTTCACCAGGGCTCATTGTACAGCGAGTAGTTCAAAGTCCCGATTTTTCTCAGCTGGAATCTTCATACTGACAGTATAGGTAGCCTTCAGGTTTCTCAGGGGTCACTCTAACTTCCGGGATCAGACTCTCCCCGGACCTTCACCTTGGCGGCCTGAACTGAACCACTCTCCGATGAGCCCCTTGTTCTGCCTAAGGGAAGCAGATCCTACTCACCACCCTCCAGTGGCGATGGTTTCTGTCCCTCTGTCCAGGCCAGGGATCCCGATCCCTTCCGGTTCACGGATGGACCCTTTGATGCCACTCACCATGCAAACCCTTTCTCAGGGCTTCCTCCTGGCTGGTTCTCTCCAGAAAGTGACAGACAGACTTCCTCTGAATTGGTCCAACTGGGCTGTTACCCCAGCTGGAACCTGTGACTCAGTATGTCTTTCCTCCACATCTCCTCGACTTCGCAGACCACTCAACTGGACCTCCAGGAAAGCAACTGTTCCCTTGGGCAATGATACTGCAGTTGTAAGTAAACAGCTTCTTATAATTTCCTATGGCTTGATTTGCCATTTTTGTTGTACAGGGCTTCACAGTAGGAAGGTTCCCCTAGTGCCTCATGACCTTGGTGGTGTTGGAGTCTGGTTTACAGTCCTACTGTACACTCAGGGTGTACCTCTCTCCCGAAGAGACTCAGGATGTAACTAAGTCACTTGGTCCCTAACTGACTGTTTACTGCACAAGATACAAATCTTAAAACTAACAAAAATGTTTTAAAAGCACACAGCTGGACAGTAAAACTGGACACCAAACTTTCATGTAGCTTCAGGCACACTCAGCATGGTGGCCCAGATACTGTCTGAACCACACTAAAGGCCATAGGCAGGACAGACAGCAGCTGTTCCTGACTTATGGGGATGTGGGAAAAGGAAAGCCAGCTACTAAAAGGACTACCTCACGGTGGATAGTAGCATGTATCCAGTTCTGCTACAGCAAAGCTGGTAAGGAGCCCCCAGTAGGCCTGAGGGCACATTCTACAAGGGGTACAGCAACATCAATTGCAGCTGCCAAGGATATTCCCGTTGTAGAAATCTGTAAAGCAGCTACAGTACATGGAGAACAATACACACCTCTACAAAGCATTACAGTTTGGACATTCAGTCCAGTAGTGATTCCAGGTTTGGCACAGCAGTGCTGCAGATCTTGTTTCCTAAGTAAGGTTCTGTGCCCATCTCCAAAGGTACTACTTCATAGTCTACTACAGTTAATCATATTGAAGAATTCTTTGGATTAGAAGAAAAAATTACTTGTTTTAGTAATCTTGTTTCTTCCTAGGTGTTCTTCAGTATGATTAACTGTCCCTTTCTAGCAGAACCAGTTGACCTCTGTATCACAGCTGGTTTTGCATACTGTTATGGCCATTCCTGGTTTTCTTGGGTTTGTTAAAACTAAGTTGCTCTTTGTTCCCTCTAGTCAGTCCTATCTGAAATTGCCAGGGGACAGGTTAAAACGGGACTTGTTGTTGGATTATTTCTTTAATCTTATTAGGATAGTTTAGGTTAGGAGTCTCTACAAGCAGGCTGCAAGGAAAACTGAGCGTTATAGAACACAGCAGTTGGTAACGGTGGCAGTTTGAATGGTAGCATGAGCCAACAGATGTTCCATCATTTGCATACCATTCTAAAATTTCTCTGGGACAGTTCAACACTGGAGGCTGACTGCTACAGTTAATCATATTGAAAAATACCTTGGAAGAAACAAGATTACTGCGGTGAGTCATTTTTTCTTCCAGGTCATCTGCACTGTCACTTATGAAGACATTGAAGAGGATCAGTCCCAAAACTGATCCCTGTGGCACCCCGCTGGTTATTCTCCCATCGTTAGAGTGAGTGCCATTTACCACCACCACCTCCACCATCCATCAGTTAACCAGTTTCTAATCCTACTACTTTAGATCCAACCCCTAGGCTGATCAGTTTCTTTATCAGCCTCT
Source organism: Neoceratodus forsteri (assembly GCA_016271365.2). Lineage (NCBI taxonomy): Eukaryota > Metazoa > Chordata > Ceratodontiformes > Ceratodontidae > Neoceratodus > Neoceratodus forsteri. The sequence goes on along the minus strand of CM028136.1, from coordinate 516,576,051 downwards.
TGTGTAGCACAGTGTCGAAGGTCTTGCTAAAGTACAGACTGGCCAAGTCAGTTGTCCTCCGCTGATCTATTTCCCTGTTCACCCAGTAAAATAAATCTCAGATTCATTTAGAATGCCCCATCCCCCCACCATGAATCTATGCTGCCTGTGGTCTTGCTACCCATTGGATTCAAGATACGCTACTAGTCTTTTCTTTAGCAGGGTTTCCATAAATTTCCTTAGCACTGAAGTAAGACTGACCAGCCTATAGTTGCTGGTATCCTTCGTGCTGCTGCTGTTATGTAGACGGAACATATCGGCTCTTCTCCAGTTCTCCGGAACAGTGCCTGTTTCCAGTGAACTTTTGAATAAGGCTGTCAGCGGGGTAGCTAGCACCTCCCTGAGTTATTTTAGAACTCTTGGGTGTATCCCATCTGGTCCCATAGCTTTGTCCACCTTCAGAGCTGCAAGTTCCTTCCAGACTCTTTCCTCTGAAAATGAACTTATTCACCTTCCCATCTGCCCTGTTCCTGCCACTCACTGATGGGCCATTCACCCTCTCTCCACTGTGAAAACCAAGCAGAAGGATATGTTTACGATGTCAGCTTTGTCATTGTCCTCTTCTCAGCCTACCCCCCCTTCTGATCCTCACTATCCCTTCCATTGCTTTCCTCTTCTCACTTGTATATCTGAAATATTTGTAGCCGTACTGATCCTTATACAAAATGATGAATAAAGTGGGTGATTTGATGCCTTTTATTTGACCAACAAGAGATTTACAGAATATAAGCTTTCAGGATACACAGAGCCCTTCGTCAGATAAAATGACAGACTGTACAGAGAAACAACCTTCTATATTGCGCGCCCCCCCCCCAAAAAAAAAAATAATAAACCTTACTTGGCCCCAAGTGGACTGCATCAGAAATTGTAATTTATTTCTGCCAGCATTTAACAAGGGAAAGAATTTTTGCTCCATGGAGCTGAAAGCCAGAATGCTGTAATTTCCCTGTAGTGACACGTCCCCACGCTAGCACGTTTTATGATGTCAGTGAATGGAGAGCATGGGGGCGTGACATACAGTACAGTAGATAATTTTTTAAATGCTTTTTATTATATTTTAGAGTTCCAATTATGACAAATCCAGTCCCCTGCTCAACTAACAAGGAACTTGTATTTATGTTTTCTTGTTGCATTTTCACTGACCTTTTTTAGTGAAAGCCCCAAATCTGTAGCCAAATCACTCAGCAGCCATCAACATCAAAATTTGGTAATCAGGAGCCCAGAAAAAATATCCAAATCCAGAAATGAATAGCAGAATGCGATTCCGCAAGTGACAACTTGAACACTGGTTGACCACAGGAAGAGAGACACCAGCGCATACAGTATCTTCTGGGATGCAGCTCCCCCTCCACCAGCTCAGTGAGCAACAGGCTTGAGGTTGCTCCCAAATCCCCGTCTCCCTCTTGGCGTGACAGTGCAGTCTACTGCTATCCAGCCACAGGGTAACCCATCTCTGTTTTTTCGTTTGACAGTTGTTTTTTTTAACTTTTAAACTTTTTGTTAGTTTTCATAATATGGCCCTTTATTTCTCTTTTTAGTAAAACTGTATATGAATCTTTATCACAGAATCAGTTTCAGATTAAAAAAAAAATAGGGAAGGGCAGAGCCAGCAGAGGAGCTGTATGAATGTGTGTGCAGCTTTGTTGGTTTGGGGACTTTTTGGTTTAAAATTTGGTTTGTAAGTGCTGTTTTTTCCTGGAATTTGTCTCTGCATACTCTGTGATCACTGGGGACAAGAGATGGCTCCTAGAAAACCACCTTAAGTTGATCAAGATTTTATAAAAGTCAGAAAGGGTGGTAGCGGGCCCTTCACTGGGGATCAACCCTAAAATCCAGCAAGTACTTATTTTACAGCATACAAGGAGATGGTTGACCATATTAATAAAAAGCTGAAATTGCTTGATCTGCAGGTAAAGAAGGTGGAGGGTACTGAAGGTCAGTATAAGTACAGAGTTAAAAGGCCATGCTGAGAGGTTGGTAAGAGCAGAGTTGGCATCTGCAAAAGAAAGCAAGGTCACTCTGAGCAAGATGGAGACAGTAAAGAATCAATTATGTGTGGCAAATGTTCAGGTTTTAGGGTTGTCATAGACGGTCACAAACAGATTTGGCCTAGGTGCTTAAAACATTTTTTTTCCATAGAAGTGTTTATCTTCTCTCTGGGATGGATCAAGCAGCTGTCTCAGCCCTGTCCCCAGTGACCACAGCCATCCAGCAGCTCCTCCGGGAGAGTTCAGGCAGGTCAGCTGTGAGACAGGCAGGGCTTCATATAGCCTATCCTCCATTTTGCTCCTGATTTTTTTTTAATCTGGGCTCAGTGGTACATGCAATGAGTGCACAAGCATGCTCCACCTCCCAGAAGGCGCTCCAGCGCTCTGTACACTGGCCCTTCCCTCAGCTATGAGACTTGCATGCACCACCACTTGGCTTCCATCAGGTGGTAGTCGAGCCGCGAGTCATGGGATCCTCCCTCCCCAAGGGAAGAGAGCAGTCCTACAGATTCTTAATCTTTCCTCTCCTGGCTGGGCCCTCAGGTGACCAGAGTCTATCTGCGAACCTGGGTCGTTGACGTTGAAGCAGTGAGGTACAGATACCTCAGTCCTCTGTGCCACCAGATTGGCCTTGCTTCAAACATTTTTGGCAGAGGGATTTTTCATGACTACAGATCAGGTGGTGGTGATGGCTGCATGTCATTTGCCATTGAGGAGGCGATGTGATGGCAGTGAGTTGGGCTTCTTGGTGATGGCGTAGTAAAAAACTGGAAGAGTGACACTTCACACACACACACACACACACACACACACACACACACACACACACACACACACACACACATATGTATGGATTAGATGGGTGATGGATAGCACCGTGATAGGAAAAATTAATATACAAGACCAGAGGGTGCATACCTGCTTATGGTTTACCTATAGCGCTCCGACAGCTCTAGCGCCGACATCCCCAACGCAGCATTGTAGCCAGGGGATGTCGGCACCTAATAAGGGCTGTGCCCCCTGAACCCCTCTTGTGGCTGGCTCACCCCCACACCCCGGTCTCTAGGATTCTAACTCAGAGTGTGGAGTTGGACCGGGGTGTGTGCAAACACCCAGCGAGGCAGTCCCCATCGGCACATAGACCACCACAGCGATGGCAGGTTTTGCCCGATTCCTGTCGCTGTGGTGGTCTTCGCTGAGCCGGAGTCACTGTGGTAACGGTATACCCCTGCGGATGACAGAATTTGGGCTAAGTTTGACTCGTATATGTCCGCTAACTGACTAAGTCCTAGGACTCTGGATAGCTCCTGCAGTGGCACATAACTGATAATAGGCTGTGCCATTATATTTCTGGTAGGTTATCACTATGAGCATATTTTCATCACTGAATGAGCAAAACATGAACTTCATGTCTGTCTGTTGTATGTTATTTGTTGGTTTGTATGTAGTACTTTACTGTTTGTTGCTTCAGATCAGTTCTGCTGCAGGTTTCCAACTGTTTAACCAGGAGAGAGACACTAAACTGAAAGCTTATTTACAGGTACAACCTGGGAGCACAGGGGAGTTAAGGGACTTGCAGGGTGTCACAGTATGCAAGTGGGGGCTGTAGAATTCAAACCCAAGTCTCCAGATTTGCAGCTCAGAGCCTTAATCCGCTGTGTTATACTGCCTCCTTAAGGTTTTAGTACTCTGTACCTGATTTTAATAAAATGTTTGATCGTTGAGTAAAACCATTATACTGCATATATTAACTGGGAAAACATTATCCAAGCATTCTTCTGTTTAAATTATTGATCTATTCAGTTAATTTTAATATGGGGTCAAAACCATAAGTAAATGGGACCCAAGCCCAAATAAGGCCTAAAAGGGCTTTTACAGTACAAGTGGTGTTTTCTCCATAATTCAACAAGTTTAATCTCCAGAACAATAAAGCTTTGAATTAACTTTCACTGCAAAACAGTTTATGAATTATGGTGTGGTACTATAGTTGCGTGTTGTGTTTGACCCTCATCAGTGTACATCTTTATTGTTTTCCAGAGTAAGTCATGAGGAAATGGATGTCATGATGAATTTCATATATGGAGCAACTTTAGATATTCCGAATGAAGCTGATGTTGGGTACATGTCGACCTTTATTATTTTTAAATGTGAAATATGTCTGTTTTGTTTAGTTACAGTGTAACAGTTTCAGTACTACCAATGGAAGATGGTGCAGTTCATAGTTGGATCCAGACTCCCCAGAAATTAAACTGATTTTCTGGGCATTTTCCTCATATGGTATAGAAATGTTTTTCCTCCTTGGAATATTTTTATATTTATAGCACCCCAAATCTTGTACTTGATGTTCAGGGAGATATACGGATTGAAAACTACAGTTGGCCTTACTTAACCTGATAATTTGGAAAGCATATTGTAAAAATGTTAGTGGTGGCAAATCTTCCTAATCAATATTTTGTCATCGCATAATCGGTTTCATTCTAAGGTAATGTTTAGTAATGTGTGTATTTTATAGATGGACATGTGAGTGACTGTTGTGAGATGTTATGCTTGCATCACTAGTAAATATTGCTAGTGTGCCACTGACTATAATTGACCCATTCTATTTAAACTGCACATACATTGCTCGTAACTCTGAAATTATGTGCTCGTTTTAGTGGCCGCTGTTACATAACTTTTCAGAATAAAATGTTCCAAAAGCTTGTGTCTAGAGGGATTGTGACAAGAAAGATACAAATATATGTAGTTTAAGTGGACACACAAAAATATTTCATATACTTTGACTCAGGCAGTGAAAACGATGAGCTAGAAACCAGTAATTTTTTTAAACTAGAAATCCGTTATATCCATTTTATTAAGCTAGAAACCAGTTGTTTGTTTTGTTAAGAGGTGTTTGCTGTAACGAATTACATACACTGTAGGTATGAGTGGTAATGTTGAAAGGAGAAACGACTTTATAGAATAAGTACCTAATGATGATTGCTATTTTGCTTCAGACAGGTACTTTCCTTAGCAGATATGTACGGATTAGAAGGACTAAAGGAAGTGGCTGTGTATGTTCTGAAAAAGGGATTACTGCAAGTTTTTCCACAAGGTGATTATTTGGCAACTTCCCACAGTTTTCTAAATGTAAGGCTGTTTAAATAGAGTACACACACTCATGCCATCATGTACCGAAATGTGAGCTTGTGTAAAAAATTTCTGATGTTGCTTCTGAGAAGTCCTTACTGTTTCTGCACATTTCTTGGTGACATTGTCTACTTATTTATTGTTGTCTGTAGCTAAATATCTTGATGGAAAGTCACAATTTTCCATTGAATGAAAGCAGACCATTTTCAGGTGCAAAGAATAGTAACTGTGCCTTTGTGTCCGCAGACACATGTTGCAACTGAAACCCAGACAGTATGTGTGTATGTACTGGAGGGAGGGGAGAGAGAGGAGTTGGGGGTGGGGTGGGGAGACCTTTCAGGTAAGTCAGTCGGTGAATGAGTGCAAACATTAAAGGAGGAAAAAGGGAACTTGAATGTTGATCCCATTCAGGTAAGCCTTCATCTGCCATCAAACCAGTTGCTATGTTGTGTGGAAAATATTCTAATCGAAGATCAGAGCCGCACTGCATATACGGGTACATCTTCAAATGTTGAAAAAGCCTGGTATGTCATATAGCTTCAGAACACTTGGCACAGAATGGCTGCATAAGTGAAGCCTAAAATGTTGACCTTGGACCAGAAGCATTCTATCCACGTGGGTCACGTTATGTAGCCTAACATACAGAAATTAAAACTGGAACAACATCCTCCTTACTCGCCTGCAGTAAAAGATCTGTTTTAAGTTCAAAAATATTTTAGCAATCACACAAATAAGCTCAAAAACTGCTGGTGTCATCAAAGAGCTGCCAGAGTGTTGACTAGCCTATTAATGTTAGACAACTACAGTATTTAGGAAAATGGAAAAAGTTATTTTGCCTACAGCACCATTTGTTAGCATTGATGGCAGTTGCAGAAATATTTTGACCTACTCTAATATTTACCTAAAACTTAAGCAGCTTTTGTAGAACCTTGCAGGCATGTACTTTTGAAATAATACCGGCAAATTCAGTGTATACTAGGGCTGCTGACCTATCAGGATGTACAAGAATCTCAAAGTGCTCTATTATGCTGAGTTAGGTAACATAGCTAATACGTGACTGGGTGTATGGTTATGTAAGCAATAAGACACAAAGGAGTGTGCATTGAACAGATCTGACCACATGCCCAGGGGTGTGGTGAGGTACGAGGCTATGGGCCAAGTGCTTTCAGCTCCTGGAAGTACAGACAGATCTGTTCAGTGCACACCCCCAAAGTGTCTTATTTTGCTTATAAATTGGGCTACCTTTTTTTTTTTTTTGCTTTTTAATGTTACAAAAACTATCTTTATATGTGTAAAACAATGGCTGCTATTGTTAGAATTTGTGATAAAATAGTCCTTCCACCAGGTAGAAAATTACATCCTTTTTTTTTTTAGTACTTTACTATGCTTTCAGATTGTTCCCACACAGGAGCCCTCCCACCCCGCTCCAGTGTACTGGCCTGGAGGAGAAACTGGTATTTGTCTTCAGCCTGGGATGGGACAGTGATGAGCTGTTCAATGTGAAAATATTTTGTTTATGTTTTATTACAAGGAATGTACAAGCACTGCTAGGAGACATACAGAAGGGAGCAGCCACTCTTCCTGTGACTGAGCGAACCAGGTTACTCACTAAGAAGTACTTCTGTCCCCCAGACTATCTTGCTTAGGGGGAAGTGAGCCTGTCAATAGCATAATAGGGGAAATAATTTTTCAGAAGCAGTCCAAGGAGATTTTAGATTAAAAACTGCGGCGGGGTGGGAAGGTGATTGGCAGCAGAGACAGCGGGAGCAGGCATGCTGTGGGAGTGGCACCGCAGTTGTCGCATGATACACCAGGACTAGACAGTAATTTTGTATTTTTTTTTTTATTTAACTGTTACATGTGTAGGGCTACTGTTTACTATTGCAAAGCCTTAAATATGTTTAGTGGAGTGCTTTACTGAACAATGGTTTCATCGCTATCACGGGGAAAAATGGTGGCATTTGTAGACATCAGTATTCTACTGACACAGTGATTTTCTTTTTCATACTGCAGTCCTGCTTTTTAGGACTTGTCATGCTTACCCCTGCTTTCCACGTCAGATTTATTTATCCACTGAAGAGAGCAGTCACCCGAAGTTCTCCTCACATTTTGGCTAGTTTATGGTTTATTGTGTTATTTTTATAGTGTAAAAGTGTTTCAGTAAACTCTCGATACTTTGCGTTGGTTATATTTTAGTTATTTTTCTGGTTCCCAATTTATTCTTTGGAACCGGAGAAGGCTGTTTCTTGACATGGTTCCTGCCTTCAGGGAGCCACGATATTCTGTTCTGAATTTAAAATAAACACATTTTCTGTAACTACTTATCTGCTTTATGCTCGGTTTTGATTTCTAGGAACTGAGATGTTCTAACATTTTAAATTGGATAATCTCTTCCTGATGTGATGTTTTTATTACCGTTCTCTTTGAAGGAATCAAACCCTATTTTTCAACAAAAGAATGTCCTATTTAAATTATTTGGCTTGTTAAATTGTGATTTATTTTATTTATTTTTTTTTTTATTTGGAAACAGGAACGTCTCTTAAGGTCTCCAGTGTCTGGCATGACTGACGTACCTAAAAAGAAGATGGGGACCTATAGGCTTTAAAAATAGTACAGTTTGTTTTCGATGCTTGCAAAGGCAGTCTACCACAAACTCTGTTTAAAGTGTCTGGATCCAGACTGCTATTTCTTGAATTGTAAACTCTGTAAAATGTTTCACCCTAAAACTCAGAAGAAAGGGGCTAACAAAACAGGGATATCCCATGGCTTCTCAGTCTGCCTCTGTCACCAAAAGGCTCAGATGAGGGTCCAGTCCTTCAAAGTAAGCAGCAGTCCCTGTCAAAGGGAATGGATAAAAAAGATAAAGTTGCAGAAGATGGTACAGAAATTGGGGTGTCTGAAAGGGGAAACACAGAATCCAGTAAACATAAGAGCCTCTGTGCAGACACCGGAAATTGTGCCTGCTAAGAGAAAAATAACGTCTCTCTCCCTCCTCTTGAAAAAGGAAAGGAACCACCAATTGACTTAAAAGAAATGTCATCAGCAGAGGACATGGCAAAGGCATGGCAGTTCTTCCAGGCTTTTCAGTCTATGGGAAATTTAATTAATATGCTTTCCCCCCTGGCTCCAGTTCCATTTCCAGTGCCTCTGGAGAAGGAGGTTGAAATGTATTATGAAGAGGAGGCAGAACTCATAGAACCAGATGGCTTCCCCTGAGCAGGAATTTGGCTCTCCTCCTGGGCCTTCAGAGGACTACACTTTCACCATACTTTTTGTAAGGCACATAGTAAACAACCAACATTTCCTCCCATGAAACAGAGGAGGAAGTAGAGTTCATGGATATGGAATTAGAGCCCCCACAAGGAGGTCACTGTTTCCCATTCACAGATCTCTCAAGAAAGTCACAGAGTCACATTAGCACCCACCTTAGTTGCTGGCATTGACAAGAAAACTGAGAAAAAGTATCAGGTGGATAGGCAGGACAGTTAGTACACGTACTCCTACCCTGACAATGAGGGAGTGGTCCAGACTGCTGCCTGTGATAAGGCCAAAGTGCCCCTTTCCTCCCAGCCTCATGGGAAAGACCCCAGGAAACTGAATAGTATGGCCAAAAAAAGCATGCACATCAGCTTCTCTGCTCCTTAGACAGGCAACTTACTTGTCTTACATAGATCAGTACCAGAGAACACCATGGAACTCTATACTGGCACTAAGAAGAAACGCTACTGGTAACTTGGCTCAGGATTTAGCAGACACAACCAGGTCATCCATGGATTCTACAAAGTACCAGTTCCATATGGTAGTGGACACAAACACTGCCTCTAGGGTTATGGATCATGCAGAGTCCTTAAGAAAGTTTAAACACACAAAAAATGTGGTGCACTAGGAGCTGTGTCTCCTAAAGGTGCTGTCCACAAAATACAAACTGGAAACAGAAAGATGGATGCAAACATCAATGTGGTAAGTGAAAAAAAAACTTTTATTACTACACAATAATGAAAAACCCCATGCACGTTCGCCAGGCTTCATCGGGGGACAGTGCTCATCTCAAAATATGCACAATTTATAATCCAGCTCATCAAAGTTTAATAAATATCCAAATTAATACTCATTAATGTGACATCCTTCCAAAGTGACACAACACGTAACAACTGCAGAGAAGCAGCAATCACCACTAAAATACACAGTGAAGAAAAAAAATAATTAGAAATAATTAGTTTTCTGGGCTATTTCAGCTAAAGGACATGGTTTAGCAACATGATGGTGGTAGGCTTCAGTTATGTTAATATTTTGATCCCCCAAGTCATCTCCACCAGGCTAACAGTTACCCAAATTTAAACTTTTAATGTGTTTGAATAACACTTTATAATCTTCTGCTGCTGCTTTTAAATTAACAGTCCAGTTTTATGAGTGCAAACCTGGAAGGGAAGAAATCTTGTTAAAAAAATAAAATGAGTCTGTACAAAGCAAGGGTGGCTAAAACAGTTTTTAAAATCTAATTATAAGGTTCCCGTTTTACAAACCCATAACTAAATTGCATTACTGTTCCAGTGATCGTAAAAACAAGATTCCTTCAAGATGCATTATCCATGCCTATAAATCCCTAAAAAAACATGACAAAAGGTATATAACACAGGCTGAACTTACTGCCCTGATAATTATAACAGGAGTCCAAAATAAATTTACCATACCTATGAATAATGTACACAGGCTGAACTTCCACAAAAGCAGGACTAAAGATATGCACCACTGTTTAAAAAGATTATATATAGTCTCTTTCATAAAAATGGTCTGAGGTCAAAAATCTCATTCAGACCCCCATGGGCAGCCCAGCTTATATAGCCATTCTAGTCCTTTTTCAATGCACTTTGTTTGTTCTGGACCCCTCCCTCCAGCTTTAGGCACAGATCTACTGCTGCCCTCTGTGCCCCCCCCGGTGGATTGCGATACAAATTTTCATTTATTTCTGCCAGTATTAAAAAATCCAAGGGATTGTATTTTTCTGTGTGGAGCAGAAAACCAAAACATTGCTATATTCTTACTGTGAAACCCTCCCCCGTGCTATTTTGTGATATCAGTAAATGGAGAGGATGGGGGCACTTCAAAGAGTAATAGAATAGGGATTTTTGTAAGTGCTTTTTATTACAATTTAGTGTTCCGATGATAAAAAAAAAAAAAAAAATCCAAGGTCGCTGTTTGACTAGCAAGGACTTTCATTTCTTGCACATATTTTTGGGTGTCCTAAATCAGTTATGCCACCTTTGTCTGCCCGCTTCAGTATAATATGTGGCATATTCTGGATTTTCTTTAAAGCATTCTTGTTTGCAGCAGACATATTGCAAAAAGATTGTCACTTCCCTCAGAATAACTGTTGTCACATTCTCTTGTTCATTCCCTAAACATTGCAACAGCTGGAGAAACGTATTCATTCATAGTCATTAAAATGTCTAACATATTGTAATCCCTCTGTTAATCTCTCAGACATAATTAAGGCTAACTTTTATTATGTGTACATCAGGCATTTCTGTTACATTGACTACATAATATGCCTTGTTAAGTGATTCCTTTTGTATTTCCATATGATGGATGTATATGCTTGGGTGCTTTCTTATATACTTAAATAAAAAGATGAAGTACAAAATGTCCAACATAATCTTCTGCTTGTGTCACATCCTGGTCAAATATGACCTCAGATTCTGTCCTTACACCCATCACATGATTAGGCTTGCTCTGTCCCATAACATCAGTTAACTATGCAAGACTGTGATCTCCTCAGTGTTAGAACCCACACTTAAATTCTCCTGTGTCACAGGTTCTATATTAGAGTCCAGCATTAGATTTGTACTACCAAAATGACACTTCAAATCAGTGTTCAGCAATAATTTGTAAATCGTCACGTTTAAAAAAAAAAAAAAAAAAAAAAAAATCAGGGTATGAGTTGGGAACAAAAGATAACCCCTTGCCCAAGGTCGTAACCTATTTGTCTGTTAAAGGTTGTATGGAAATGTTCAAAACTGGTAATTCTAATGCTGTACTTTGCCTGCTTCCTGGTTGTCATGGAACTGGGACCAGTGTGTTTTTTTTTTCTTGGACCCTGTTTTTTCTTTTTTCCTTTTCTCCCCTTTTGGTAGTGCCCTGTGGTTGCTTGGTGTTTGTCACCTGGGACTGGTCCATTTTGTCTGGTCTTGCCTCTGAAAAACTGACCTCCTTGTTGCCATTTCCTGTATTTGTCTCACTTATATTGCGACTAGAATGTCTGCTCCTGCTTCTTTGGTTTCTGTGATTTATATTCTGTGACCTGGAGTGACCCCTGTGCACTTGGGAACTATTTATTTTTCCTAGGAGAGCACCCCTCTAACCTCATAGTCTGATTTTATCACTACGAAATTTCATCTTCCTTGCTTGGATTTCATTTTCATGTTTGTTTAATCTTTCGGTTAGTGCAACATTTAACTGCTGATGGTGTTCTGTGTCCTTAAAAGTTCCAGTTCTTCCATTATTTGATTGTTGCACTCTTTGCATTCTCATGGGATCTCTTATGCTGCTTGTCATCAAGGAATAGGTCAGGAAGCATAGGCATACCAGAAGAAGACATCAAATTCACAAATAGCATTTTATTGTTTTCAGTAACAATAAAATAAATAAAATTGTTCAGGATAGCTCTTTACAAAGGCGGTATAAACAAAGAAAACAAAGTCCTTCATCTGAGGGTTTCGTTTCAGTTTCAAATCTGTCTCTCTCTCTCTTTCTCAACAAAAGATTGCTCTCTTTATAATGTCTTTTCTCGGCAGTTAACTTCTGCATCCTGAGATTAACATGGAAAAATAGAAGCTGTCGGCAGAAAAGGACCTCTTGGTCCACCTTGTCTGCCCTAAAGTCCCTACCTATTGTGCTACCGTAGACCCTAATTAATCTCCAGCCTTACCCATTCCCAGTCCTGTTATTGAGGCCCCCCTGTGTTTATCCCATGCATGTTTGACACCTGTTACCGTTTTGGTACCCGCTACCAATGCTGGGAGGCTCTTCCAGGTGTCCGCCACCATTTCTGTGAAGAAATATTTCCTCACATCCACTGTCTCTCCCCCCTTTCCAGCTTCATATCATGCCCCCTCATCCCTGAGCATCTTTCTGTGCAGTATGCCACCCTCCTGTATCTCATTGATACTCTTCAGGCATTTGAATGATTCTGTCAGGTCTCCCCTGTCTTTTCTTTCCTCCAGTGAGTACTTATTTAATTCCCTGAGTCTTTCCTCGTAAGGCTTCTGTTGCAGGCCATGCATAATTTTTGTTGCCCTTCTCTGTACCGCTGTACTATGTCTTTCCTAAGGTGGGGCCTCCTCAACTGGACACAGTACTCCAGGTGTGGAATCACCATTGCTGTATATAGGGGTAACACTACCTCCTTTTTTCTGCTGGTGATACCCTACTAGAGTTTCCTACTGCCTTATCACACTGCTTTGCTACCTTCAGGTCATCAGATATAATGACCCCTAGATCCCTTTCTGAAATGTTAACACCCCGCCCCCCCCCCAAAATGATACATCATCCTTGGGTTCTCTGCCCCATGTGCACAATTTTACATATTTTGGCGATGAAGCCCAGGTGCCAAACCTGACCTGTCTTCTTCTATTTTTTTTTTTAAATCTTCCTTCATTTTCTCCACCCCCATGGTGTGTCCACTCTGTTGCAGATTTGTGTCATCCGCAAACAGGCATACCTTTCCTTCCAGCCCCTCTGCGATGTTGCTAATAGACATTGAAGAGGACAAGTCCCAGTACTGACCCCTGTGTCACCCTGCTGGTTACCTTACCTTCCTCTGAGTGAATACCACTACCCTCAGAGTTCTGTTACTTAGCCAACTTTATACCCATTTTACTATTTTTGGACCCACTCCCATGCTGCCTATCTTGTTTACCAGTCTTCTGTGGGGAACAGTGTCAAAGGCCATACTGAAATCCAGGTAGGCCACATCCACCACTCCTCCCTGATCCACCTTCCGGCTAACCAATCAGAGACGGCCTGTCAGCACAGTGGTAGTGCTACCGCTTGCGATGCTAGCGACCTGGGCTCGCACGGGAGTTCGGTCATTGGAGGCCGGGCTGGGGAGAGAAGGATTATTCGCCCGATGGGCCACTGTCCTTCATGAAGGGTGGACAGCTCTCATTGCCGCAGTACCGACGCCACCTGGGTGACCATGGGTGGTGCAGGAGAGGAGGCAGAACTCAAAGGAGGGGCATGCATTGACAGAGGACCGGAGCGGAGGTGTGTCTCTACGCACCTCTGGCTCATTGGTTCTCCCATTGCGCTGACGTTTGTAGGGGGCGAGAGAACAAGGAAAAAGAAACTGTACGGCCGTGCCGGTAGGTGGGTCCCTGTGATGTGGCTGCAGTTGCACACTCCCTTCTGAGGCATGGGGGAGAAGGGGGACTCCTCCACCCCAACCGGGCGGGGGTGATCAAGGGCTCGTGAATCCACGGGAGTGAGGTACTCAGGGAGGCTAGTATGGGCGTGTGGGGCCCTGAGAGGAGGCAGCCATGGAGAGAGTTGGGGCAAAAACAATAAGTTAAGAGTTTTTTTTTTTTTTTTTTTTAATCAGGTTTGTTTGGCAAGATCTACCCCAGCGAACCCATGCTGCCTTGGATCCTGCAATCCACTGGTGTTAAGGTATTCCCCAGTCCTTTCTTTAAGTATAGTTTCCATAACCTTGCCCACCACCAAAGTCAGGCTTACAGGCCAGTAGTTTCCTGCCTCCTCCCTAGTTCCACTTTTGTGTAGGTGGGACCACATCCGCCCTCCTTCAGTCTCCCGAAACTTCCCCCGTATCCAGTGATAGGTTGAACAGAGCCATCAGAGGCGCAGACAGTTCCTTCTTTAGTTCCTTCAGTATCATAGGGTGAACCCCGTCTGGCCCCATAGCCTTGTCTACTTTTAGTTTTGCTAATTCTCTGAGGAATCTTTCCTCCTTAAAAGGGCCATTGTCCACCTCCCTTCCCTTAATGCCCTTCTCCACTATATGTGGCCTGTTATCTACCCCTTCCTTTGTGAATACGGAACAAAAGTACTTATTCAGTATGTCCGCTTTCTTCTGGTCTTCCTCCACACCCCCCCCCCTTTTTTAGTCTTACTATCCCTGCCTGTCTTCTTTTCGCTTATGTACCTGAAGAAAGTTTTATCCTCCCTGCCTTATTGCTGATTTGACAATGTTTTCTTCTGTTTGTGCTTTAACTCTCCTAACTGCCTTCCCTGCCTTCCTTTGTTTCTCTTAATAACTCTCCTTATCCTCTTCCTTCTGTGTCGTCTTGTGCCTTTTGAATGCCTGCTTCTTTTCCTTTACCTTCTCTGCTACTTCCTTGGAGAACCATAGCAATCTTTCTTCTCTGCTCATAGTAACCTGGTTGACACAGAGGTTTGTTGCCTTCTTAGTGGCCTACTTTATTCGTGCCCACTTTTCCTGTACACAAACTTTGTTCCCTATTCCTGCTAGGGCTTCATTGAGGCACTCTCCCATTTTCTTGAAATCGGTCCTTCTTAAATCCAGGACCCTCGTTTTAGTGTGGCTCGGTTCCGGCCCTGTCCTTATGCTGAACCACACTGTACGATGGTCACTGCTCTCCTGGTGGCTTTCCACCATGATGTCAGTGGTACTGTCCCTGTTTTGACAGTAATAGGTCCAGTAACGCCCCCCTACGAGTGGGTTCTTTAACTAGTTGCCTGAGGAACGCCCCCTACAAGGAGTCTAGGATTTCTTACTTCTAACTGATGCTTCAACAGGTAGGCTTCAGTCCACATCTGGTAGATTGAAGTCCCCCACTAGTAGTACCTTGCTCTATCATATCCTTATCTCCTTCCTCTTCCTGTGCTGGAGGTCTGTAGATCACCCTATCCTAATAGCAACTCCACTCCCTGTCTTCAGGGTGACACACAGTACCTTCGCTTTACTCTGTCCCCCTTGTAGTTCTGGGGCCTTTATGTTCTCTCTCACATAAAGAGCCACCCCTTCCCTTCAATTTTTCCTCCCCTGCCCCTCCTGAGTAGCGCATACCTTGGTATGGCTACCTCCCAGTCCTGGTTTTCATTGCAACATGTCTCCTACTGCCATGATGGCCTCTAGGTCCGCCATCTTGTTGCCTAAACTTGGAACATTTGCACACATGGCTCTCCATTTTATACTGCCATCTCCCATCTTCTTGCCCCCTTTGCCTCTCCCCTTTTCCTCCACTATTATCTTTCCTCTTTCTTCCCCTTCCTTCTCCCTCCTGGTTTCCTATTTGTACCATGTAGGACTTCCCACCCTCAGGATTCCCATTGCTGACCTTGTAAGCATGTGGGTGGGGGGGACAGACTGTTTTTCTGCCTTATTCTGCCTCCCCCCTTGGCTAGTTTAAATACTTACTAATGTAGCATTTAAACTGTTCATTAAGAATCACAGCTCTCCTCCTGGAAGGATGTTGGCCATCGCCCCTATACAGGCCTCTTTCCCTCCAAGTGGAGCCCCAGCCCCCAGTGAATCTGAATCCCTCTTCTCTGCCCCACTTCCTCAACCATAAGTTGAAGTCGCCGGTGCGGAGCCCCTTGTCATCTCCCTTGTCATGGACAGGTAGCACCTCCAAGAAAGTAACAGATTGCGTTGCTTCCCTAAGACCCCTTCCCAGTTTTTACTAAACTGCATCTGGCCTCTCCCCAGCCAGGCCATTTGTCCCCAAGCGGACAATGACATCTAACTCTCCCTCCCTGCCTCCCAAGAGATTCTTAGGATCCTATGAGCCATGGCACTGAGAAGGCACCTTACCACCCTCTCCTCATCCCTACCTGTCCCCAACTATATCCCCTTAACTATAGAGTCCCCCACCAGAATTTGCTTCCTCCTCCTCTGGTGTCCTCTGTAAACCCCCCCGCCGGGGTCTCCACCATGGAGGACCTCCACATCAATCCCAGTCACTACCTCAGATGCCTCTGTGGGGCAGTCCCGCTCTGCCAGTGCGGCGTAGGAGTTCTGTAGTGGTATAGGATTTGAGATGTGCCTGTGTTCCACCACCCTAACACTCCTCAAGTCCACTGTTGTCGAACTGCTCCTTCTGCCTGGCACGCTTTGAGAAAGCAGAGGTGGACTTGGTGGTCCCTGAGTGGTGGAGTAAGTCCTCCTAACCCAAACCATCTCGGCCTTGAGTCTGACAACATTCTCCCTCAGCCCAGAGAGGTGCCTGCAGATGGAGCAGCACAACAGTCTCCAGAAAGTCTTCTCGAAGACTGCCACCCCACAGTTGCTGCACTGCACCAGTCCCATAAGTTACTTGCTATATCTAGACATTACCTGCTACCTCCTTACAATTTACCCGATCCAGTAGTCAACCTACCTGCTAACAATTCCCAGAGACATTATTTGCACACACCGCCTACCCCTTAAAATTCACCCGATTCAAAAATGAACCTAGAGGCTAACTCTCCCAGAAGCACTGTTTGCACAAACCCCCTTTAGAGCCACCTACTTTTTTTTCCCTTTTCTTCCCTTCTCTCATCCTACCTCCCTCCTCTTGAGTCAAGTGTTTATGTGCCTTGATAGTCTCCTCCTTCCTTGTCAGTCAGACCTCCAGCAGCTGGGGGGGGAGACCTACTCTTTTCCTTCAAAGACTGCGAGCCCTGTGTACCTTGGTGATCCTTCCCTTACTGCTGCCAAACAGGAAGTTCCTGTTGTCAATCAAATCCAGCTCTCCTTCTCACCCAGCTAACTGCAAAGATAACCGTTTTGGGGGTGTGGATATGTTGTTCTATCCACATTGTCTGGCAGGTACCTTGCCGCTTTAAGATGGTCTGGAAAGTCTTCAAGCTGGTTCCTCCCACCCACCGGGGTGATGAAACTCTCTACTGTGCCCCATGACACCAGATCTTCCTTACTGCTTGGAAGCATCAGGTTCCCTCCGTAGCACTCTCGTTTTGCAGACCCTGGCTCTAAAAACTTTGGATTTTTTTCCTAAACTTATTTTGAAACTCTCTTGAGTTCAGTCTTCACCCTCTTCCCTTGCAGCTGCGATGGAGGACAAGACTGTCCCCTGGTTTTGCTGGTGCCCCTGCGGTCAGAAGATGTCATGTACCGACCCCCACGCCTCATGCATTTATTGCCTAGGGCATGACCCGATCCGCAGGCTTGTGAGATGCGTCTCTCCTTTTCTCCATCAGTGCTTGAAGATTGTGCTGCCAGACTCCAGCTGGGGTGACTGGAGAAATGGTACCCTCCAGTCAAATCAAAGGAGGCTTGTTGGGTGGTGTCCATGGCGGTGGGCTCTGTGGATCAACTGGAACAGCTTGAACAGCTCACGGCCCTTGAGGAGGCAGTCCAGGCTGCGACAAGCTCCCCTTCAGCTTTGGCCTTTATTATGCTTCAACTGGGCTCTTCTTACACGGCTTCCTTTCGGGAGCTGTGCCAGTCCCTCTCAACTAAAAGGGAGGGTCCTTCTGGGTCTCACACCCCTTGGTCCTGGAAGAAGTATCTGAAAAGGTAAGACCCACCTTCGACGCTCCTGGGAGTGGGAGATATCTCATTCTCCAAACTGTCAGCTCTTGACTTCGGTTGATGTTGCGGCCCAGGCCTCTGGTTTCACAGTGTCCCTGTCAGACTAGCCAGCCGAGATGCCTGTTGATGCAGCTGAGATTTCTCGAGCCCACAGACAAGTTGTTGACCAAGGAGGCAGACAACCCTCTCTATCAGACACCAGTGCTTCCAGTGGCTTCTGAGGACTTGCCTCAGACCATTGAGTCAAAGTCCCCGGTCCAGGACACTGAACCGGAGGGGCAGTGGGTTTCCCCCGCTCCTTCCTCGGCCCGCTGCTGGTCTCAGTTCTGCTCTGCATCAGGGAAATCCCACCGACATAGATGGTCTCAGTCCAGACATGCAGAAAATGGCACCACCAGTCTTATTCCTCATCCTCCTTGGCTGAGGAGAGGCTCCGGTGCAAGTTGCGTCGGCGCTATGAGGATCTAATGTGGCAACAAATGCATCACAGTGGTGGCAGCATTGCTGCGGCACCGAGGGGTCCATCTCTGCCCTTACCTGGACGACTGGCTGATAGCAGGTCCCTCCAGGTTGGAGGTGGAGTGGTCCAGAGATCTGGCCCTCCAGGCTTGCTCTCAACTTGGCCTCCTTAATGGAGCCAAGTCAGAACTCATGCCCTCACAGGTGATTCAGTTCATCGGCGCAAAGCTCAACTCTCTCCAAGCCAGAGCCCAGCTCCCGGTGGACAAGGCCGAGGTCCTTAACTCCTGTACCCAACCTTTTCTGGTTGGGTAGTTGTGCCCTGCCCGGGACTTCCTGCACCTTCTGGGTCTCATGGCGGCTTGCACCAGCATGGTCCATTGGGCCCACTGTCATGTGCGTCCCCTGCAATGGGGGCTGGCCCGCTAGTGGTCTCAGCGCTCAGGTCATCTAGACCAGCCAGTCTCTGAGACCCAGGAGATGTGGGACGGCCTCCAGTGGTGGCTCGTCCCAGTTCATCTGCAGGAGGGAATCCTGTTTGTCTGCCCCGGGCCGATGGTCATCCTGATGACCGCCTCTCTGATGGGTTGTGGTGCCCATCTGGGGAGCACAGAGCCCACAGATTCTGGTCCCCTCAGGAGTCCCGATGCCACATCAACCAGCTAGAGCTCCAAGCGGTCCGGCTAGTCCTGACCATCTTCGCTCTGTTTGTTCAGGGTCAAGTGGTCCAGGTTCAGATGGACAACACCACGACCATGTACTATCTCAACAGGCAGGGCAGGATGCATTCCTTGCCTCTTCGTATTTGATCTCTCGTGCTCAGCCTGGAGGTGGATCTCCTAGCCATTTATGTGGCAGGAGTCTCGAACAGTCTGGCCCAATGTCCTCAGCTGGATAGGCAGTGTATCTCACAAGTGGTCTCTCCTGCTGGAGATAGTACAAGATCTGTTCTCCCACTGGGGCACACCTCAGGTGGACCTGTTCACCTCCAGGGAGATCGCCAAGCTGAGGCTGTACCATGCCCATCCCCCTCAGCAGGGCTCGCTGCAGAGGGTGACTTCTCCAGGCTATGGACCCTGGGCCTCTTCTACACCTTCCCTCCTCTCCCTTGATCCACAAGGTGCTCCTCAAGATCAGGAGGGACAAGGCGCAGGTGATCCTGGTAGTCCCAGACTGGTCTTGCTAGTTCTGGTATTCAAATCTCCTCAGCCTCAGCTCCTGGCTCCCAAGGTGGCTTCCAGCCCACCCAGACCTGCTCTCTATTAATGAGGGGAAGGTACTCTATCCATACCTTCAATCCCTGCACCTGATGGCCTGGTTCCTGAACGGCTAGAGTTCCAGGCCTTGGGTCTTTCCGATGAGATCCTCAACGTCATTGAGACATCCCATAAGGAGTCGACCAGAAAATGCTATGCCTTCAAATGGAAGAGATTCTCCATTTGGTGTCAGCTCAGGGGGTTTGGACCCCTTGTCCTGTCCGATGGCTAGCATTCTGGACTACCTGTGGTCCTTTTCCAGCATGGACTTCAGTCGATGACCCTCAGGGTGCATCTGGCAGCCATCTCTGCTTACCGGGTGCGGGCCGGCAAGCAGTCGGTGTGCAGGAGAAGGTGGTATGGTGCTTTTTCCAGGGCCTAGATCACATATCCCCTCCGGTGCGTGAACCACCACCTCCGTGGGATTTGCTGCTGGTATTGGCCAAGCTCATAGGCAAGCCATTCGAACCGATGCACAGGTGTGACATCTCTCACCTGTCGTGGAAGACCGCCTCCGTAGTGGCTATCACATCAGCCAGAAGGATTGGGGAGCTCCAGGCACTTTCCATCGAAGCTCCCTACTTGGTGTTCCACAGGGACAAGGTTGTCCTGTGCCCCTACCCAAAATTTCTCCCAAAGGTGGTGTTGGAGGTTCACCTGAACCAGGTGTTGACTCTGCCGGTGTTCTACCTCAGGCACACCTTGGAAGCCGAGTACAGGCTCTATACTTTGGACCTGAGAAGAGCGCTCGCTTACTACAAAGAGTGTACAGCGGAAGTTCAGGGAGAGGTTTGCCAGCTGTTTGTCACCTACGCCGGAGCTGCACCTGGCAGACCTGCACCAAAGTGGACGATTAGCATTTGGATCATGTCCTGCATTGATAGGGAGCCTCCTGTAGGGCTTAGGGCTCATTCCACCCATCATACCACTGCGTCAGTGGCTGCTTCTAGGGACGTCCCTATCCAGGAAATCTGCAGGGCTGCTACCTGGAAGTCAGCACACACCTTCATTTCCTGTTACCACATCGACCTGGAGTCATGCCGGGATGCTGGTTTCGGAACCTCAGTTCTCCAGTAACTGTTCCCTAAGTAGGGGGTGTGCGCCTTGCCTTCCTCCTCCTAGAGAACTGCTAGGAGTCTGCCAGACAGTGTGGATAGAACAGCATATCCACACCCCTAGAAATACAGGTTACTCACCTGCAACAGGAGTTTTAGGAGTGGTATAGGTTCATTCACACGGACCCACCCGGCCTCGGCGCACAACCTGTTTTCCAGTGGGCTAGATCTGGCATCATGTGGCGGAGCCGAGAGTTTCATCACCTGGGTGGGTGGAAGGAGCCAGCTTGAAGACTTTACGACCTATCTTAAAGCGGCAAGGTACCTGCCAGACAGTGTGGATGAACAACATATACCACTCCTAGAACTCCTGTTACAGGTGAGTAACCTGTATTTCACTTCCCCCAACTCAGACTAGCACACCAACTCGTGTTTTTTTTTTTTTTTTATCCTAATCGAAGGTCCCAATTTATCTGGCAGACCCTACAAGTCTAAAAGTATTTGTCTGCTTTCCGCTAGACAGAAGTGGCCTAGCAGACAGGTTCTAGCTGCCTTAGTCGGCTTCCTCCTTGGCCTTGCTCTGATAGTTAAGATGCATCTTCTCTTTCTCACAAAATGTATCACAACTTTGTCAGTTGCTTTCCTGCAGGTGCAACAAAATAGAATATTGTGTCCCAGAAGAAAAAAATTACTTACAATAGTAATGTTTCTTCTAATGGAGTCTTGCTGTATTCTGACACGTGCAGTATGACTGAATGGTTCAGCTACCCCAGAGAAGAAAGAGTTGAACTGTATGCTAATGCACAGAACGTTGAGCTTGAGCTCGGTTTTCAAACCTGCCTTATGTAAGTTCTAGTAACTGATCAGATTCTTACCAAGCTAACAAAAGGGAAAAGTCTAACGAGATTTAAGCACCCCCAAGGGCAACACTACAATCAAAAAAGGGCATGTAGAAGACTCAAGTCACTGATACCCAAGAAAAAACAAGTACCGACTGATGGGTAAAACAGAACTGTGATGCAGAGAGCCACCTTTCCCCAGGTTCTGGAGGGGAGGCAAGGTAGGAGGTCAGAATACAGCAAGACTCTGTTAGAGGACACATTACTATGGTAAGTAATTTTTTTCTTCAAACAACATGAAGTCTTGCTGTATTCTGACAAGCAGGGCCCCTTGGTAGTGGGCACAGAACCTATTTGGGAAATAGGCTCTGCAGCACTGCTGTGCCAAACCTGGCATCACTCCTAGCCTGCATGTCCAGGAAGTAGCGTTTAGTGAATGTATGGACAGTCTTCCAGGTGGCAGCTTTACAGATCTCAAGCAGGGGGGCCTCCCTGGCAGCTGCCACTGAGGCAGCAGTCCCCCTGGTGGAATGAACCCTAAGGCCTACTGGTGGGTCTTTCCCCAGCTTGTAGCAAAACTGGATACACGCCACGATCCATCTGGCTATGGTTATTTTTGCAACTGGCCTGCTCTTACCTACCTTACCATAGATGAGGAATAACTGGGAACAGTCCTTCCTTAGCTCCTTTGTCCTATTCATGTAATAGCTGATGGCTCTTTTTATATCCAAACTGTGGAGCCTGCATTCACCTGAGCTGGAATGCTCTGAGAAGAATACAGGCAAAGTGATGGACTGATTAAGATGGAAATCAGAAACCACCTAAGATAGGAATTTCCTATTAGTTCGAAGGACAATTTTATCTCTGGGTGCAATGTAGTTGGGCTTCACTGACAAGGCCTGGAGCTCACTGATCCTTCTGGCAGAAGTGATGGCTACCAGGAATACAGTCTTCCAAGTAAGGAACTTGAGCTCCGAAGAATAAATGGGTTCGAAGGGAGGTTGCCTTAGCTGACCTATGCAGATATTCAGATCCCATGCAGGGGTAGGCTTCCTGTATGGAGGATGAAGGTGTAGCAAACCCTAGAAAAATGTTTTGAAAATTGGGTGCACAGCCAGGGAGGGGCCCCTCCCTGCTGAAAAATGGGTAGACACAGCTGCCAAGTGCACCTTCAAGGTAGATGGTTGAAGATGCAATGACTGAAGATGCACCAGGTAATCCAGAAGTGCTGGTAGACTAGCCTGTTGTGGATCCAGGCCCTGCTGTGAGCACCAGATGGAAAATCTTTTCCACTCAGAGGAGTAGATTTTCCTAGTTGCAGGTTTCCTGGACACCCTCAATATGTCCAGGACAGGTTCAGAGAGATGCAAGTCTGCATATTCTGAGTCCTCAAGAGCCAGGCCTCGAGGCGAAGGGACTGAAGATTGGAGTAGAGGATTCTCCTCTGAGAGGATGTCAGCAGGTTGTACCTCCTGGGGGGAGGCAAATGGGACTGGTCACCGACGGGGATAGTAGCACCGAGTACCACGGTTGTCTGGCCCAGTCTGGGGTTATGAGAATCATGGTGGCAGGCTGAGACCTCAGCTTGCCTAGGACTCTGGATATCGGAGGGAATGGAGGAAGGGCATAAAGGAACCTGTTTGACCAGTCCAGAAGCAGAGCCTCCAGTGGAACTGAGCCCTGGAGTGGAGGCCTGCAGCAATACCATGGCAACTGATGATTGTCTGGGGCTGCAAAGAGATCTATTTCTGGCAGCCCCCCATCTCCTGAATACGAATAGAAGGACCTTCTTGTTCACGGTCCATTCGTGATGGCCCTGGCTGATCCTGCTGAGAGCGTCTACCAGTACATTGTCCTTTCCTGGCAGGTGTACAGCTGACAAGGATATGTCCAGAGAATAGGCCAGAGTCCAAATCTTCATGGACTCTATGCAGAGTAGTGAGGACCTTGTTCACCACCTGCTTGTTGATGCGGTACATGGTGGTGGTATTGTCTGTCCTGACCTACACCACCTTGCTCTGTATGAGACTGGCAAACTCCTGGATAGCCAGGAACACTGCTCTGAGTTCCAGAAGGTTGATGTGCAAGAGGGACTCCTGAGGAAGCCAGTTGCCATGGGCTCGGTGGTCCCCTAGGCGGGCACCCCAGCCCAGTAGAGAAGCATCTGTTGTCAACACTAGAGAGGGGGCCTGAGGGACAAAGGGAACCCCTACTCCGAGGTTATCCATATCCTGCTAACAGAAGGGTGGGAGACACTGGAATCAGCTTGGATAGCAGATCCTTCTTCTGGGACCAGAAAGATCTCGAGTGGAACTGAATATCCCTCATCTGGAACCTGGCCCCCGGAACCACAGCTGTGGTGGAGGCCATATGTCCTAGGAGCTGTAAGAGATACCTTGCTGGTCAAGGGACTCAAAGGTAGGAGGATTTTTGCCAAATTGATAAGGGCCTTTTCCCCTGTACAGGGTGCAGAAAGGCCCTTGCCTGAATGGTGTTCAGTTCTACCCCTATAAAGTCTAGCACCTGTAGTGGGGCTAAGACTGACTTCTTTACAGTCAGCAGGAAACCCTGGGACAGAAGAGTGTCCTGAGTGATGTTTCGTGCTTTTTTTACCTGCTGGGGGGACTGACCCACCAGCAGCCAGTCGTCCAGGTAGGGATGAACTGTAACCTCTTGTCTTCTGAGGTATGCCACTATCACTGCCAGACACTTTGTAAATACTCCTGGGGCAGAGGTCAGCCTGAAGGGCATGGCCCTGAAGTGGTAGTGGCCTGAGGGTAGTTGAAATATGTGGTATTTTCTGTGGGACTGCCTCATAGAGATGTGGAAATGGGCATCCTGTAAATCCAGGGATGCTAGCCAGTCCCCTTGCCTGAGAGTAGATAAAGTGGTAGCCAGGGTTGTCATTTTGAACTCTGGCTTTGTAAGATGCCTGTTGAGGAATCTGAGATCTGGAATGGGCTGTCACTCCCCATTTTCCTTTAATGTTAGGAAGAACCTGGAGTACAGTCTTTTTCCCCTGTGCTGAGGGAGCACAGGTTCCACTGCCCTTGGGAGTAGAAAAGTGGAAACCTCTGCCTCCAATAAGGCTGTTTCTGCAGGGGCTGGCAGGTGTGAATGCCCTTGGAGCCAGTTTTGGGAACAGCTTGAAGCTGAGAGCAAGACCCTGACCTGCTATCTCCAGGACCCACTTGTCTGAAGTAATGGATTGCCACGCCTGGAGATGGTAGGTCAGCCTGCCCCCTACAGGAGAAGGGGAGGTGGCCCGGACAGAGTCCTCAGGGTCTCTGTTTAGTTGAGGTTGCAGACTAGGAGGTGGAAACAACCCTGCCAGCACCCCTTCTGTCCCTCACTCTAAAGAAGCCCCTGGGTTGCTGGTAAGAGGGAAAAGCTTGTAAGCCACTCTGTGCTCATTCATCTTTTTCATATATGCTTCAGTCTGTTCTCCAAACAGAGAATGCTGGGTGAGGGGAGAGTCCAAAACATTATTCTGCATGTCCTGGGATAAGTTGGTGCATAATAGCCAGGAAAAATGCCTGAGAGAGATGGCAGATGCCATGGGTCTTGAGACTGCATCATTGGAGTCCACAGCCGTATGGAACTGGGACTTCGATACCTGCACCCCATTGGTGACCAACTCCTGAAGATCTGAAGCCAGCTCAGGAAGAGCCTTTAGAGCTAACTGCTCCACTGACTCCCAGAGGGATTTCTGATACCTTGAGGCATAAGCCATATAGGAGGCTTGCCTAATGCCCAGGGTGGATGCCAGGTATGTCTTTTTGGCAAGGGAATCAGTTTTTCTAGAATCCTCGTCAGGGGGATGTGAAGCCAGAGGAATGCCAGCCCTTTCGCAGTCTACAGTTTGCACTACTCCTACATGGCTGCAGTGACCAGAAAGAAATTCAGTGCCACTACCAGCCAGAAAATATTTTCTGTCCATCTTCTTGTCCAAGGGAGGGACACAACTAGGGGTCTAAAGAATTTTTAAAGTCTGCTTCTTTAGAGACTTGCGGATGGGGATTGAAAGTACTTGGGAGACAGGGAGATCCATCATCTCTCTGTAATCCTCTTCCTCATCCTTTTCCTGTCTGGCTTCCTGCACAGAGAGCTGTAGGGTCTCAGCAACCTGTCTCATGAAGGCAAAATGAGAGGTGGTCTCTGAAACAGACCTAGGAGGAGATTCGTACTGGGGATGATCAGGGGACACATCAGGGTCTATGTGCTCCCCCTAATCCTCTTCCTCATCATCGTATTCACACTCAGACATATAGTACTCTTCAGGATCAAGAGGTCCTGAGGGTACTAACCCCGGTATCCTGAACCGTTGGCTGCAACCGGTTGTTTACACAGTTCCGGACCATTTGGCTTTCTTAGATGGTACGGGTTCTGAAGACTCCGAGCGTCTTAAGTGTCGATGGTTCACCCTGGCTCGAGGGATCGGCTGCTGGGACCGAAGGTTCAGTTGAACAGAAGCCACCCTCTGAATAAGTTTTATCCATTCTTTCCTTCAGTTTACCGAGCCATCTATCAATGGTAGACTGAGGGAAATTTTCACAGATAGCACAGTCTGATTGCAAGTGGTCGAAACCCAAGCAATACAGACAGACCAAGTGTGGATCAGCTTTTACAAATTGCTCCCTGCACTCAGTACGGCGCTGAAACCCAGTGAGACTGGTTTTTCTCTTGGGTTTCTGTGACATACCCCTAAAATTTAAACTGCTTGACCGAATGGCTTAGTTAGGCCAGTCAAGCAAAAAGCCAAATTTTGATTTATCCGAAGTTGGCTTTGTTAGGCCCGGATTAAAAAAAAAAACAGAGCTTACCCCTGGAGGCTTAGGCCAGGTAAGAGAGATCAAGTCCTGACTGGCTAATGGTTTAGCGTCAGCTGCTTAAAAAAAAAAAAAAAAACTGAGAAAACCTCTGTTTTAGTCTGGGCTTCAAACCGGATCCCCAAACAGCTAAAATAGAAACAGTAGGGGAAAAAACAAAGTTCGGTCTCCTCACATTTGGCGGAACTGATAGGAAACCGAACACTTGCCCAACCTAGAAAAACATGCAGAACCGGAGACAGATGTTTGAAGAATTTTGCAAGAAAATAGTAAATTGGTAGAAATACCAACGAAGCTCTAATCGCAACCGAAGGCAACAAGGAGAAATCTCCGAAGCATCTTCACTGGTGAGCGGAGTAAAGAATCTGATTGGTTACTAGAACATACTGAGGACAGTGGTTTGAAAACTGAGCTCGAGCTCAGTGTTCTAGGCATTTGCAGAGAGTTTAACACTTTCTTCTCTGGGGCAGCTGAACCGGTCAGTCATACTGCACTTGTCTGAATACAGCAAGACTTCATGTTGTTTGAACTGACCTTCTGATGACATCTGCAGATGAGCTTGTGGAGGTCAAACTACATTTCAAGGTTATCTTACCGAATTCCAAATAGCTTTTTGCATTCATTTCACCAATGTAATGTATACATTTGCAAACCAAGGGATCCCAGTTTCACACAAAGATTTACATAGACTTTTTAATCACAGTGAAGTAAGGGGGAAGAAAAGATAAACAGCAAGAAACAGCATGTGACGGCAGAAAGATAGGAGGGTCTGAGACCTTCGGAGTGGCCTCTTCCTTAGGTGCCAGAGGAAAATTCGACTGTGCAATCAGTGGGGCAAGAGACAAGTGGCAAAAAAGAAGACTGACTAGTTCCTTGCTTTTACCTCTGTATGCTTAACAAATGGAACAGGGTCTTAACCAGTTCTGTCACACTGCTCAAGTAAAATACTGACAAGGTCTGATGAACAGACTTCTTTTTAAATCTGAATCCAGATTCCCACTTGAAGGTGTTTTAGTCACTCGCAGCCCTATTGGGACTCCTGTCTTTTTTCTGTATTCAGAATGCGTCACCCCATTAAACCAGGTATTTTGTTTTCTGGAGTTGTTTTTTCTAATTTATGGAATACATCTGGCAGTTCATTTTCAGGCTCTGTTGTACTTAATTCATCTGTACCAAGCTGTGACAATCAAATCCTGTGCTCTGCATTATCTTGTGTAGTGAAAAGGTTCTCTTTTACCCCCCACTTGCCTGGAGCTGCTTTCCTCCTCTTCCAGGATCTCGTAGAGATCTCTATACTCCTGGCCATATGAACCCTTTTACAGTCCAGTTGGATTTGCTGCGAACAGTTGGTTTGCCAACTCCCTTCTCAGACAGAAGGCTCACTCTGTGCTGTGACTCGGAACTCTTGTGGAGTGGACACACCACATCTAGCAGAGGACACCCCTTACTTCCACATAGGCAGACTCTTGTACCACACTGAACTGCAAGATACTGAATAAATGCACAAAATATGTGGTGCACTGGGAGTTCTCATGAAGGTGCTGTCCACAAAATATGAACTGGAAACCAAAAGATCGACGCACGTGGAAAAAACTTGTATTCTAATCCTAGTAATGCTCAAGATATTCATAACTTTATGCAGTAGGCCTGGAGGGTTGGACTGCCCTGAGAGATGGAACACATGCAGATGAGTAGAATTCTTTGCACGTAAGCATCTTTCAAATACTGCCTCTATCAACGTTAGTGTTCTAACCTCTTAAGATTTTTCTCTCTGCCTGAAAATCTGGTTGCTCTGAGTTCCTGTCCTCTTTCACATGAAGAAAGCTAAAAAAATTTTTAAAGAAGTAAATTTCATTTCTTTTACTGCCTCTACTTATTGTCAGTTTAGATCTTGTTTATTTAAAATTAGTTGTTTTCTTGGTTCATCGCAGTTCGGGATAACCATGGGGGAACCAAGTTAGTTTTATGTTACTTCAGGGTTCTCTGACTAAAGAACCTTTTGTTTTTTGTATATATTTTACTGTTTTCATTTTATAGTTGTAACTGCTTTTTCTTTGTTACAGAACTGCTTTGTTTCACATCTCCTGGGTTCGGTTCCTATCGGTTCCGGAACTGACCAGAGAGGGGAAAAAAAAAGATTTAGTAAAAAGAACCGCAGCAGTCTCTATTATTTAGTGGTTGGTGTTTTTTCTACTTGGGCTTCACCATGGCAGACAAACCTAAAGAGAACCGGAGAGCCTGGTTTCGAAAATTGTCTAAAGTGTGGAGATGTGTTTGCTAAGGCAGACAAGCACACCTTATGTGTAGCTTGTCTGAGGTTTGAACATTTTGACCACGTATGTGAAATGTAAAACTTTCCTGGATAAAACTGTGGAAAAACGCCTTGAAAGGCTAAATAAAAAGTTTTCTAGGGGTCCGTCAGGCTCTGACCAGCTGACACCCCAGTCTGTTGTGGCTGAACCCACAGGTGTACTTACCCCTGCCCCTGATACGGGTGAGAAAGGAGCAAAAAGAGGCAAAGAACCATCTGACTCCCCGGTTTCCTCCAAAAAAGGCTAAGAAGCTTAAGCATGCAGAACTCTCTCCTGCTAAACTAGGGACTTCTGTGCAGGTGCCTGCAATGCCTTCGGCTCAGGAGGTGGCCCAGGCATTCAAGATTATTCAAGCCCTGCAAAACATCATCCCTCAGCCTCCTGCCCCTTCTCAGGGTCCGCAGGCTGGCAGTGGTGTGTTGCCCTCTTGACCCGAGCTACAATATTTTGGTAAGGATGATGAGCCATACGAAGAGGACTAACCTAACCCCCCCGAGGTGTCCCCTGAGCAGGACTTTGGTTCACCTCCCAGGGTGTCCAGACTTCTCCTCACATTTTTCTTTTGTGAGGAGAATGGCAGATGCTCTGGATATTGCAACAACAAAGCAAGTGGAGGATGAAGAGGAAATTGAATATTTGAATATGATGGGGTTAACACCCACAAAAGCCCTCCTCCTCCTGCCAGTCTACAAATTTTTTAATAAGGATGTCTTAAAGCTTCTGCAGACTCCTAACTCTGTTCCTCCTATTGACAGGAGGATAGATAAGAAATATTAGCTGGATCGGGAGGGAGCTGAATTTCTCTTCTCCCATCCAGACCATCAAGGAGAAATACAACAGACAGCCTGTGATAAGGCTAAGGTCCCTCTGTTCTCACACCCTCTGGACAAGGACTCCAGAAAACTGGACAGTATGGCCAAGAAAGGCTATTTGTCAACCTCCTTGGCCATGAGACAGGCTACCTTCCAGGCTTATGCTACCCAGTATCAAAAATCCCTGTGGCAGTCAGTACTGGCAATGTCTATGAAAGCTCCCTCACCCTTATCAGATGACCTGGCTGAAACTGCCAGGTTTGGGCTGGAGGCAGCTAAGTACCATTTCCAAATGGCTGCTGATTCTAATGACACTGTAGCCAGATGGATGGCTAACACAGTGGTACAGAGGAGGTTTGCTTGTCTTAAGGCCACAAACCTCACTCAGGATACTCACTCTAAGGCCTTGGATTTTCCATTGGAAGGAAATTCTCTTTCTGGAGAATCCACTGTTGCTGATATGAAGAAGGTGGATGAATATAAGGCTA
Organism: Neoceratodus forsteri; assembly: GCA_016271365.2. Classification (NCBI taxonomy): domain Eukaryota; kingdom Metazoa; phylum Chordata; order Ceratodontiformes; family Ceratodontidae; genus Neoceratodus; species Neoceratodus forsteri. The sequence continues at coordinate 516,546,340 of CM028136.1, read as the reverse complement.
CTTATAAAAGCAACTCTGCTAAGGAGAGAGCGTCTTCATCCACTAGGCCCTATGGAAGGGGGGCAGAGGTAGGTCCTTTATGACCAGACCTTTTTTCCAGCCAGTAGCAGTGCCCCAGTACCAGCAGTATCCTCAACAGGGATACTCTAGGGCAGAGTTTCTCAAATGGTGAGGCCAGCCTCCCAGGGGAGGCCCCACCCTGTTCCAGGGGAGGCTCAAGCAAGTCTTAAAATGTACTATATTTAAATGTCAAGTTTTGGATGCTTCATGTGAAAGGATGCAGCAAAGTGAAAGTGAATAATGGCATGCGAATTTATGTGCAAAATGGTTACCAGGAAAGGCATGCTCAACAAACACTTGTTTTCTGGTATTATATGGGGGAAATACAATTCTTGGAAACTGTGCAAAACAAAATTCAAAATAATGCAAATGAATAGGAACAAGGTAACAACTGACCCATTATACTGGCTGCAGAAAAGCACAAATACAAAGGCTAAGTAGAGAGATGCTAGGAGTAAGAGCAGGAGGTAACAAATGATCCCTGAGAAGGCGTGTAAGAGCAGGGTAATACTAACAAAGAAAGCAGTCTGACTCATGGAGGTATTGCAGTGTGGGGTAAATAGTCCGAAAGTCAGAAGTGTTGAGCAAGTAGACTGACCTGGGGAGGGGGTTATAGAGAGGGAGAATAATAAGTTCAATAAAATGAGAATAAACTCAACTACTCAAATGCACTTCATTGTAGTCTTCCTGTAATGTGCAAAGTATGATAGTTGTTCTAACTATGGGGAGGCCCAAAATTATTTCTATATTAGAGGGAAGCTCAAGATCTTTTCCAAGGCTTGGGGGAGGCTTACTATGACAAAGTGTGAGAACTCCTGCTCTGGGGTAGGGGTAGAAGGGGCTCTAGACGAGGGTCTTAGGCACAACCTCAGCCCCAGCCTAAGCAAACCCCCTGAGAAACAGGCCACCTCCTCCCTCCCCTGTCTAAGGCAGACTGTCCCACTTCCTCCATGTTTGGCTAACCATCACCACAGATAAGTGGGTATTGGAGGTAGTGGGCAAGGGTCTGTCTCTGGGCTTCAAATCTCTTCCTCCACAAATGTCCAGGGTTTTTCTCTCTCTCTCCCTTCCTAGCAGAAACAGCACTGCTAGAGGCAGAGGTTCAAAAGCTGCTACAGCTCAGAGCAGTAGAACCAGTTCCTACCACCCTAAGAAGAGGTTTTTACTCCAGGTACTTCCTAACAACAAAGACAAGTGGGGAGTGGTGGCCAATATTGGATCTCAGATCTTTAAACAAGCACTTAAAAATGGTAACTTTGGTTCAGATTTTGCCAACAATCCAAAAAGGGGACTTGCTGGCATCACTGGATTTGAAAGATGCCTATTTCCACATCACCATAAAGGAATCTTTCAGAAAATATCTCCGATTCAGGCTCCCATCAGGTCATTACTAGTTTTCAAACCTACCCTTTGGCCTGTCCTCAGCACCAAGGGTTTTTACAAAATGCCTAGCAGCTGTGCTGGCATTTCTTCGAAGATAGGGAGTGATTGTTTTTCCATACCTAGACGACTTGCTGGTGGTGGGCAAATCACCAGACCAAGTCAAAAATTCTCTAAAGCTCACCCAAGATTGCTTGGAGTCTCTGGGTTTCATAATAAACCAGAAAAATCTGTCCTAACCCCTACACAGATTTCACAGTTCATAGGGAAAGAGATCAGTACTGTTAAGGGCAGAGCCTTCTTGTCCCTGGACAGGGTGCAAAGCCTTCAGTCAATAGCAAATTATTTCACTTTGCAGAAGCCAAAAACTGCCAGGCAGTTCCTGGGCCATGTGGCTACACCCACAGGCACAGTGCAGGGTTCCAGGTTTCACATGAGACATCCAGTTTCATCTCAAGACTCACTGGAGTCAGAAAAAAGACCTCTTTTCAAAGCTTATTCTGGTATAAAGGGTACTGTTACAGGCCCCGCTGTGGTGGAAAAAGGAATCCAACCTAAGGCAAGGAATTTCTTTTCAGAAAGAGAATCCCTCACTGGTTCTCACAACAGATGCATCCCTTCTGGGCTGGGGCACCCATCTAGGGGAGCACACACAGCCCAGGGGACCTGGTCAGAAGCAGAGTCCCTTCAGCATATAAACTTGCTGGAACTCAAAGCAGTGTGACTAGCCCTAAAAGTTTTCTCTCTTTTGGTGACGGGCAAGGTGGTACAGATCAGAACAGACAATACCACCACAATGTATTACATAAACAAGCAGGGAGGCACCAGATCAGGCCTCCTCTGCACAGAAGCCATGAAAATGTGGCCTCTGGCATATTCCCTAAAAGTATCATTGCAAACAATCCATCTGCCAGGAAAGGACAATACCTTGGAAGACTCACTGAGTCGAATCAACCAGGCCCATCATGAATGGACACTGAACAAGCAAGTGGTGCAAGTAATTTTCAGGAGGTGGGGCACTCCAGATGTAGACTTGTTTGCATCCCACCAGAACCACCAGTTGCCTCAGTATTGCTACAGACCACCAGCCCAAGGCACACTCCCTGAGGATAATTTGGTGCTAGACTTGTCAGACAGGTTCCTCTATGCCTTCTCCCATTTTCTCTGGTTTTCAGAGTGCTTCTGAAGCTCAAATCCCACTAAACTTCTCTGATTTTTATAGCTCCAGATTGGCCCAGGCAGCCATGATACTCTCTTCTGCTCTCCATGTCTGTGAACAAACCAATAAACTTGCCTCTCAGGCATAATCTCCAGACCTTCAGTCAGGGAACATTGTTGTATCCAAATCTCAAGTCCCTCCACCTCAAGGCATGGCTCTTGAGGAGTTGGAGTACGCAGACTTAAACCTTTCTGAAGCTGTATTAACTATCTTAAAAGGTTATAGAAAACCTTCCACTAAGAAAACCTATTCTTCTAAATGGAAGATATTTTGTCGTTGGTGCTCTGGTAGAAATTCTGTCCCAAATAATGGATGAGTATCAGTTGTATTAGATTCTCACTCATTTGCATTCACAGGGTTTACAACCCAGTTCTTTAAAGGTTCACCTTGCAGCAGTGTCTGCCTACCTCTCTGCTAGGGCAAAGGTGTCAGTAGCATCAGATCCCATTTTCAAAAGGTTCTTTAAAGGTCTGATGCATTTACATCCCCCTCACAGGGCACCAGTGCCTGCTTGGGATCTTAATGTATAGCCAAGCTCATGGGAGCTCCTTTCGAGCCCATGGCTACAGCCCATCTGAAGTATGTTACTTGGAAAACATTTTTTCTAGTAGCAATTACCTCTGCAAGACGAATCGGCGATCTCCAGGTTCTCTTTGTTGACCAGGACTATATCTCATTCCACAGGGATAAGGTAGTCCTCAGAACAATTAGACAATTTCTTCCCAAAGTGGTTCCAGACTTCCATCTTAACCAATCAATCACTCTGCCTGTCTTTTTCACAGATCATACTAGTTCTGGTGAAAGAAGACTCCATAGTATGGATGTGAAAAGAGCTCTCAGCTATTATATGACAGTTACTAAAAGCCAGCCATAGGCAAGATAAAAAAAACTTTTTCTTACATATGGGGATGTAGGAAAGAGCAAATCGGCCTCAGAAAGATCCATTTCTCGATGGACTGTCCAGTGTATTCAATTCTGCCACATTAAAGCAGCTAGGTAGCCCTCAGCTGGCTTGAGGGCACACTTTACAAGAGGAACAGCTGTTAGCCTTGCAGCTGCCAAGGAGGTTCCCTTAGTGAATATTTGCAAAGCAGCTACCTGGAAATCGGTACACACCTTTACAAAGCATTACAACTGGGAAATTTTGTCCAGAAGTGATGCTAGGTTTGGCACAGCAGTCCTGCAAAGTCTGTTTCCAAAGTAAGTTCTGTGTCCACCTCTAGTGGTACTGCTTGGTAGTCTGCATAAAGTTATGAATATCCTGAGCATTACTGAGGTTAGAAGAAAAAAATTGCTTACCATAGTAATCTTTCTTCCCAGTGATGCTCAGATATTCATAACTTCCCTTCCTTCTGCCCCTTCCAGAACTTCAGCCTCTGCACTTTGGTGCCACCTAGCCATCTCCTGTTGTGGTTCATTTTCTCTGTAGCTTAGTTAATTTTAAAACTGATTTTTTTTGTTTCTCTTTATAGTTTCTCTGATGCTGTTTGGTGAATATCATTATTTATTGTTGTTATTCCTCCCTTTGGAGGTTTTCGTTAATTCTATACTTTTTAGGGGTAACCCCAAATTTATACTGTAACTGTTAGGATTTTTTCCTCATACCTGACTTCCAGGCTTCTTTCAAATACTGCCTCTACCACCTGTAGTTTTCTAACCTCTTCAGATTTGTAAGATGCTCACGTGCAAAGAATTCTACTCATTTACATGTATTCCATCTCTCCGGGCAGTCCAACCCTCCAAGCTTACTGCATAAAGTTATGAATATCTGAGCATTACTGGGAAGAAAGAATACTATGGTAAGTATTTTTTTTTCTTACTACACAATAATGAAAAACCGCATGCTCACCTCCATCTGGCTAACAATACCGGGCCCCTTGAGAGGAATTCCAGGCCCCATGAAAAGTTCAGACTCTGGGGGCCCCTATACAGCTGTGTACAGTAGCATGCCAGGTGGCCTGTGCCCCTCTTTGGTGCTGGGTCCTGGGAATTACCCCTGGCTCCCCCACCCTCTCAAGGGCCCTGAACAGTGTGATCAGTTACCCTGCTACTGGTGATTTGGTACAGGATTTGGCTGACATAGCCAGATCATCCACGCCACAAAGTACCAGTTCCATATGGCAGTGAACACAAATTAAACTGCTTCTAGGGTTATGGGCAATGCAGTGTCCTTATGAAGGTTTGTCTGGTTTAGAACTGCCAGTCTTTCCCTGGACACCCAGACAAAAGCTATGGATTTTCCTTTTGAAGGACATTCCCTTTTGGTGACAAGACAGGCTTACGTGAAAAAGGTTGAGGAGTATAAAACCACCAACAGGAGCAATATTGAGAAAGAAAAGGTATACACTTCCTACAGGCCTTATGGAAGGGGGGTAGGGGATATGTTCCTTGTGCTTAATTTTCCTGCGAGTACCCTCCACAAAGGGGTTACTACAGGTGCAGGGGCAGAAGAAAAAATTACTCACCTTAGTAATGTTGTTTCTTCTAATGGAGTCTTGCTATATTGTGACAATTGCAGTGAATCCCCAGCTTCGAACTGCCCCGGAGATGAAATAGTTAACTTTTCCATGGAGCATGGAACTCTGAGCGCGAGTTCGGTTAGAAAGCTGTGTCTGTTGTGCTTCAAACATAAACTGTCAGATCTTTACGAGCTAAAACTCACTAAGGTTCTGTGTGGAAGTTGTAAACCTACACTAGCCAACTGGCTACTAACCTACACACACATTTCCTTGGTCTCAAACAAAGACTCAAGTCAAGAGACCCAAAAAATGAAAGCATAACACCAGTTCACCCCAAAAGCGAGGGTGCAAAAACATCAAGGTGGGCAAAATGAAGTGCCAACACCGTAAAGCCCACCCACATCCCAAAACAGAGGTTCTGAGAGGGGCAGGGAGGGAGGTCATAATATAGCAAGACTCCATTAGAAGAAACAACATTACTAAGGTGAGTAATTTTTTCTTCAAACAACATGAAGTCTTGCTATATTATGACAATTGCAAACTATACAGCAGTACCCCCATGGAGGAGGGACAGAACCTACTTGGGGAATAGGCTCTGAAGGACAGCTGTGCCAAACGGAGCATCACTCCTAGCCTGGATATCCAGGGAGTAATGCTTAGTATAAGTGTGAACTGTTTTCCAGGTAGCTGCTTGACATATTTCTAGAATAGGAATGTCTCTGGCAGCAGCCAGAGAAGCAGCTGTACCCCTGGTAGAGTGAGCCCTCAGGCCTGAGGGGAGAACTTTACCCAACCTCTCGTAGCAGAATTGGATACAAGAGACAATCCACCTGGCAATGGATCCTTTAGTGGCTGGCTTCCCTTTACCAACCTCGCCAAAAGTGAGGAACAGTTGGAGGGAGTCAAACCTGGGACCCTTGGTACGCTCTATGTACTAACTAAGGGCTCTCTTCACATCTAGGCTGTGCAGCCTCCTCTCACCAGAGGAGGAATGGTCAGTGAAGTACACTGGAAGAGAAATGGATTGATTTAAGGTGGAAATCTGAAGCCACCTTAGGTAGGAACTTCCTGTTAGTCCGGAGGACCACCTTATCCCTGTGAAAGGAGATAAAATCCGGCTCCACTGACAACGCTTGTAACTCACTTATGCGTCTGGCAGAGGTGATGGCTACCAGAAACAGTCTTCCAAGTCAAGTGCTTAAGCTCAGCTGAAGACAAGGGCTTGAAGGGGGGTTGCATAAACTGAGCAATGCAAACATTAAGATCCCAGGCAGGGGCAGGGTCCCTGAATGGAGGGTTGGTGTAAAGCAATCCCTTAAAAAACTTGGAAAATACAGGATGAGCTGAAAGAGAAAAGGATTTACCTGCTGAAATAAAAGTAGACACAGCTGCCAAGTGAACCTTCAGGGTAGCTGGTCTCAATTTTAAAGAATTCAGATGGACCATATAATCCAGGACTGAGGGTAGATCAGCAGAGCCTGGGGAAGTATGCTTTTCCGAGCACCATATGGAAAACCTTTTCCATTTGGAATTGTAAGTAGCCCTGGTGGAAGGCTCCCTTGAGGCCTTCAATATATCCATTACACCTTGGGAAAGGTGTAAATCAGCAAACTCTAACTCTTCAAGAACCAAGCCTTGAGATTGAGAGATTTGAGGTTCGGATACCAAACCTGTCCCCTGGGCACAGGTTGACAGATTGTGATTCCTGGGAAGGTACAGGGAGGATGGACTGCTGGACAGTAGGAGTGGATACCAGGGTTGCCTGGCCCAATCTGGAGCTATCAGAATGACTTTGCAGGATTGGGATCTGATTTTGACTAGCACTTTGAACAGGAGAGGAGGGGGAGAAGGCATAGAGGAACTTCCTTTCCCAACTGAGGGCTAAGGCATCCAGGGGGAGTGAGCCCAACACTGGGGGCCTGCAGCAAAAAAGAGGAAGTTGGTGATTGTCTGGGGCTGCAAAAAGATCTATCTGCGGGGTGCCCCATCTGGCAAATACTACTCCCAAGACCAGGGGATCCAGTGACCATTCGTGATGGCCCTGAGAAATCCTGCTGAGAGCATCTGCCAAGACATTGTCCTTGCCTAGGAGGTGGACTGCCATAAGGGAGGTGTTCAGGGAGTAAGCCAGAGACCACAACTTCATCGCTTCCGTGCACAAGGCCATAGACCGAGTGCCCCCTTGCTTGTTGATGTACCACATTGTAGTGGTGTTGTCTGTTCTGACCTGTACAATCTTGTTCTGAACAGATTTGGAAAAAGCTTGAAGTGCTAGAAAAACTGCTCTGAGCTCCAACAGGTTGATGTGGAGCAGAGATTCCTGGGGAGACCACAGACCCTGGGTGGTGAGGTCGCCCATGTGAGCTCCCCAACCCAAGAGGGATGCATCTGTAGTAAGGATTAGGAGTGAGACTGAGGGACAAAAGGGACCCCTTGTCTCAGGTTGCTCTGATCCTGCCACCACTGTAGGGCTTGGATCAGGGTTCGAGTTACTGGGATCAACTTGGTAAGAGGATCCTTTCTTTGAGACCAAAAGGATCTCAAATGGAACTGGATGTCCCTCATCTGAAATCTTGCTCCCTGCACATCTGCTGTGGAAGCAGCCATGTGTCCTAGGAGCTGCAGAAAATGCCTTGCTGGTCGAGAGACCTGCAGGGTGAATGAGGAGGCCAAGGAGACTAGGGTCTTTGCCCTGTCCAGAGGAAGGAAGGCCCTGGCCTCTTGTGTGTTCAGTTCTGCGCCTATGAAGGTAAGAAGCTGGACAGGCTCTAGAACTGACTTTGAGAGATTCAGAAGGAAACCTAGAGAGGTAAGCAGTTGCTGCGTTATCTGAAGATGTAAAGTAACCTGGTCTGGGGACTGGCCTACTATGAGCCAATCGTCCAGGTAAGGAAAGATGGCAATCTTTTGCCTTCTTAGATAGGCAACTGCTACTGCCAGGCATTTGGTGAATACCCTTGGAGCAGAGGTGAGGCCGAAGGGCATTGCTCTGAACTGGTAGTGGCCTGAAGGCAGCTTGAACCTGAGGTACTTTCGATGGGAGCTTCTGATGGGAATATGGAAGTAGGCATCCTTGAGGTCCAGGGAATCTAGCCAGTCCCCTGGCCTTAGAGAGGGTAGGATAATTCCCAGAGTTACCATTTTGAACTTTGGTTTTAAAGGTACTTGTTTAAGTATCTGAGATCCAGGATGGGCTGCCATTCTCCTGTCTTTTTCTGGGTAAGGAAGTACCTGGAGTACAAACCTTTGCCCTGGTGTAGAGGAGGAACCCTTTCCACGGCTCTGAGAGCCAGGAGGGTAGAGACCTCTGCCTCTAGGGCGAATGCCTCTGATGGAGTTGCAGGTGGAAAAGATCTGGTTCTCTGCTTTGGAAATTTTTTGAAGCTGAGAACCAGTCCCTGGCTTACTACTTCCAGGACCCACTTGTCTGTTGTTAAAGACTTCCAGTCCTGGACAAAGTAAGCCAGCCTGCCCCCTACAGGTAGAGAAGAATCTGCCCTGGCAATCCCATCAGGGTGCCTGCTTGGCAGGGGCTTTGGGCTGAGGGGTGGAAGCAGGCCTGCTTGTACCCCGTCTGCCTCTCCCTCTAAAGAACCCCCTATGGGCATAGGCGGAAGAGGAAGCTTGGGTTTGGTAAAAAGGCCTATGAAAAGGCCTGCCCCTGCCTTTAGGAAGCTGCTTTTGAGGAGTGGCCTGCCTTTCCTTGGCCTGTGCACTCCTATAGGTGGTCCTATATTCATCCATTTTCTTCATGTAATTCTCTGTTTGCTCCCCAAACAGAGAATTGCCCACAACAGGAAAATCCATGGCCTTAGACTGGGTATCCTGAGACAGGGCAGTACATCTGAGCCAGGCCATCCTGCGAAGAGCCACAGATGTAGCCATGACTCTTGATGAAACATCATTAGAGTCCACTGCAGCATGAAATTGCACCTTGGATGCCTCTATACCATCCATAGCCACCTGTTCCAGCTCCCTGGCAAGCTGGTCAGGGACCTGTTTTGCTAGAGCCAGCACAGTATCCCATCTGGATTTCTGGTACCTAGCAGCATAAGCCATATAATTTGCCTGTCTGAGTCCCAAAGATGCTGCCATGTACTGTTTCTTTGCCATAGCATCAATCTTCCTGGAGTCCTTCTCAGGGGGGTGTGAAGCTAGGGGAATATTAGCCTTGTCACAGGCTGCAGCCTGCACTACCCCCACATGGCTGCATTGTTCAGTGAGGAAATCAGTGTCGGAGCCTGATAAGGTATACCTCTTGTCCATCCTTTTATCCACAGGAGGTATAGTGTGAGGAGTTTTTAAAACTTTTACTGTCTGTTTCCGAAAAGATTTATGCAAAGGAATAGACAGTCTCCTAGATTCTGGAATATCCATCATTTCTACATAGTCAGGCTCCTCCTGGTCATCAACAGCGTCCTCAACAGGGAGCTGGAGAGTTTCCGCAACTTTCTTATAAAACATGAAATGAGAAGGGGACTCAGAAAGCCTGGGAGGAGAAACGCCTAAGGGTCTGTCTGGAGAGATGTCCGGTTCAATGGGCACATCCAGATCTTCAAAACCATATTCATTCTCCTCATATTCCTCTTCCCCCTCTTCCGGTTCATAAAAATCCTCAAAATCATAATCTTGAACCGGTGGAACCGGCCGAACCGAACGCCTCCCTGATGGTGTCGGTTCGGTCGGAACTGGGAGAGAGACTGGACAATCTGAATTGCTTTAGCTATTTCTTCAGCAGTTGGGGAGAGAACTTTTGGTTCTACGCTAGCTGACTTTCTAGTCCTTTTTGCTGGAAACGGCTCCTCAGAACCGGCTCTTCGTTTGCCCGAGGAAGTCTCACCTGGTCAGAGGGCACTCCCTCCGGTTCGGTTGGTACCAACCGGGCTGGCCATCCGGGTCAGCAGACTTTTTGGCTCCCTTTCCTGAGCCTACCAACTCTTTCTATGGTGGCAGCAGGGAAATTTCACAAATCTGGCAATCTGAATTGAGGTGGTCAAACCCCAGACAATAGATACATGTGGTGTGTGGTCAGCCTTAGCAAAGCTTCCCCACAAACACTACAGTGTTGAAACCCAGTGGGTCCGGTTTTTCTTTTGGGTTTCTCAGACATAATGCCAGCCTAAACAAACTTGCCCGTTTATGGCAATCCGCCAAGCAAGACAGCCTTATCGTTCCCAACCATGTCACAGGTCGAAAACCGTAATGAAATTCCTTTTTTTTTTTTTTTTTTTTTTTAGAACCGATAAAAACCGGGAACCGCACTCTACAAAGGACTAGTAAGTTTACCAACAACCTGATTGGTTCAAACCGAACCGATAAATGTGTACAAGTTCCACACAGAATTTCAATATAAAAACTATCTATTACTTATGTTACCACAGATAGAGCTTGAACTGACTGGTTGCGGTTTAATTTCGGTTAATTTTAAATAGAAAACCGATAAACACTTTTTAAACCGACAAAATGAACCGAGCAGGAGAAATCTCCGGAGCGACTTGTTCAGTGAGGCGGAGTAAAGAATCTGACAGTTTATGTTTGAAGCACAACAGACAGAGCTTTCTAACCGAGCTCGCGCTCAGAGTTCCATGCTTCATGGAAAAGTTAACTATTTCATCTCTGGGGCAGTTCGAAGCTGGGGACTCACTGCAATTGTCATAATATAGCAAGACTTCATGTTGTTTGAAGGGGCCCTTGGTGTACAGCTGCAACTCCAGCCTCAAAACCCCAGCAGAAACAAAAGAAACCCTTGACAACTGTGCCCAGGTCACCCATCCATTGCCATTGGAGGAGTAGGTTGGCCCACTATTTTCAGGAATGGTCAAAGATCACCATAGACAAGTGGCTCTTGGAAGTGGTGGGCCAGGGTTTATCCTTGCAGTTCAGAAAATACCCAAACTGCAGAACCCAAAGGTTTTTCAAATTCATACCCTAAGGGGAAAAAAGTTCTATTGGAGCTGGAAGTAACAAACTACTACTGCAGGCAGATGAATTGGAAAAAGTACCTGCCAAATAGGGAATGGTGATCCATTCTAGACCTGAGCGATCTGAACAAACACGCAAGTCATGCCCAGTCACAGAAAGTACATCAGGTTCAGGCTAGGGAACTGAAGTACCAGTTCACAGCCCTTCCCTTTGGCCTCACCTCAGCTCCAAGAGTTTTTACAAAGTACCTAGATGTGGTGGCAGCACATTTGAGAAGGCAAGGTGTGGTGGTTTGCCCCACCTGGATGACTGGCTGGTCTCAGGAAGACACAGCAAGAAGCAAGGTCCCCTATACAGCTGACACAGAACACATTGGAGGAGTTGGGCTTCTTCATAAACCTTCAAAAGTCACTAACAAAACCAATTCAAGTTCTGGACTTTCAGTACAGAGCTGGATACCCTTCAGAGGAAGGTATTCTTTTCACAAGTAAGGGTTGCAAAATCTTATTTCAACTGCAGAATCCTTCAAGGCAGGTCATCTGACACCTGCAGGGGACTTTATATGGTTGCTGAGGTACATGGCCTTGTCCACTGCAGTGGTACCAGGGGCCAGGTTCCAAATGAGAGATGTCCAGTATCGCCTAGGGGACCATTGGTCTGAGAGGTGGGACCCTCTGTCCAGATTAGTGCCTGTTACAAAAATCTTGCTAAAGGCACTGGCGTGGTGGGAGGAAGAAGGCAACCTTAGAGAGGGAGCTCCCTTCCTCCAACAGTCCCCCACAGTTATACTCAAACAGATGCCTCCCTCCTAGGATAGGGTGCCCACCTGGAGAACCTTATTGTGAGTGGTACCTGGAGCACAGAGGAGAATCTAGAGCACATCAGTCTCCTGGAACTCGGGGCAGTGTACCTGATAATGCAGTCTTTTTTTTCCCTCCCAGATCCAAGGTCAGTCTGTCCAAATCGGAGCAGACAACACCATAACAACTTTTGTTGCAGACCCCCAGCGAGTGGACTTGGTTAATAATAATAATAATAAAATTTATTTAATTAAGCACCTTTCAAAATTTCAAAGCACTGTAAATCAAGAGCAAGCATAAAACATATACAATACATTCAATAAAACAAATATAAACATATCTTCCAAAACTGCAATATAAATTAGAACAGAGAAGGAAATGCCTTATCCCATTAAACAGTCTTTAAAGCCTGCTTAAAGCTCCCCACCGTCCTACACTCCCGGAGCTGACTGGGCAGAAAATTCCAGAGGATAGGTGCAGCAAATCCAAACGCACGGGCACCAGATGACTTCAGATTTACCCTCGGAATCTCCAGCAACCCCTCGTCAGCCGAGCAGAGCTGTCTCAGGGGGGTATAGGGCACCAGGAGCTCTTTCAAGTAGTCGGGACCCAGACCATGTAGGACTTTATAGATCAAAAGACCCACTTTAAAGGTGATCCGCCACTGTATTGGCAGCCAGTGCAGAGCGCACAGCACAGGGGTAATATGAGAACTTCTAGATACCCCAGTCAACAAACGTGCTGCTGCGTTCTGCACCAGCTGCAAGTGGCAGATATCAATCCCAGGAAGTCCTAGGTAAAGGGAGTTACAGTAATCAAGGCGAGATGTCACAAAGGCATGGACTAAAACCGGCAGGTCACTGGGTGGAATAAGGTGTCTAATCCTGGCAATGTTCCTAAGATGAAAGAATGCCAGCTTCACAACTGCAGACACCTGATAACGGAGGGTCAAACCAGTGTCAAGCTCCACTCCCAGGTTACACACCCATTCAGAGGTGAGGATCTGGTCCGCCCCAGGATTAATCCAGAGGGGAGACCCGTCCTCAAACCCTCTACCCTGCGACCCGGGTCCACAACCATAACCTCAGTCTTTCCTGGGTTCAACTTTAAACCGCTGGAGTTCATCCAGTCTTGGGTAGCTGCGAGGTAGTTGTTCAGTACCGAGATAGCACTAACCTGGTCAGGTGCAAAAGACAGGTAGAGCTGGGTATCAGCATAGCAGTGAAACCTCAGCTCATACCATCTTACAGTGTCTCAGAGGGGTAGCATATATACTGCAGATAACATACGGGAAAGCACCGAACCCTGAGGCACCCCACAAGGCAGAGGGGAGGCCCCGGATGAATGCAAACCCGAGACCACTCTCTGTGTTCTTCCTTCGAGGAACGATGAAAACCATCTGAGGACTGTACACGATAGCCCACAAATGGACCTCAGGCATTCGAGCAAAACCCCATGAACCACAGAATCAAAAGCTGATGATATATCAAGGAGAACCAAGATAGAACAGTGTCTCCGATCTCTCACCATCAGGAGATCATTGAGCACCCAAACCAGAGCAGTCTCGGTACTATGCCTTTTATGAAAACCAGACTGGAGAGGTTTGTGTAAACTATGGATGGTCAAATGGTTATCCAGTTGGACTGCCACAACGTTCTCAATAACCTTCCCCACAAAAGGGAGGTTAGAGATTGGCCTGTAGTTTGCTAGGTCATCCGGGTCTAAAGAAGCTTTCTTCAGAAGGGGAGTCACCACCCCTTCCTTCAGAGAGCTAGGAAAAATTCCCATATCTAAAAACACCGGATAATCTGAGCTAAGACCGGGCCGATGATCTCGCTACAACCCATAATCAGGAAGTAGGCCAGGGTCTAAACTACAGCATGTTGGACGATTCTTAGATAATCTCTATAGTGTCTACGAGATCCGGCAGGTCAAAGGTACTCCAGGAACTTCCAGGCTCTGCGACAGGACACCGATCAACTGCAACAACCTTGGAATGAGGTTGGAGGCAATCCCTCCTGATGTCTTCAACCTTATTCGCAAAGAATCGAGCAATCTCCTCACAATCAGTTTGAGTAAAAGCTTGACGGATCTGCTGACAGGCTGGGTTGCACAGTCTGTCAACGGTTCTGAAGAGCAGAGCCGGTCGATTCCGTACGACAGAAATTTCCCTGGACAGGAATTCTGCCTTCTTATGGGAAATTGCTGTTTGGTAGAGTTTATAATGCTCTAGCAAAATAAGGTGGTCGGCATCAGAGGTAGTCTTCCTCCAACGACGCTCCAACCTATGCAGCACTCTCAGAGCCCCATCAAACCATGGGGCGGTGGGACTGGCACAATCTGATCAAGTGCTACCGATATGGCCCTATTATAAGCCACTACCAGCTGCTCAGGATCAGTGCAAAACTCGTCAAACAACGAGAGGTCAACAACCGCCATCAGGTCTTCAGGGACAACATCCCGCAATGGGCGGTACCTGACCAACTCTACAGGGGCCGACCTACTCAGGGGGGCCTCAAAATTGAACCCAACTGAGTAGTGATCGGATCAACCGACAGGTTCCACCACTAAATCTGAAGCCTCGATCCCCAGGAGGAAGACCAGGTCAAGAGAGTGATCTCCCTTGTATGTAGCTGAGGAAACAATCTGTGTAAAGCCCAGAGATGTCATCTCCTGGAGGAAATGTTGACCAAAAAAACGAAGATTCGTCGTCGACCCAAACATTGAAGTCGCCCAGAACCATCAATCTGGGCGACTCCAAGGCCATGTCGGTGGTAAAATCTGCTATTTCCTGCAGAAAAAGCTTCTCATCACCTGGTGGTTGCGCTAGTCATCGGCTGGTAAAGGAAGTTTCTGTATGCCATCCCTCCATTCCCACTCTTACTGAGAAGGGAATCTGCAATAATGACCCTCCTAGCTCCAGACTGGACCAGGCAGACCTGATACCCCATGCTTCTGTCCCTCTCCAACAGTCCTCCAATCAGTCTGCCTCTGAGATACAATCTACTGACACTGTCTTTGTAGCAGGATAACATTCCCAGACAAGAGAACTCTGTGCCTCAGAGCATGGTTCTTGAAGAGCTAGAGTTTTCTGGGCTAAACCTTTCTGAAGAAGTAAAGAAAGTTTTGAAGGTTTCTAGGAAACCAGCAACAGAAAAACGTGTGCTTCAGAATGGAAAAGGTTTTCCTTCTGGTGTACTCCTAGGTGTCTACAATGCTGAACTACCTAGTCCACCTCCAGTAACTGGGCCTAAGGCCCTCAACACTGAAGGAATGTTTAGCAGCAGTGCCGGTATACAAATCAGCTGTCAGACAGGTCAGTGGCTTCACAGACCTTAACCACATGTACCCTCCAGTGGGGAACCCTGTCCCTTCCTAGGACTTGTGTGCCTTGCATAGCTGATGAAAACCCCTTTCAAGCCCATGGTGACTGCTGCACTGAAGTATGTCACCTGGAAAACAGTTTTCCTGGTGGCATAGACATCTGCCAGAAGGTTGCAGGTCAGTGATGCCGTATTAGTCTTGGGGAAAATCCAGTACACTTTTTTTGTGTGTAAAATGGCAGTTTTGAGAGGAAACATCAGACATTTATGCAAGACTTCTCTGGGAAGCAAAACTCTGGAGATTTTTTTGGAACAGATAAACGTGGGTTGAACAAACATTTGGGCTTCTTCGCACATTACCAGATCCCAAACTGAGTTTTGACAGTTTCCACTGCAGCTCTGGCCCTACCATTTAGAATTAGTTTTATACATCTATTTTAAAATGTCCTCTGTTGTTGATCTCTGTTGTAGGGACATGATTGACTTAAAGGAGCCATATGTGCAGACTCTGCTTAATTGACTGCACTGGCAGCATTACACATCCTACATACTTAATGGAACATTTTTCAGCCATCGGTCTTATGGTACAGTATCACTTTGAAGTAGCATACCATTTGCATGCCTGATCTCTCACCTTTTAATGACATGAGGCCTGTTAGTCACCTGTATTGTAGTAAACCGTTTCCTTTACAGCTTGCTCCATGTTAAGCAATCTAGGACCCACAAGCTCTTGTACATATATATTCTGAAAAGCTGGTTAGTTTTCCCTGCACCTGATGAAGGGACCCGAACTGTCTCGAAAATTTGTGTGTAAAAAAAAAAAAAAAAAAAAAAATCTTCACAGTTAGTCTAAAAAAAGGTATTACCACAAAAAAGTTTACTGGATCTGCCAGAAGGGCGAGCGAACTATAGACTCTCTGCACAGATGCGAACTACGTAATTTTCCATAGAGCCAGGGTAGTCCTGAGGACCAACAGGAAATTCCTCCCAAAAGTGGTGTCTGAAATTCTTCTCAATCAGTCTTTTCCTCTTCCAGGTTTCTTTACAGAAAAATCCGGCTGGGGGGGAGCAAAAGCTCCATTGTCTTGATGTCAAAAGGGCATTGAGTTAATACTTGGACCACACACAGGATGCCAGGTCCGCTAACACTTAGCTGTTCATCAATTATGGAGAACTGGGAAAAGGCAAACCAGCATTCAGGAGAACCATTTCTTGCAGGATAATCTCCTGCATATAATTCTTTTATGACAAAGCTGGTAAATTGCTGTCCAGAGGTCTTAGTGCACACTTTACAAGAGGTACCTCTGCTTCTGTGGCTGCATCAAGAAGCATCTCCCTGCAAGAAATTTGTAAAGCAGCTTTCTAGGAAACAGTATACACTTTCACGAAGCAGGCCTAGCTGCATGCACAGTCCAGAAGGGATGCCAGCTCTGGCACTGCTGTTTTGCAGAACCTTTTCCTTAAATAGCTTCTGTACATAGCTTCCCAGGATACTGCTATGGAGTCTGTGAGGGATTCCTGGGGTTTGAAGAAAAAAATACTGTAGTAATGTTTCTTCCAAGGGATCCCTTACTGTTTCTAATAAGCTCTAATCCCTGCCTCACCTTCCAGAACCTGGTAAAAGGTTCAGGCAAGAATTAGTTAAATTTCTGTTTACTTGAACATTACTTGTTACTGTGCCTTTGCAGTTGTTGCTCTCTAGTCTGAGTTAAACATGTTTTCAACCTGAATGTTTGTTCTGCCTTTTTTTAACATTTTTCAAAAACTTTTTTGTAACATTTGAAAAAAATATATTTTGATAGCCATTTAGATGTTTTTAGTGGTCACAGTTCACCCAAATCTTACATTAGAAAGCAGGGGTGAGTGGGACCACACAGCAGAGTTTGAAATCATTCTAAAGTTCTATCATTAGCATAAAATTCTAAATCTTCAGGGCTGCTCATTTCGGGGGAATGTATATTGTTGTTAAACATAGGGAGGACTCTCTTGGAAGAAACAATATTACCATGGTAATTTTTTCTTCAAACCCCAAGGGTTGCCAGTGATGCATACTCCCGTGCATATAGTCACGCTTGGCTTTTGGCGACATTACTTTACCTGACCGAGTGTCTCCAACTGCGTTTCCACCTAGGCTCTTCCAAGTGGCAGGCCTGTGGTAGAAAACACTGTCTCTCCCTCTCCCCCCAAAGAACTGTCCCTAGGATTCATAATCCTTTCCCTGGCCAACCCCAGAGTATTCAAGCTTGGCTTGCTAGTGTAGTGAGCAGGAATACAACCACTGGGCCGTTGGGACAGCACGTAACTGTTCTCTGAATGGTAATATGCAAGCAATAAGACATGGCAGAGTATGCATGGAACAGATTTTACTGCACGGCCAGGAGCGTCATAAGGCACGAGGCCTTGGCCGAGTGCCTTTAGCCCCTGACATGCAGTAAAATCTGTTCCTTGCACACACCTGGAGTGTCTTATTGCAGTTATAAAATGGTCTTTTCTTTTTAAAATTTTCATAGAAAAAAATAATTTTTTCTATTGAAAAACAGATTTGTTTAGAGGATTTGTGATCAAATAGTCCTTCTGCCTATCACAGTATGATGTCATTGGTTCATAGCCCTAGGAATGTTCCGGGGGGGGGGAGGTTTCAGCTACCCGATTGGCTACCGGGAAGCAGCAGCCTCAGCCGCTGTCGCCGAATTCCCCAGGGCTCGGACGGAGGAGTAGCATCTGAATCTTCTGTGCAGTTTGCTCACACCTACCGGAGCTCCTTGAGACACAGTACTAGATGCCTTCTTCAGCGGTGCTTGGTCAACCAGCCGGTGTGGGGCGGGCATTGAACACCCAATCCGTTCCCCCCCCCCCTCAGCTCCCTATCCCTGTAGTGACCTACAGAGCTGCTGACAGCAACCTGAAGAGAGGAAGTCTGCTTGTCTGTGACTTGAGGGACAGGTCCCTCAAGCGCAGGTGTGGAGTGAGCAGCACAGTCTGCACAATGGATGGGACGAGCTGAGCCACTGGTTGCTGCCGCCAATTATTTTGGTTGTATTGTTGAGGAGAAAACAGTGCTGCAGTGAAACCGGTCCCTATAGCCTCTGCAAGTGTCCCACAGATTCTCTTTAATAACCTCTTTAAGTGCTTGACCTCGTGGAGCAACAGCATGGACCTGGCTATAGCAGTTTTATACTTTATAAAATGGGAATGCTAAAGGCTCTTGCATTCAGTAAAGAAAAGATGGCTTCCAGTGAACATGCCAAGGTTCTATGGCACCAGAATCTTGGCCTTTTTGCTGCCAGCTTTTTTCTTTTTTTTACCCATGCATGGAACAGATTTCATGTATGGAGAGCTTGGGCTCTGATTGGCTGGTTTAGCCTACCCATTTTATAAAAAAAAATCTATTATCCAGTGAGAAAGGACCATGCAGTTCAATTTTCATAATGTTAGGAACAGAATAACTGTACCAGGAAACACCAGCAATCCAATTTTACTTACCTTTGTTGGCATGGTATTTACCCAGTTTTATGAGATCTGAGAGTACTGAAGCACAAGAAGCATTGTGACTTCCACTGATTGGGTTAGGTTTCACAGGACTTAGATGTGGTGAGATTTGAACCTGGGAGCTCATGGTTTACAGACTTGTGCCCCCAAATGTGCCATTGCTGCAGAGAAGCAGTCAATATGTGCAACAATACTGGGGAAGGCACATACGGGCAAAATCATGTCAATCAATTATGTTTTCAGCATTCTGGAAAAGGAATGACATTTTCCATGGTAGTACCCGATTGTGTTATGTTGGCCATCATCTTTAAGAGCAGCTCCGTAGTTCAGCCTTTTTTTTCCTATATAAGTTTTAGTTTGTTTACCCCCTCTTCTTTTTTTTTTTTTTTTTTACCCCTGACCGTGGACTCCAGCAGACGCACATGTGCACGTGCGTAGAGGTGCACCTGCACGCTGGGCACCGGCTCAGTCCCTTCCACCCCACCGCTGGCATTTTTGCCGCCGCTCCCCCTTGCCTACGCTTCCCACCGGACCTCCAACCAGTGAGAGTGTAACTATGGGAGGAGTGAACAACCACCCCTAAGAGGGGAGAGCTGCCTACCCCAGCTCAATCCCGCTCCAACCCCCTCCACCCCATGCCGGCTCCCATGTGACCTGAGGTCATTCCCAAACCCAGGTAGCCAGCGTAGCACCAGGTAAGGTGTCCAGCGCCTCAGCCCTCAGTGCCACCGGGCCAGCTCACAGTTCAGCCTTTTATAAACTGTTTCAGTGTTTCAGCTTTTACAGTTCACTAGAGAATCCATTTTCCAAACTCCAGGAATCGGTCAATGATGCATAGCGTCATCCTCCAGCCACAAAGTGATGCTGTGTGTCATGAACCCACTCCTGAGGGTCAGGTCCATTGAGCTCACAGTGCCCATCCCTAAGGTCACTCCGTGACAGGGAGGGGGAAAACGGGGGATACTTTCTTTGAGTCTCTCTATAGTGCTCACTGGCTTCACAACTGAACACTTGCCAAAAAGTCCCAGGGTCCCCTCTTTACTCTGGATCAGGGTACAATAACACTCTTGAGCCTTGTAGCCAAATATGAACCCTTCTTGGTTGTTACACAAAGAGGGAAGATCCAGGCATTACAACCTCTTTGGGGTAGCATTGTAACCCTGATTCTGCCTTCTCCCACAAAGCATGCAACAACCTGGTTCAAATCCCACCAGACTCTTCCTTAAGACTTTGGTATTCCCCCTATCTTATCCAGACTTTCCCTTTTTAGCCCCTTTGTTTGATTTGGTAGCTTATGATGGCTTTCTTAGCAATAACAGTTTAGTCACAGATTAATACTGAACCTCTCACAATCACAAACACAATTATAAGAAAATCTTGCTCAGATTTGGTTTATTTAAAAACAAAATGTTTTTACTAAATAGTTACTAATCATACAGTTACAATTAAAAAGGTTTACATAATCTTGTTGGTCACAGCATAACATAAAAAGGTGGAATTGTACAAAAAAAGTGCACTATGACAATTATCTAAAGTTCTACCTTAATTTGTAGTGAATTGAAGTCCGAAAAGAGTAAGTGCAATGTCTAGCTCTTAGTGTCTGTGCTGTGGCAGTTTTGCTTCTCTTGTGGTCAGGAGAAAGTCCAGATGAAAAGTGTGCCATGAGCTTCTGTTTACAGGGGTATATATAGTCCCTCGCAGTCTAGAAAAAAAAACCTTTCTGGTTTCCTGATCCTGAGCCCCTGAATCGGGCTGCACCAGCCCCGTTGGCACGGGCGCGGCTCCCGGAACCTACCGCCCTGAACTCGCATCCTCTGGCTGCCTCCTGGATCCACGGTGACGGGTAAGGAAGCCCTCCTCAGACCGGGAAAGCCGTGTGTGCTGCCATTGGCCCAGCATGCTCAGGGCTCTACCCTGATTGGACCTTGCCCTCTCTGCCTGGCCCTGATTGGCTGCACCGCCTGCTGACTCTGAGACTGAGCTCAGGGCTGTTGTGCTCATTGACTTGCATGGAGCTCTGCCGTAGTTTTTGTCATGGCACTGCCTTCGCCATCTCTCACAGACCGGGGGGGCTGGAGTGTAATTTGCCTTGAGAGTAGCTGCCTGGCAGAGGCTAAAACAAATGTATGTGTTGATTGTTCTACTGTGTACTGCCGAATTCGAGGACTGTATTTACTGATATTATTTTCCTGCCTAAATTGCCCTCTTGTGACTCTCTGTTCCCCTGCTCTCAGGGCCTGAACTGCCCCCCTTCACTCGCTCACCTGCCCAATTTCTGTGTCCTGCACGCACCCTACGCCACACGGCGCCAGGCCAATGCCTGCTATCACTTGCCAGGCAGCCCCCCTTGCTCCACATCCCCGATTCAGTGTTCTGAACTGCGCCACTGCCTTTGTCTGCTCCCTTATCCCCCACCTCTAAATCTCTGCTCTTCTTCTCCTTCCCTCCCAGATCCTGAGCCCCTGAATCGGGCTGCACCAACCCCGTTGGCACGGGCGTGGATCCCGGAACCTGCCGCCCTGAACTCTCATCCTCTGGCCACCTCCTGGGTCCACAGTGATGGATCCTGAGCCCCTGAATCGGGCTGCACCAGCCCCGTTGGCATGGGCGTGGCTCCCGGAACCTGCTGCCCTGAACTCTCATCCTCTGGCTGCCTCCTGGATCCATGATGACTGGTAAGGAAGCCCTCCTCAGACCGGGAAAGCTGTGTGTGCCGCCATTGGCCCAGCACGCTCAAGGCTCTACCCTGATTGGACCTTGTCCCCTCTGCCTGTCTCTGATTGGCTGCAGCGCCCGCTGACTCTGAGACTGAGCTCAGGGCTGTTGTGCCCATTGACTTGCACGGAGTTCTGCCATAGTTTTCACCCCCCCGTTATTAAATAGCCCTCTTGCCATGCCCCTGGTACAGGCCACTCCCCCTTTCTAACACCCATTGGACCCTGCCACTCCCCCCTCTTTTTCTTTTTTGTTTCCTCTGCTCATATTTCTACTACAGCTGCTACAGCCTTCCTTCCAGCTCCTTCTTTTTCCCCTTTCCTCAAACTATGCCTACCTTCTCTACCATCCCCTGCCTTCCACTCCTCCTCCTTGCGCTTACCTCACTGCTCCAGCTCCCTGCATCCTGCTTTCCATCCCCACCACACAGCTATAAGCTTAATCATTCATATAGCCACACTGGCACCACTCTAAATGACAGCATTCTTGCCCCTAGGGTTCACCCCATCACATTTTACCCACACCTTCATACTAGGGTGCAGTGTACCCTGCTATCACCCCAGCTCACAACGCTCCTTCTGTATATGCACAAAACTACCACAATCAACTCCTCCTTAATCAAGTACCGCAAGTTCTCCCGCAGAGAACTGCGCCTGGACACCCTGAAACTCCTACTCCTGCTACTATCTGGAAACATTCACCCCAACCCAGGCCCTTGGTCTGCTATGAACTCCACCCAAACCAAGCGCATTGGCTCCCTCTCCATTATCTGCCTGAACATCTGCAGCTTACTATCTAAATTGGATCAACTACAAGTCTTAGCAAATGTCCACCAGCCCGATATTCTGGCGGTAATAGAAACCTGGCTCACCCCCTTGGTTCCTGATCTAACAATCTCCATCCCTGGCTACACAATCTTTAGGCTTGACCAAAAATCAAAAAGAGGAGGAGGCTGCGCCCTTTACCTAAAGGACAACCTGATGGGGCACACTGCCCACATCAACCTACCAACACCTAATGCCCAGCTACTGCACATCAAAATCCTGCTTAGAGCTCAGCACAAAGCCCTCTCGGTTATCACCATATATATCCCTCCGAAAGAACAGGGACCGGGCCTCCACGCAGTACTGGAGTACATCAAATCACTCCCACCCAACTCTGAAATAATCACACTTGGTGACTTCAACATTAACTGGTTGGGACCTGAGGCTGGCGATGCCAGGGACATGGTCACATTGGCAAACCTCACACAGATACTGGCCTCCACAACCAGGAACTACAAAACTGGCACCAGCACTCTACTGGACTGGACCCTGACTGCTCACCCCTCCCGGATCTCTAGCTACGCCATACTGCCTGACTCTCTGTGACCATTCCCCTGTCAGCTGCACCCGGTCAAATAAATTCTGGAAATCTCCTAAGGTCACCCTCAGCAGAGTCCTACCCCGTGGGAAGCTAATTCACCTAAAATTACACCTACTAAATCAAGACTGGTCCCCCATCGACCTGGCCACAGACACGAACACAGCCCTTGACCAATTCATACATATTTTCAATGAAGCATGTAACAACTTTGCCCCACCAAAAAAGCGGAAAATGAAAGCCCTCTGCAACCTCTGGCTCACGGGTTCCCTCTTAAAGAAGCTGAAACACAAGAACCACCTCTGGGAACTAGCCAGACCAACTGGAAAGCAGGCAGACACCCAAAACTACAAAACAGCAAGAAATGATTGCACCAAATCCATATGCCAACAGAAATCTGAATACTACAAGACTGCACTCACTGACACATGGGGAAATGCAAAAGTTTTCTGGAACAACATAAAAGATGTTACCGGGAAGGAGTCCAAATCACCCCCAACTGCTATCACAATAAACGGAAATATCACCCTGGACCTAAAAGTCATAGACAACACCTTTAACGATGCCTTCACCGACCTCAGCAGCATCCCCCCCCCCCCGACCTTTTCAACGACAGCGACTCTCCTCTTCCCACCCATCAGTTTTCACCAAAAATGCCCCCTTTCTACTCAGAGCAGTAAACAAAATACCATCAGGAAATACATTTCCAAAGTCATCAAAAACACCAGAGCTAGTGCTGACACCGTGGACCTCAAACTTCTCTCCCTCACTCTAGAAGAGGTTCTGGGGCCTCTCACCAGGATCTTTAATCTCTACCTCTCTCTCTCAGCCAGTTCCCTGACAAATGGAAGTCAGCAACTGTCACACCAATCCATAAAGGCGGTAACTGGACCACCCATGGGAACTACCAACCTATCTCTATCCTTCCACCCCTCTCTAAGGCCCTGGAATGGATAGTAGCGGACCAGCTCACTGATCATCTGGGCAAATACAACATCCTTTGCCGGCAGCAACATGGTTTTAGAAATGGACACAGCACTGCTACGGCACTTCTTGAGTTTACGGGAGCCATACACAACTCCCTTGACCATGGTCTCCTAACCGGAGCTATATTCATAGACTGTCTAAGGCTTTTGACACTGTCCACCATCGCTTCCTGCTTCATCAGCTACCAAACATTGGCCTCTCTGCAGAATCGGTGGCATGGTTCAATAGCTATCTTAACAACAGGACCCAATGTGTAAAAATGGCGGGTGCGTTCTCCGACACTAAAGAGGTACGCGCCGGTGTCCCCCCAGTCTCCACCGCGGGCCCATTGCTTTTCAGCCTGTTCCTCAACACTCTCCCCGACTCCACCCCTCAGCAAGTTATACTCTCTGCAGATGACACTGTGATTCTTGCCTCTCATCATGACCCAAGACACCTGCAACAAACCCTTCAACATGGTTTCACTTCAGTTGAAAACTGGTTCAAAGAACATAAGTTAATCCTTAACCAGAAAAAAAAGACACCATGATTTTCACCAGCCACCAAAATGGGCACAAACATCTCCAACTCTCCTTATATACACCTGCCTTGGCAACTCCCAGGAGCAGGTTGACTCCTTCAGATACATTGGAATTACCTTAGACCCCCACCTGTCCTTCGGAACCCATATAACCAATGTCGAAAAAACAGTGAATACCAGACTGGGTTTACTCTACTGGCTCCGATGGCACCTGACTAAAGAGGCCCTTTATGCCGCTTTTCAAAGGTCCATCATCTCGCAGATTGACTATGGCCTTGTCATCTCTGGCACTGCCACTACCTCGACACTCAGAAAGATTACCACCACCCTTAACAAAGCCTGCCGACTCATCATTGGGGCTGAGCGGCTCACACACACCTGTGACCTCTACTCACAAGCAGACTGGCTTCAACTTGAAAATAAAATCCAGTACCAAACCTGTGTGGTTGTAAAGAAAATCCAGTTGGGAACTGCCCCCTCCCAGGGTCTGTTCACTCCTTCAAATGAAAACTAGCTCCAGAATTACCAGGGGATCAAAGCCACAGCTGTTTCACATCCCCCGCTGCCGCACCGCCCTTGGCCAGTGTTCATTCACTTACAGGGCACCCACTTGGTTTAACGGTCTTGCCTATGATACTATCACTACCACCGGGCAAGGAGCTTTCAAATCCAGGCTCTGAAACACCCTTGTCACTTCCAGCATCTGTGACTGCCATGGATAATGCTATGCAACACTACTCCTCTGCTGCTGTCCCTTGCCTAGCTCCTTTACACACCGCACTTGCCCTAGTAGGCCTCTGCCCCTACCCGCACTTCTGCATCTGACAATGCCACCAGCCTAGCTGCCTCTCACCCACCTTCCCCCATCCATATCCTTACCCTACCCCCCTCCTCTCCTCTCTCCTCATTTCTTTGACCTCCTGTATTCTGCCTCTCCTCAGCATCCTATCACTCCCCTCCTTTTTCTCTCTTTTCTTTATTTGTACCTTCACCCTGTCTGTTCGAAGCAACATGTGCTCCTGTACTCTATTATGTGAAACAAATGTCTATGTTATATGATACCAATGTTTTGACGTGGAACCTTTGTAAAAGAGCCCTGGGCTCAAAGGTAACTTGTAATCCTAGAATTGAAATAAATAAAACAAATAGATAAAGCTGGTGGCCTCCTCTTATATGCCATTAGAGGTCACTCTTGTGCTTTCCCAAAATCTTATTTTCCTGATAACCTCGGATGTCTCAGTGTTCCACTAGTAACACAATTGACACCAGTGTGTCAAGAATTCACACAGGTCTGCCAGAAAGAATGTTCCTGTCCTTTTACCTCACAAGATGTAATTTACTGTAACAAGTTCCTGGAACAACACATCCTGTGTCTGAAATGCATGGTTTATGACAGGCAATAGATTCTGACATAACCCTGTTAAGGGACCTGGAAATGCAATCTGTTTCGAGGCGGCAGCTGCCCCTCAGGTCAGAGAAAGGTCAAACATTTTTAAAAGAAATCCAGTCTCTCTCACTGTCCTATGTGATCCTTTCATTAATACTGGCATTTTGTGGCATTTTAAATTTCACAAAATCACATCACAAAAACATATATAACAGAATTATATTCACAAATATCACACAGCTGGGGCCATTCTTGCCACATTTTGGAGAGAGAACTTTATGCTAATTATAGAACTTGGAATAAAAGTTCAAACTTTGCAGTGTGGTCACACACACACCCTAGTGCTCTAGCATCAAATTTGTTTCTCTGAATGAAGAGGGCAGTTGCCCCGAAGTACAGCTCCAGCCTTCTGGTCAGCAGGTTCCATTGTGCTTATAGTTTTTTTTTTTTTGTTTGTTTTTTTAAATAAGTTTTTAGTTAGTTTTTCAATACTCTGCATTAGTTAGGGTAAGTATATTTTAGTTAATTGCAGGTTCTCCAGTTCCAGATCATTTCCAGGAACTGGAGAAGGCCACCCTTACAGCACGGTTCCCGCCTTGAGGGAACAGACTGAAATTGGTACAGAAACTTAGGAGAAAAAAATGGTAAACCAAACAAAAAGCATTTTTTCCCCATTTAATTTTAACTGTGTTTGTTTTCTAGGAACTGAATTGCATTTGGGATAAAAATGTAACCTGATCTGTTCCCTAGTGGTTCCTCACTTCTGAGAGTGAGGGAAAAGATTTTTAAATATAAATTAAAATTATTTTGGAACAGGTAACTGTAACTTTTTTATACCGTACTGAAAATGTTCTACATGGTCTGCAGTGTTATGGCATGACTGATTGACCTAAAGATAGACAGGCCCAATGGGCTTTAAAAGTTCTGCAAATTGTTTTCAGCTCCTGGGAAGGACAGACAGCCAGCAGGCTTTGTTTGAGGTACCTGGGTTCAGATAGTGTTTCCAGTTGTGAGCTCTGTAAAATGTTTTGCCCTAAAGCACAAAAGGGCTGAAGAAAGATTTTATGGCTTCTCAATCTGCCTGTATGTCACTATAACACAACAAAGGCTCTGAGGGAGTTCCTAATGATGATGGAAAGCACACATCGGAGGGCTTGCCTCCACAAAACAGCAGCTGTCCCTGTCAGAGGGGACAGATAAAAAAGATGAAGCTGCTCAGCAATTTGACAAGCTTGGTAAAGATGGTTCAGATACCAGGGTGCCTAAAAGGGGAAACCCTGAGATCAGTCATGACAAGAATAAACATAAAAGAACCTCAGAGCATATGCTAGAACCAGTACCTTACAAGAAAAAGCAAAAAGAAAAGCATATCCATGCCACTTCTTCTGAAAAGAAAAAGGAGCTGGCAACAGACTTAAGATAAATGCCCTCAGCAGAGGACATGGCAAAAGTATGGAACATTTTCTAGACCTTCCAGGCTATGGGGAACTATTTATATGTCGGCCCCTTCTCCCCAGGCTCATGCTGCAGACCATCTGCCTGCAGAAGAGGATGAGATGTATTATGAGGAGGTGGAGAAAGGTGAACCTATAGAACCAGGTATTTCACCAGAACAAGAGAGTGACTCCCCTCATAGGCGTACAAAGGATTATTCCTCCTACTCCTGTTTTAGCAAACAAATGGTGTGCACCCTCAACATCCCCTTTCAATGAAACCGAGGAAGATGAGGAAGTGGAGTTCATGGATATGTTTGGGCTAGCTCCTACAAGAAGGCTGCTAGTTCCCATACACAGATTACTCCAAAAATCAGAAATCATGTCAGCATCCAGTTCAGCTGCTGGCATAGATAAAACCATTGATAAGAATTATCAGGTGGACAGATACGAACATACGAAGAATCTAGCAGAGGAAGGCCATTTGGTCTATCAAGTCTGCTCGTATTGCAGGGTCCATAACTTGAGTTACTGTCTCTGCCCTCCCTCACCACTCCTCCCATTCTCCCTACACATGATCTTTTCCTTCCCCAGCCTCTTTTAAAGCTGCCCACTGTCTTCAACGAGATGACCTCTTCTGGCAGCGCATCCCAAGTGTCCAGCACCCTCTCTGTGAAGAAATGCTTCTTGACCTCCTTCCTAAACCTCCCACCCTCCAGCTTAAGACTGTGCCCCCTCGTGTTATGGTTGCCACTCAGCTTAAAGAGACTCTCCTTATCAACCTTATTTATCCCTTTCAAGTGCTTGAAGGTCCCAGTCATGTCCACTGTCTCTCTGTCCTGTCTTCCAGGGAGTACACGTTCAGTGCCCTCAACCTCACCACTTACGCCTTACCCTGCTGACCCACTATCATCTTTGTAGCTCTCCTCTGGACCTTCTCCAGCAGGTTAATATCCTTTTTGAGGTGTGGGCACCAGTACTGAACTCCATACTCAAGATTCAGCCTTACCAGTAACCTGTACAAGGGCAGTATAACCTCCTCTTTCCTACTACTAATCCCTCTAGATATGCATCCCAGAATCTTATTTGCCTTTGCTGCTGCTTTCTTCCACTGCGTGGAGTGCTTCAGGTCACTAGTGATCATCACTCTCAGGTACTTCTCCTCCTCTGATGCAGATACTGACTCCACCCAGGTCGTACTCTGTCCTGGGATTCTTGTCTCCAGTATGCTAACTTTGCATTTCTTTGCATTGAAGCCAAGCTGCCAGATTCTGGACCACCTCCCCAGCTTTTCCAGATCTTCGTGTAAGTCCTGTATCATCCGCGAATAGGCACATTTTGCTCTTAATGCTATCCCCAGTGTCACTGATGAAGACATTGAACAACACTGGCCCCAGCACCGATCCCTGTGGGACCCCCACTGGTTACCTCTCTGGTGCCAGATAACTCTCCCTCTACAACCACCCTCTGGGTTCTGCCCCTCAGTCAGTTCTCCACCCATCTGGCCATCTTTTCCCTAACCCAGAGATCCACCAACTTTCTGATCAACCTTTTGTGAGGCACAGAGTCAAAGGACTTGCTGAAATCAAGATAGAGAATGTCTGCTGATTGGCCCCTGCCTATCTTAGTAACACAGTCAAAGAAGTCAATCAGATTCATTTGACATGATCTACACCCCGCCATGAACCAATGCTTCCTCACATCCTGAAGACCATGCTCCTCTAGATATTCCACCAACCTTTCCTTTAATGTCTCTATGAGCTTGCCTACAGTGGAGGTCAGATTGTGACTGGTCATCCCTAGGTCATCCTTGGGACCGCTTTTGTGGAGGGGCACTACATGTGCTGTTCTCCAGTCCTGTGGTAACACGCCTGACTCTAATGAACTATTAAATAGGTCTGCCAGTTGTCTTGCCAGCTCTTCAGTCAGTTCCTTTAGTACCCTTGGATGTACTGTCCGGGCCTGGTGATTTGTCCACCTTCAATGCCGGCAGCCCCTCCTTCACTCTGTCCTCTATTACTACATCTGTGTTTCCTCTCCCCCTCCTGTTTTCTCTCCTGGAAGCACTGGTCCATTTTTCTCCCTGGTGAAGACAGAACAGAAGTATTCATTTAGTGTCTCTGCTCCCCCGCCCCCATTATTCTCCACTCACTCCACCCCTTTCTTAAGCCTAGCTGTCCCTTCCTTCCTTGTCCTTTTTCTCACTTTTATAGTTAAAGAAAGCCTTCTTCCCCTTAATTCCTTCAGCTATCTGCAGCTCCATCTGTGCCTTTGCTCGTTGGACTTTCTAACTTGCCTCACTAGCCAACCTTGGGTAATTTTCCCTATCCATGTCTCTTGGTCTTCCTGAATTTTCTGTAGGCAAGCCTCTTTTCCCTTACTGCCTTGGCAACCCAGAACTGAACCAGTTGTGCGCTTTGACCCTTGTGTTCTTCCCCCTGAGCCTAATGCGCTCATCTGCTGCAACCAGTATTCCTTCCTTAATGATGGACCACCTTTTATCCACCCCCATATCTGCTCTGATGCCTGCCAGATGGCTCCTTAGCACTTTAACCATTTTCCTGAAGTCCACCCTCCTAAAATCCAAGATTCTAGGAGCGTGGATATGTTGTTCATCCACACTCTTTGGCATGTCCCCTTCCACTTTAAGATGAACCAGAAGTCTTCAAGCCTGCTCCTCCCACCCACCCGGGTGGTATATACCTTGGCTGTGCCCCATGATGCCAGCTCTTACTTTCCACTGGAAGATTCAGGTTGCCTCCCTCATGCTCATGTATCTTGTAAACCCTGACTTTCAAACCTCCAGTTAATCTTAAAATTCGCATTGTTCGCGTTAGCGATTGCAAGTTTGCTGCTCCGATTATGGAAGACAAGTTTTCCCCCAGATTTTGTCAGTGCCTTTGCGGCCTGAAAATGTTGCTCACCGATTCCCACACTGCGTGTGTCTGTTGCCTCTGTGTCAACAATGACACCTCGAAATGAGATATGTGTCTCGACTTTCATCCCAATGTCCTCGACGACTGTCTCGCATGCCTGAAGCTGGGGAGTCCAGAAAAGAGGAACCCTCCAGTGAAAAACAAGGAGGCTCAGTGGGTAGTTTCCGTGGCTGCAGGACCCGCCGAGCAATTAGAACGCATGCAAGTGTTGGAGGAGGAAGTGGCTCGTGCTGCAGAGACTTCTTGGGACTTCTTCGTACCACTCAACGTGGGCTCCACTTTCTCGGGTTCCTTCCGAGATTTGTGCCAGTCTCTCCCGACCAAGGGAGAGGTGCTTGCGGGCTCACATGCCTCTCGATCCTGGAAGCGGGAGAAGAATCCGGGATCATCTTAGTCTCCACAGAGACGTTCTTGGGAGCGGGAGAGATCTCAATCCCAGGAATATGCTGTCTCGACTTCTTCAGTAGAGATCGCTGCTTCGGCTGCTGACTTTTCAGCTTTGCCGTCTGGTCAGTCGATCTGGTTATTGATCGACAATATTGAAATCGTGATCGATCCGGTCTCGCCAACTCCGGTCAACTATTTCCTTAATCGAACCCGAAATCTGGCCTTTCCAGATGATGGGACCTAGCCTGCTGGAACTCCCATCAAAGTGGTCCTTGATCCCAGGAAATCACCGGTCCTGCCAGTGTCTCCCGAGCGACCGAGTCGGCCAGTCCGATCTTGATCGAGGTCTCTGACCCCTCGACCGACAGGCCGAGGAAGAGCCATAAACACTCTAAAAAGAGGCAACGCCATCGGTCGTCCTCGGATGAGGAGGCTTCGGCAGAAACTCCGTCAGCACTACGAGGACCTCATTTGGCAACAGCTAATTTTTTTTTTTAATTCATAATTTTATTGAATTCCACTTTTTATTGTTAACATTACAAAACTATGCATGAAATCATACCGGCAAATGTAGATAATAAAGAAAATTACTTAGCAGAGCATATTATTAACTTAGAGTATAATTGGTTATTAAGAGGAACATTAATACAATAGCATGGCTAGCTTAAATAAGGAATAAAAATAAGTAAAAAAGGGACAAAGTTGGAAAAGAACAGGACAATAACAATAGCTAAAGAATAAATTAGGAGAAGGTATATCTTAAAACCTTAGATTACTTAAAAAAGGTTCCCATATAGACAGACATTTGTCTAAACGATTCATGTTTATGTAAGCTACTCTTTCATAACTGGCTCTGTTGTAAAGATCTTGGAGCCATTCCTTCACTGTTGGTATCTCTGTGCTCTTCCAGTGCCTCAAAATAATGTTTTTTGCTGTGATGAACGCTGCATGTAGCCATCATTTTTGAGAAAATGAGTGTTGTGATAACTCTGAGCAGATCCCTAGGATTGCAGATTTAGCTGAACATACAACCTTGCAGTTTACCATACCGCATATTACAAGTACTCCTTTCCAAAAAGGGGATAGTGTTGGACATGACCAGGGAATGTGAGATAGCATGCCCCTAACCATAAGGCACCTCCAGCACGTCGCCTTTTTTGACATGCCTAGTTTGACCATCTTGCATGGAGTGTAATATCACCTATGTATTATCTTGTACTGAATCAACCTCCCCTTAGCTTCCCTGCATGCCATTAATGACATGTTCCAAATTTCTTCCCATTCCTGTACAGATATTTGAGTTTGCAGTTCTTGCTGCCATGTATGACGCAATGTTGTGATAGGGTCTGGAGTAGAATCTAAAATCATTTTATATATTTTTTTTTTTGTGTCCATTATTAGTAGTGCATATTTAATCTAAAATATGGTTAGGAGGCAATATGGCCTCATTATTAGTTTGGGCTCTAAGGACATCATGAAGCTGCAGAAAGTTATGAAATTCTGTTCTTGGTAAATTATATTTTGCAGAGAGCTGAGAAAAGGACATTAGGGTGGCGCTGGTTGGGTCTATGATATCTTCAAGAAAAACAGTGCCCTTTGATTCCCAAAGTGACCAGTTCAAACATTTGTCTCTTTAGGATATGATTGCCCCAAAGTGGAAAATAAGGGGAGGACTTAGGATCTCATTATAATGCTGTGGCCACAGATTTCCAGGATTTGTTTGTCTGATTTAGTATAGGGTTTGAGTTAAATGGCCTAATTGATTCAGAAAATGAGGCAATTCTGGGATGACTTACCTTTAGTAAAGCTTTTTCTATCTGAACCCATCCTGGAGCATCCTGGTCTTTGTTTAACCGTAGTGATTTGACACACTGTGCTGTAATAAATGCATCATGTCGAAGTTTAAAATTGGGTAGACCAAACCCTCCTTTCTGTCTTGTCTGCTGTAATTTGGCCAGGGAAATTCTTGGTGGTTTACCATCCCATAAGAATTTCCTACATAGTCTATAAATCTGGTCAAAAAATATGCTGGGACGTGAACGGGTAGATGTTGCAGCAAATAGTACATTCCTGGTGCAGTCATCATGTTGATTGCTTGAGTTTTCCCAAAAAAAGATAATAGCATTTTGTTCCATCATGTAAAGTCTGCATCTGTCTTTTCTAATAGTGTGGTAAAGTTGCTGGATATGATTTGTGAAATATTTGAGGTAATTACAATACCTAGGAACTTAATACCCAGAGTAGTTATTTTAATGTTGTTTTTGAGGTAGACAATTTTTTAAGTTTACGTGCCAAAAGTTTTCCTTGTGCCTCCCCTGCCTCCCAATAAGCTTGTTTTAGATGAAATAGAGCAAATTCTGCTTTTTGGTTAAGTATCGTATTGATTTCACATTTAAGGTTAACAGTATCTCTGTACAGGTTACAGTTCTTTGCCCCTGTAGATTTGAACTGTTCCTCTTTTGTTTTCAGGTTCTGTTCCAGTTTTTTGAATTCAGCCACCTTAAGTTTCTTTTTATGGGATGAGAATGAAATTATGCAACCCCTGACATAAGCTTTAAATGCATCCCACAGGATTTTTACTGTAACTTCTTTGTTGTCGTTCCAGTCAAAGAAGTTTTTGATTTCTTCTGCTAGCCAGCCCGGGAAATTGTATTTTAGTAAGCTGCTGTTAAATTTCCAGTGTCTTTCTGAGGGTGAGGTTTGGCTTAGTGTGATTCCCATGGAGACTGGAGCATGATCTGATATAACTATGCTGTTTGACTGGAAGTCAAACCTGGTAGGAGTGATTTGGCTTGAAATACATAATCCAACCTACTGTAAGCGCCATGTCTGTTGGAGTGAAATGTGTAGTCCCTGCCTTTTGGGTGCATGATTCTCCACGCATCAATAAGACTGAATTCTTTACAAAATGTACCAAAATTCTTAGAAGAACCAGAGTGGTCTATTGGATTAGCATAAGTGCAATCCATAAATATGTCAGCAACTGTGTTCATATCTCCTGCTATAATTAACTCACCATGAGCACTATTGCTAATTGTGTCTGCCATAGAAGTGAAGAATTCAGACTGATTTTTATTTGGTGCCTAAATGTCGACCAGAGAAATCTTTTTATCCTCTAATCTGATGTTAACTATAATGAATCTACCAGCTGTATCAGTAATGCTCGAGTCTACCACAACATTTAATTTTTTATGGAATAAGATACATACCCCTCTGCTCTTTGAGTTAAATGCGCTACTATGTACTGACCCCACCCATGATTTTTGCAGCTCAGCTGTTTCTTCACTGATTAGGTGAGTTTCTTGAAGAAAGGCTGTATCTGCCTTTATAGACTTCAGGTATGCTAGGACTTTTGTTCTTTTCACTGGGTTATTACACCTTTGAATGTTCCATGAAACCACATTAATAGTCTGGTTATTTGAGGACATACTCGACAATGAAGGAAATGGCTAGTGACAGTGTGACAAACTTTGTATGTTATGGCAACACACCCTGTAAGGCCACAAATGGCACAAGTGATGTTATATACTATATTGACTCTTGCTAATGAGTCTAGATGCAGAGATAGAATTAGAAATATTTTTTCTGCTGTAGGACTACTAGAGCCCTGATGACAGCCATTCAACATGTGGAGAACCAATTAAACAGCCATATACATTAGCAAGGCATTTTGATCAGTGAATTTTGACTGGGCACAAGCAGACTCCAGCTTCTACATCGGCCATTACCTGGCTTTCATCCCTTAGGCCGAAGCGGACTCCTTCGGAGCCGATTAAATCTGTTCCTCAGCCCGCAGAGCCAGAAAAACCACCAGTTCGGGCCAAACGGTCTCTCCACTGATTGTGGTGGAACCACCGCCCAAACAGCCTGTGGGAGGGGCTCCTTCCAAGGAAGATAGACCAAACACCGGGCTTCCCTGGTGGTTGTCAGTCACGGTCACCCCAGACTGCCCTCGGCAGGTCAAAGATGACCTGGGTGGTCGTCTATTATACCCGGATTCTCGTATTCAGACGTCACCGGCTTGCATTCTCATCCAGGTGATGATGAAATCAACCATTGGCTTAGAGACGGAGGAAGGTCCCTCATCTTTTTAAGGGATTCTTTGCCTTATCTCTGAATCTACAGGGATGCCCCTGGAGCCAATCCAGAAGAAGGTGGAGTACCCTCTTACAGACATCTTTAAGAGAGGGATACCCCGACAGAAGCCTTTCCTGTGGCTGAGGCTCTTGTTGCCCGGCTCTAGAACTTTGGCAGCACCCAGCCTCTTGTCCAGCTCTGTCTGCCCGCATGGCCCACAAGTATGCGGTGCCCATGGGGTCCCTTACCGGGTTCACAGAGCACCCTTCGGCCAAGAGCCTGGTGATCGCCTTTGCGTTCAGGCATACTGGCAGTTCTGCTGACACTGACCGACCTCCTGATAGAGTCCAAGCTTTTGGACCATTCAGCCAGGAAGGTCTAAGTGGCTTCCTCCTTGGGCCTTCGTCAGGCAAGTTCGGCCATCATCATGGCATGCTTCTCTCACACCCTTTTAGGGTTGCTGGATGAAGTCCTCCCACATCTCCCTGCAGACATGCAGACCACAGTCAAGCAGGTCCAGGATCAGGGCCGAGCTGGTGCCAAACAGCAGCTTCAGATGGCCTTGGACATGGAGGATTCTTGTGCCCGCTCGATGGCTGCTGTGGTTGCCTCTCGTTGCAGGGCTTGGCTGAGACTCTCTTCCTTTCCAGCGGATACTCTGCACAAACTAGCTGACATGCCCTTCCTTGGGACAGATTTGTTCGTCCCAGGAGTGGCTGGTCACCTTCAGTTCATTGAGCAGTCCAGCGCCATCTTGGATGCTGCTTCTGCCAAAGGTTCTTTGGGCAAGGACCAGCAGAAGAAAAAGAAGCCTTTTTGACATTCTTCCCCTGCAGCTCAGCAGTCTTCCTTTCAAGGTGGACAGCAGCACCAGAAACAGCAGCAGGCTCATGCTTGGTGCCCCCTGCCCAAGCTCAGACCCCAAAAGGAGGCCGTGGTTCAGGTCCTGGAGCCTCCTATCCAAGCCTGCTCAGTGACTGGGTGGGGGCTGTCAACCCCTCCCATCACCTCAGCTCTGGGTCCTCCCATTGGGGGCCGTCTCTGCCACTTCCTTTCTGCCTGGTCCACTGTCACTTTGGACAGGTGGGTTCTCAAAGTGATCGGTCAAGGACTGCCTCTGGAGTTCGAGCAGTGCCCTCCAAGCCAAGCCCATGCCCCTTGGAGGAAAGAGTATCCACTCAGACCCAGTCAGCTCTCCGAGACTAGATTGCTTAGCTCCTCCTCAAGGAGGCAGTAACTCCAGTGGCGGATCCTCCAGCAGACCCAGGCTTTGTCTCCAAGTACTTCCTGGTGCCCAAGCGGACAGGGGGCTGGCACCCCATTCTAGACCTGCACAGCCCCTTTTGGATGGTCACTCTGTCCTAGCTCATACCATCCTTGGAGCGAAACATGTTGTTCTGTTCACTGGATCTGCAGGACGTGTTCTTTTATGTACCAATCCGTCTGTCCCATTAGCAGTTCCTCCACTTCAGGGTTGAAGGGACCCGGTACGAGTTCCAAGCCATGCCGTTCAGCCTGTCATCGGCCCCACAGGTCTTCACCAAATGCATTGCAGTGGTGGCGGCCTATCTCGGGTGTCTGGGCAGGGGGCAGGATCTATCCTTACCTCAACGATTGCCTCCTAGCAGGTTCCAGCCAGCAGGAGGTGGAGAGGTCCAGGGACCTGGCCCTCCAGACCTGCTCCCTATTCGGCCTACTGATCAACAAGGCCAAGTCTGAACTTGTGCCTTCTCAGGTGATGGACTTTATCGGGGCAGAAATTGACTCTTGTCAAGTCAGAGCTCTGCTCCCGGTGGACAGGGCAGAGGTTCTTTCCTCCTTTGCCCAATCATTTCTGGTTGGGCAATTGCGCCCTGTCCGGGACTTCCTGCGCCTTCTGGGTTACATGGCTGCATTCACCTCAGTGGTCCGTTGTGACCGATGGCACATGCGCTCCCTCCAATGGGAGCTGGCCACCCTGTGGACTCGGTGCCATGGTCATTTCGACCAGCTGATCACTGTAACCCAGAAGATGTTTGACGCTCTCCAATGGTGGACTGCCCCAGACCGGTTGCAGGAAGGGATCCCATTTGTTCGCCCCGAGCTGACGGTCATCCTCATGACCGATGCCTCTTTCATGGGCTGGGGAGCCCACATGGGGGACAAAAGGGCCCACAGGCTCTGGACCCC
The DNA here is from genome assembly GCA_016271365.2 of Neoceratodus forsteri. NCBI lineage: Eukaryota > Metazoa > Chordata > Ceratodontiformes > Ceratodontidae > Neoceratodus > Neoceratodus forsteri. Next base: position 516,509,715 of record CM028136.1, on the reverse strand, counting down.
CCGAGGAGTCCCTATGCCACATCAACCTGTTGAAGCTCAGAGCAGTCAGACTGGCATTGTCAACTTTCGCTCCTCAGCTCTGGGGTCAATTGGTTCAAGTCCAGATGGACAATACCACAACCATGTACTGCTTCAACAAACAGGGCGGCACGCACTCTCATCTGCTGTGCAGGGAGGCGCTCTACATCTGGACCCTCGTGAGGCAGATCTCCTTGCCATCCATGTGGCAGGAGCCTCAAACCATCTGGCGGATGCTCTCAACTGCTTAGGCCAGACATCCCACAAGTGGTCTCTCCATCCAGAGGTAGCTTACAGCCTGCTCTCCCTCTGGGGCAAACTGATGGTGGACCTGTTTGCCTCCAGGGAAAACACCAAGCTGAGGCTGTTTCATGCCCACTCCCCACCAGCAGGGCTCACTGCAGTGGGACGCCTTCTTGAGGCCATGGACCCCAGTCCTCCTCTACACCTTCCCTTCATTTCCCTTAATCCACAAGGTGCTCCTCAAGGTGAGGAGGGACAAGGAGCAGGTGATTCTGGTAGCCCCAGACTGGCCACGCCAGTTCTGGTATCCAGATCTCCTCAGCCTCAGCTGCAGGTACCTGGAGCGGCTTCCAGCATGCCCAGGCCTGATATCACTCAATCAGGGGAAGGTATTCATCCAGACCAGTCCCTGCACCCACAGCCTGGTACCTGAGTGGTTGTGTCTATGCCTGTCTCTGAAGATGTCTACCCTGGTGGTGGCATCCAGTGAATCACCAGAAATGTTATCTTCCCATGAATAAAGTTTTCTGTTTGGTGTTGGGGTAAGGGCCTGGACCCTTTATCCTGTCTAGTGGCTAACATTCTCGACTACCTTTGGTCTCTCTCCAAAGGGGGTCTATGGTCATCGACCCTTAGGGTACACCTGGCAGCTATCTGTGCTTACGGGATGGTCAGCCGATGCTGGCGCAGGAGACAGTGGTCAGGCGCTTTTTCAAAGGCTTGGATCACATATCCCTTCCAGTGCATGAACCTCTACCTCCATGAGATCTTCTGCTGGTACTGGCAAAGCTCATGGGCAAGCCATTCGAACAAATGCACAAGTGTGCCTTGTCACACTTGTCGTGGAAGACTGCGCTCCTGGTGGCTATCATGTCTGCCAGAAGGACAGGGGAGCTCCAGGCACTTTTGGTGGACTCCCCTTATCTGGTCTTCCACAGGGACAAGGTTGTCCTACGCCCCCACCCGAAATTCCTTCCGAAGATGTTGTCAGAGTTTCACCGTAGCCAGGTGTTAACCCTGTCAGTATACTACCCTAATTACACCTCGGAGGCCAAGTAGAGGCTCCGTACTTTGGATCTGAGATGTGCGGTCTCCTACTACAAGGAGAGGACGGCAGATATTCGGTGGGAGGTTTGCTAGCTGTTTGTCTCCTATGCTGAAGCTGCTTCTGGCAGACCTGCAGCAAAACAGACTATTGCAAAATGGATCACATCACGCATAGGTCTGTGCTACGAGTTGGCGGGCAAGGAGCCTCCCAGAGGGATAAGAGCTCATTCTACCCGCCATACTGCTGCATCAGGGCCATCCTTATCCAGGAAATCTGTCGGGCTGCTACCTGGAAGTCGGCAAACACCTTCATCACCCGCTACCACATCAACCTTGAGTCATGCCATGATGCTGGTTTTGGGGCCTTAGTTCTCCAGTCTTTGTTCCCTAAGTAGGTGGTGTGCACCTTGCCTCCCTCCTCCCAGAGAACTGCTAGGACTCTGCCAAAGAGTGTGGATGAACAACATATCCACGCTCCTAGAAAAACAGGTTACTCACCTGTAACAGTAGATCTTCCACGGAATGGTCTCTTGTAGTAAGTCATTACTTCTGGGAGTTCCCGATAGGTGGCGCTCTAACCCGGCAGTTTCTTCTAGCAGTCTCCACACCAGGGACCACCCATACAACCTCACTTCCTGGGCTGTGCCTATAAATGTGGGTGATCCCTGGTAGTCTGTTCATTTTCCTGCTGGCTTCAGCTCAGACAGTGGCTTACTCTTCTGCCAGCAGTCTCTGATGTAGATTGAACCCATAGCTTGGGATGCCTGGGCTTCGTACACGGCACCATATTCCTGTGCTCAGCCAAGAGCTTTACAATGGATGTTTCCCTGTTACAGACTTGGGGTGCTTGATCAGAGGGCTCTAAAACCTCAGAGTCCTCTTCAGTAAGCAAAATAGGAAGGAAATACCTTCACCTAAAGTTCTGCCTGACTGCCCTTCAACAGTTGTATCTCCTAAACATGCATCATCAAGAAAACATTCTTTGTCGATGGGCAATATCCCCCCGTTGACGGCAGGCACTGCTTCATCAAAAGAACATAGAAGTTCAGCTTCACATAGAAAGGAATGTTTGTCAACAGGACAACATTTCTCAGCTCCCCCATCGACGAAACCACAAGCACCGTCGATGATGGAGGTCCTGCTGCATTCATCTTCGATGGGGCACACTCCCCCGTCGATGAGAGGACTCCACAAGACATTCTCATCAATGAGAACACCTTCTCCGTCAACAGAGCACACTCGATTTGCTTCATCGTCGATGGGGCTTCCTCCCTTGTCAACGAGACATGCTCCTAAACCTCCATCGTCTATGAGAAGTATACCACCATTGATGGAGCATGCATTTGCCTTCTCACAGTCAGCGACGCACTTTCCATCATCAATTGAGCATGTCCCTACTGTTCCATCAACAAAGAGCAGCATCCCGCCATCGATGGAGCATGCACCGATTTCCCCATCATCGATGAGGAGTATTCCACTGTCAACCGAGCATGCATTCACTTATCCATCATCAATAAGACACATTACAACATCGACTGGGCATGCTTCTGTTCCTCTTCTGTTGATGGGACTGATCCCACCGTCGACGGAGCAGTCCCTATAGCATAGAACAGCACCTTTACCAGCATATAATACATTTATGGAAGATCCTTATAAACATTTAACCATGAAAAACATGAAATATTTTACAAAAATGCATCAAAAGATACTTATGGGGCTGCATCACCACAAAATAAAGGATCGTATACTAAGGAATGCAGAGGCAAACCAGTCCCATTTACAGTCATGCATGATGCTCAGACACCAGTCCTTGATGAACAAAATTCTCAAAGATGTACTGGATCACATTATCGGGAGGCACAAATTGATCCCCCAACTCCGAGTACACAGGGCTCAGAACCCGCTTACATGACAAGTCCATCCTCACAAGTGCCAAATATAGAAGAAATTGTAAATAAAGTGTTGAATTCTATAGCTTTTGATTATACACCCACTCCATTAAAAAACCCTCAATCACAGACTGCATCTCCGCCTCCATCAAAACAGGCATGCACAGAGCTAGAACGCTCGCCATTTCTGCCTCCTCATGAATATTCTGAGGATTATTTGTCAGAATCTCATATAATTTTGGAACCTTCCAAAGACACAAATTATGATGGTTCCCATGCTAGAAGAGGGCCTGAGTCCCCATATTCTATTCCATCGTACTGGGATGAAGAAATTTTAGAAACACTAAAGGTCATTTCCCCACCGGATGACCCCTTATTCCCAGAAATTATGTTACAAATACAAAAAACAATGGGGTTTACCACAACAGAACAAGACAGATTCCTAAGTAAAGATATGGCTGAATATCTTGACATCCCGCAAGAACTTATCCGGGCAGTCCCTCCCTTTATACCAACGTTCAGAAATGCAATTATTGAAGCATGGAGTCAACCCATAGCTGCACAGGAGCTACCTAGAAAAGCGCATAGGCTTTATTAGGCTCCTCTTGATTATCAATATTTAACAAATATTCCCACTGCGGATTCTGTGGTTATTGCAGCCATTCACAGCCACACTGGCAAACCTAAACATACAAGTACAGTACCTCCTGAAAAAGACTCTAAACATTTTTATTATATGGAAAAGAAAGTGTTTGCTCTAAACACATTAAATATTAGAATACTTAACTACATGGGACATATGCTGAAATTCCGGTGTACGGTGGACACCTCTGCTGGGGACATTATAACTAAATGACCTACATCTCCTGAAAAAGAGCAACTCGCTTTCATGATGAACACACTTACTTCCTTCTCTCGACATTTAATAATATCAGGATATGGCATTGCCGACGCTTCGGCTAGAGCCTCTGCAGTCAGTATTCTTATACGCTGTCAGGCATGGCTCCGAGACTCAGGGCTAGCACCTGATATTCAACATAAAGTGGCTAATGCTCCTTTTTCTGGTGACCATCTCTTTGGCCCAGGGGTACAAACAATACTGGACAACCTGCCAGCCTCAGGCAGACAACTAAAAACAGCACAATTTATGTACCACAAACCACGTCCTCAGTATAATTATTCATTTAAAACTGGAAATTACTCTAACCAAAGAGGAAACTTCAGAAGCAAAGAACGAATGACAAGGAACGCATCTAAACTGACCCATGGCCGCTCCTGAGGATGGCCATGTGCCTCTTCCTCTCATTAAAAAAACTTCAGACTACGCCCTGGTCTCCTCTTCTAGGCCTCGGAGACCTTTTTCTGGGGGCTTTGTTTCGAAATTATGCTGAAGCCTTTCCCATGAGGCTTTATACATCTAGCCACTTCTTGAGGTATCACTGTTACAGGCCATTACGGTCATCCCTTCAGGATGCCTCTCTGCCTATTGTGCATCGGACCCTCATGTCCCTCCCATGAACAGGACCTGCTACTACTCACATACTGAGAAACAATCTCTGTATCCTGATATTATAATATGGATCATATCATTCTTACCAAACTTTCTACTTCTACATGCGGTTTTCACCTGGCCATAGATAAAGGCCACAGGAACAATGGTGAGTGCATATATATTATAAACATTATAAACTCTGCAAGACTTATCGATTTTCTGACCCACGCTACTTGGACAACAAAATGTGGACATGTCACAAATCTTATGACTTTTTCTCCGATTAACATGTTTGGCATCTCAAAGATGAGATCTAATGGCTCATAATGTGCAGTTATCCAGATCATTATGTAAACTTCTGTTCACCCGACAGCATAAATAAAGGGTTTACACCTAACAAGGCTACAAGCCCTGGCATACTTGGGCCCCCCTTGCAGATGAGAGTACTAATACACGATGGAACTGACTACATCTCTCTGTTGCATTCCATGTCTTTACCCTAAAACAGGTACAATATTGACTACAACAATACTACTGACTCTAAAGAGCCACTGGATTAGATTATGAAATAGATGCATTGTTTCATTTCACAACATCATTGTTTGCTACTTATTTATGCCAAAATGGATACATTTCTCTAATGACTTGACAGACATGGCAAAAAAACTGTACTAACTTGCTACATTGTAGCAATACAAAATAATAACATTGTATTATTTAGGTTACTGTTCAAAACTCAGAACCCAATAGACTTTGACATATACTGTCTTTTCCAGTGCATGCCACCGAGACCTACCAGTTACTCCATTATATGGCTGAATTTCTTCTGATTTATTACAGTATCTGATATGCCATACCCTGATCGGGTTTACATCTGCTTTACTCATCTGACGATGCCCAGTAATAGCCAGTCTAGCTTGTCTTTCAGCCATAACCCTGTAACGAATACTATAATGGAGTACTTACAGATAGAATACAAAATTCTCTTTATATGCTGATGTACTGCTCTCAGCTCCTATCGGTCCTAAGACCACACTATATGTAAGGCAGAATGCCATATCTTGCCACCCACTGCTATATAACTGCTTGGGACTCTCCCAGAAGTAATGACTTACTGCAAGAGATCATTCCGTGGAAGATAGATCAGTTACACAAAGATTTTTGCCGTAACAGTAGCTCTTCTAGGAATGTCTCTTGCAGTAAATTGCTTCCCTCCCTCTGACTCCTTGCCGTTTTGTAACAGGGAAAACAATGTAAGGTCGGGAGGCTTTGGTACCTCGGTTCCCCTCGGTCCCTCGCCTTCATGAGCTGAAACTGGCAGGGAACAGAGACTACCGGGGACCACCCACTTTAATAGGCACAGCCCGGGAAGTGAGGTTATGTGGGTGGTCCCTGGTGTGGAGACTGCTAGAAGAAACTGACATGTTAGGCGCCACCTGTCGGGAACTCCCAGTAGTAATGACTTACTGCAAGAGACATTCCTAGAAGATCTACTGTTACAGCAAAAGTCTTCACGTAACTGATCTTTCTGGGAGTGGTATGTTGCTCATCCACACGGACCCACCCGACCTCCCTGGCTGTAGACACACACAACCTGGCTTCCAGCAGGCTAAGATCTGACGTCATGGGGCAGAGCCAAGGTATATACCACCCAGGTGGGTGGGAGGAGCCAGCTTGAAGACTTCCGGTTCATCTTAAAATGGACGGTGACATGCCAAAGAATGTGGATGAACAACATATACCACTCCTAGAATTACTGTTACAGGTGAATAACCTGTTTTATTTGGTCTTGGGATGCTTTCCCTGCCCATATCCAACTGGAACCACACTGTGCAATGGTCACTTCCACCCAGTGGCTCTCTGACCATTATTTCCTATACGTGCTCCCCATTTGTGAGCACCAGATCAAGAATTGCCTTAGCTCTTGTTGATTCTGTAATGTCCTGAGTCAGGAACCCGCTCTGCTGTCCTTCCAGGATCACCTGACTCCTAGCACATGTTGTGGATGGTATGCTCCAGTCCACCTTGGGCAGGTTGAGGTCCCCCACAATTACCACCTCTCCTTTCCCTGCAGCTTCCAATATTTGTGAGCTCAGTTCCTTGTCCCTCTTCTCATCCTGATTGGGTGGTCTGTAAACCATCCCAACCTCATCTTTCTTCCTCTGTTGGACCTTAACTGAGCCCATAATGCCTCTACCTCCCCTTCCTCTGACTTCTCCCTCGTACAAGTTATTCTCTCCCTGATATAAACTGCCTCCCCTCCTCCCCTTCCCGACTACTCTGTCCGTCCTGTATAGTTTATATCCTGGGATCACAAGGTCCCAGTCATGGAGTGATGTTGCCCAAGTCATTCAGATGGGGTAGAATACCTATATGCCCATCCTGGCAGTAAAAGAGTGGGCCAAGTAGCTGCTTGAGAGAGGTCCATAGTGTCCTGTGCAAAGCCCTTTGAAAAGGACTCTAGGAAACTGGAAACTATGGCCAAAAAAATGTATACAACAAATTCCTGCTGGCACTGACTGGGAAGGTGGAAGGAGAGGGGGCACATGACCTAGGTACCACAGCAAAGTCAGCTCTGCACACTACTATATACAAGTTCCACATGGCTGTGGACATCAGTGACTCTGCTTCAGTGATCTTAGTCCATACTGTGGCATTTCTCCAATTGTTTAAGCAGGTGAGACACACTAAGCTGAAAGCTTGTTTACAGATGCAACCTGGGAGCACAGGGAAGTTGAGTGACTTGCTCAAGGTCACACAGTATGCAGGTGGGGGCTGTGGGATTCAAACCCAGGTATCTAGATTTGCAGCTCAGAGCCTTAAACCACTGCGCTATACTCTCCTGGTTAAAGGCAACCATCCTTTCCCAGGACACCCAAACCAAGGGCATGGATTTCCACTTTAAAGGAAATGCACTGTTTGGTGACAAAACATAGGAATACCTGAAAAAAAGTGGTCACGTACAAGACCCCTTGTGAAAATAACACTGATAAAGAAAAGGCCTCCACTTCCTGGTGGGAGCTACTACCCTAGACTCTACGCCCTTTGAGTACCAGCCCCAAAGAGGTTGTTACGAGGGCATAGGCAGGAAGGGCACCAGCCCTCAAGTCACAGCTAAAACAAACCCCTGAAAATTCCCTAATCTTTGCCAGTTAGGGGCAAGCTGGTTCACTACTTCCAGGAATGGGTAAAACTTACCACAGACCATTGGGTCCTGGAAGTAGTAGGTTGGGGAGTGTCCCTGCAGGTCAAGAGGTTTCCAAAACTACAATCCAAAAAGTTCCTAGGTCACCCACGAGCAGAAATAATTCTGCTCGACCTGGAAGCAAAGAAACTGCTGTAGGCAAAGGCAGTTGAATAGGTCACTGCCTCACAGTGGGGCAAGGGACTGTTCTCAAGGTACTTCCTCGCCCACAAGAAAAATGCGACCCATTTTAGACATAAAATATATGAACAAGCATATATAAAAAAGGAAAGATTCAAGATGGTTACACTGGGTGCAGTGATACCATCCTTACAATTAGGGGATTGGCTAGGGTCACTGGATCTGAAAGATACCTGTTCCACATTCCAGTTAGATCTACCCACAGAAAATACCTCTGGTTCAGGCTAGGAAACTACCAGTACCAGTTTGTAGCTCTTCCCTTTGGTGTAATTTCAGCACTGAGGATCTTCACAAAGTGCCCAGTAGTGATTGCAGCACATCTGAAAAAAGCAAGGTGTGGTGGTTTTTCGCTGCTTAGACAACTGGCTAGTCTCAGGGAAAACAGAAGAAGGAATTCAAACAACATGAAGTCTTGCTATATTATGACACATGCAGTGAGTCCCAACCTTCGAACTGCTCCAGAGGTAAAAGAGTTAACTTTCCATGCCAGGCATGGAACTTTGAGCTCGAGCTCGGTTGAAAACTCTGTCTGTTGTTCTTCAAACTCAAACTGTCAGATTCTTTACTCCGCCTCACTGAACAGTCGCTCCGGAGATTTCTCCTTCCGCTCGGTTCATTTCGTCGGTTAAAGTATTAATTTTTCAGTTTTTTAACCGAATTTAAACCGCAACCGGTCGGTTCAAGCTCTGTCTGTGGTATTTGTGAGTACTAGATAGGTTTTACATTTACTTTCTGTGTGGAACTTGTAAAATGGTTTTATCGGTTCAGTTTGAACCGATCAGGTTGTTTTAAATACATTTATTTGTCTTTTAGAGTGCGGTTCCCGGTTCTTATCGGTTCTAAAAAACAAACGGATTTCATTACGGTTTTTTCCACGACCCGTGACACGGTTGGGAACCGATAAGAGAGTCTTGTTTATGGATTGCCATAACCAAGGTTTTTTGGTTAGGGCTGGCACTATGTCTGAGAAACCCAAAAGAAAACCGAGCCCACTGGTTTCAACATTGCAGTGTCTGTGGGGAAGTCTTGCTAAGGCTGACTCCCACACCACCTGTGTTTATTGTCTGGGGTTTGACCACCTCAATGCAGACTGCCAGATTTGTAAAAGTTTCCTGCAGCTACCCTGGAGAAAAGAGTTGGTAGGCTCAGGAAAGGGAGGCCAAAAAGTCTGCTGAACTGACTGGCCAGCCCGGTTCGGGTTGAAACTGAACCGGGAGGGAGTGCCTCTGACCAGGGCGAGACTTCCTCGGGCAAGGAGAGCCGACTCGGAGGAGTCGGTTCCAGCAAAAGGACTAGAAAATCAGCTGGTGTGGAGCCAAAACTTCCCTCTCCAACCGCTGAAGAAATAGCCAAAGCGATTAAAATTGTCCAGTCGCTTTCCCTGGTTCCAACCAAACCGGCACCATCAGGTAAGCGTACGGTTCGGTCGGTTCCACCGGTTCAAGAGTATGATTTAGAGGAATTTTATGAACCGGAGGTGGGGGAAGAGGAGTATGAGGAGAGCTGAATGTGGATTTGAAAGTCTGGATGTGCCCATTGAACCGGACATCTCCCCAGACAGACCTTCAGGTGCGTCTTCCCCTAGGCTTTCTGAGTCCCCTTTTCATTTTATGTTTTATAAAAAAGTGGGTGAAACCCTCCAGCTCCCTATGGAGGAAGCTGTGGATGATCAAGAAGAGCCTGACTATGTAGAAATGATGGATATCCCAGAGTCTGAGACTGTCTATTACTTTGCATAAATCTTTTGGGAAACAGAAAGTAAAAAATTCTAAAAACTCCTGACACTATACCTCCTGTGGATAAAAGAATGGACAAGAGGTACACATCATCAGGCTCTGATACAGAGTTCCTTACACAACAATGCAGCCATGTTGGGATAGTGCGGGCTGCAGCCTGAGACAAAGCAAATATTCCCTTGGCCTCACACCCCCCCTGACAAGGACTCCAGGAGGATTGATGCCATGGCAAAGAAACAGTACATGGCAGCATCCTTGGAACTCAGACAGGCAAATTATATGGCTTATGTTGCTAGATACCAGAAATCCAGATGGGACACTGTTATGGCTCTAGCAAAGCAGGTCCCTGGCCAGCTTGCCAAGGAGCTGGAGCAGGTGGCTGCTGATGGTATTGAGGCATCTAAGGAGCAATTTCATGCTGCAGTGGACTCTAATGATGTGTCATCAAGAGTCATGGCTACATCTGTGGCTCTTCGCAGAATGGCTTGGCTCAGATGTACTAGCCTGTCACAGGATACCCAGACTAAGGCCATGGATTTTCCTGTTGTGGGTAATTCTCTGTTTGGGGAGCAGACAGAGAATTACATGAAGAAAATGGATGAGTATAGGACCACCTATAGGAGTGCACACGCCAAGGAAAGGCAGGCCACTCCTCAAAGGCAGCTTTGCAGGGGCAGGCCTTTTATAGGCCTGTTTACCAAGCCCAGGCCTCCTCTTCAGCTTATGCCCAGAGGGGGTTCTTTAGAGGGAGAGGCAGATGGGGTACAAGCAGACCTGCTTCCACTCCTCAGCCTAAAGCCCCTGCCAAGCAGGCACCCAGATGGGGTGGCCAGGGTCGATTCTCCACTACCGGTAGGGGGCAGGCTGGCTTACTTTATCCAGGACTGGAAGTCTCTAACATCAGACAAGTGGGTCCTGGAAGTAGTAAGCCAGGGACTGGTTCTCAGCTTTAAAAAATTTCCAAAGATGAGAGCCAGATCCTTTCCACCTGCAAATCCATCAGAGGCTCTTGCCCTAGAGGCAGAAGTTTCTACCCTCCTGGCTCTCAGAGCTGTGGAAAGGGTTCCACCCCTACTTCAGGTACTTCCTTACCCCAAAAAAGACAGGAGAATGGAGGCCCATCCTGGATCTCAGATACCTAAACAAGCACCAAAAAAAAAAAAAACAAAATTCAAAATGATGACTCTGGGAATTATTTTACCCTCTCTAAGGCCAGGGGACTGGCTAGCGTCCCTGGACCTCAAGGATGCCTACTTCCATGTTCTCATCAGAAGTTCCCATCGAAAATACCTCAGATTTGAACTGCCCTCAGGCCATTACCAGTTCAGAGCAATACCCTTCGGCCTCACCTCTGCCCCAAGGGTATTCACAAAATGCCTGGCAGTAGCAGTTGCCCACTTAAGAAGGCAAAAAATTGCCATCTTTCCTTACCTGGACGATTGGCTCATAGTAGGCCAGTCTCCAGACCAAGTCAAATTACATCTTCAGGTAACTCAGCAACTGCTTACTTCTCTAGGTTTCCTTCTCAATCTTCCAAAGTCAGTCTCTAGAGCCTGTTCAGCTTCTCACCTTTATAGGGGCAGAACTGAACACAAAAGAAGCCAGAGCCTTCCTTCCTCTGGAAAGAGCAAGGACCCTGATCTCTCTGGCCTCCTCTTTCACCCTGCGGGTCTCTCGACCAGCAAGGCATTTTCTTCAGCTCCTGGGACACATGGCTGCTTCGACAGCAGTAGTGCAGGGAGCAAGATTTCAGATGAGGGACATCCAGTTCCATTTGAGAGCCTTTTGGTCTCAAAGGAGAGACCCTCTAACCAAATTGATCCCAGTGACTCGAACCCTGATCCAAGCCCTTCAGTGGTGGCAGGACCAGAGCAATCTGAGACAGGGGGTTCCCTTCGCCCCTCAGTCTCATTCTCTGATCCTTACTTCAGATGCATCCCTCTTGGGGTGGAGAGCCCACATGGGCGACCTCACTACCCAGGGATTGTGGTCCCCTCAGGAATCTCTGCTCCACATCAATCTGTTGGAACTCACAGCAGTTTTTCTAGCACTTCAAGCTTTTTCCAAATCTGTTCAGAACAAAGTTATTCAGGTCAGAACAGACAATACCACCACAATGTGGTACATCAACAAGCAAGGGGGCACTTGGTCTACGGCCTTGTGCACCAAAGCAATGAAGTTGTGGTCTCTGGCTTACTCTCTGAACACCTCCCTTATGGCAGTTCACCTCCCAGGCAAGGACAATGTCCTGGCGGATGCTCTCAGCAGGATTTCCCAGGGCCATCATGAATGGTCACTATATCCCCTAATACTGGAGGTAGTATTTGCCAGATGGGGCACCCCGCAGATAGATCTTTTTGCAGCCCCAGACAATCACCAACTTCCCCTTTTTGCTGCAGGCCCCCAGTGTTGGACTCAGTCCCTCTGGATGCCTTCCTTCTCAGTTGGGAAGGAAGTTTCTCTATGCCTTCCCCCTTCCCTCTTCTGTTCAAGGTGCTAGTCAAAATCAGATCTCAATCCTGCAAGATGATCCTGATTGCTCCAGACTGGTCCAGACAGCCCTGGTACCCACTCCTTATGTCCTTAGCAGTCCACCTTCCCCTGTGTCTTCCCAGGAATCACAACCTGTTGACCTGTGCTCAGGGGAGAGTTTGGTACCCGAACCTCAAATCTCTCAATCTCAAGGCCTGGCTCTTGAAGAGTTAGTTTGCTGACCTACACCTCTCCCAAGGTGTATTGGATATCCTGAAGGCTTTGAGGAAGCCTTCCACCAGGGCTACTTATAATTCCAAATGGAAGAGATTTTCCATATGGTGCTCTGGAAAACATATTTCCCCAGAATCTGCTGATCTACCCACAGTCCTGGATTATATGGTCCATTTAAATACTCTGGGGCTGAGACCAGCTACCTTAAAAGTGCTCCTGGCAGCTGTCTGCTTTCTTATCAGCAGGTAAACCCTCTTCGCTTTCAGCTCATCCTGTATTCTCCAAGTTATTCAAGGGGTTGCTTCACACCAACCCTCCATTCAGGGACCCTGCCCCTTCCTGGGATCTTAATATTTGCATTGCCCAGCTTATGCAACCCCCTTTTGAGCCCTTGTCTTCAGCAGAGCTTAAGTACTTGACATGGAAAACTGTGTTTTTGGTAGCCATCACTTCTGCCAGATGCATAAGCGAATTACAAGCATTGTCAGTGGAGCCTGATTTTATCTCCTTTCATAGAGATAAGGTGGTCCTCAGGACTAACAGAAAGTTCTTGCCTAAGGTGGTTTCAGATTTCCACCTTAATCAATCTATGTCTCTCCCTGTGTACTTCACTGACCATTCCTCCTCTGGCGAGAGCAGACTGCACAGTTTAGATGTCAAAAGAGCCCTTAGTTACTACATAGAACGTACCAAGGGTCACAGGTTTGACTCCCTCCAACTGTTCCTCACTTATGGTGAGGTTGGTAAAGGGAAACCTGCCACTAAAAGATCCATTGCAGGTGGATTGTCTCTTGTATCCAATTTTGCTATGAAAAACTGGGTAAGGTTCCTCCTTCAGGCCTGAGGGCTCACTCTACCAGAGGTACAGCTGCGTCTCTGGCTGCTGCCAGGGACATCCCTATCCTAGATATATGTCAAGCAGCTACCTGGAAAACAGTTCACACTTTTACCAATCATTACTCCCTGGACATCCAGGCTAGGAGTGATGCTCGGTTTGGCACAGCTGTGCTTCAGAGCCTATTTCCTAAGTAGGTTCTGTCCCTCCTCCATGGAGGTACTGCTGTTTAGTCTGCATATGTCATAATATAGCAAGACTTCATGTTTGAAGAAAAAAGTACTCACCTTTGTAATGTTTCTTCTTCTAATGGAGTCTTGCTATATTATGACCTCCCCCCCCCCCCCGCCTGCCCCTTTCAGAACTCTGCTTTTGGGATGTGGGTGGGCAGTGCAGTGTTGGCACTTAGTAGATGCCCACCTTGTTTTTTTCACCCTCCTTTTTGGGGTGACTGGGTGTTGTGTTTTAATTTTTGGTCTCCTGACTTGGGTCTTTGTTTTGGGACCAAAAAATGTGTTATATTTAGTAGCCAGTTGGCTATTGTAGATTTACAGCTTCCACACAGAACCTTCGTGAGTGTTGCTCATAAAGATCTGACAGTTTGAGTTTGAAGAACAACAGACAGAGTTTTCAACGAGCTCGAGCTCAAAGTTCCATGCCTGGCATGGAAAGTTAACTCTTTCACCTCTGGAGCAGTTCGAAGGTTGGGACTCCCTGCATATGTCATAATATAGCAAGACTCCATTAGAAGAAACAACATTACTAAGGTGAGTAATTTTTTCTTGGGTGCTGTATCCAGAGGTTGAAAAACACCCTGGAAAGTCTGGGGTTCCTGATAAATCTGCAGACGTCCCAAACAGAACCTGTACAGGTGCTGGACTTTATAGGCACTTAACTGGATACCCTGCAGGGGAAAGCTTTCTTCCCACAGGAGAGGGTATCAAATATGATTAGTACTGCAGAATCCTTCACACTGGGCCAACCACATCCTGCAAGGGATTTTCTGCAGCTACTGGGCCAAAAGACCTCGTCCACAGCAGTGGTGCAAGAGGCCAAGTTTCAAATGAGGAACATTCAGTATCACTTGAGACTACTGCTCTCAAAGATGAGATCCACTCTCCAAGCTAGTGCCAGTCACAAAGACACTGCTGCGGGCACTGGAGTGGTGGATGAATGAAAGCAATCTCAGAGATGGCATTCCCTTCCTCCAGCGATCCTCAACAAGTATCCACACAACAGATGCCTCACTTCTAGGGTGGGGCACCCACCTAGAAGATCTCACAGTGAGTGGTATCTGGAGCCCACAGGAGACTCGGGAGCCCATCAGTCTCCTAGAGATCAGGGCAGAATTGTTGGAAATGCAGTCCTTTTCCTCCCAGGTATGAGGGTAGTACACTCAGATTCAGGCAGAAAACACCACAACAATGTATTACATAAACAAGCAGGGAGGAACAAGATCATCAAGACTGCACTGAGGCCATGAGGATCTGGGATCTAGCGTATTCCCTAGATGCAAAGATTTTTGTACTACATTTGCCAGGCAAAGACAATGTCCTGGCAGACTCCCTAAGCAGAATCACTCAGCCAAGGAAACTGAGTGCACCCTGAGACAGCAAGTGCTGGCCTCAATCTTCAGAAGATAGGGCACTCCAGAAAGAGACTGGTTTGCTTCTTGGGAGAACAGTCAGCTCACACATTTTTGTCACAGGCCACCAGCAATAGGCACAGTCCCAGCACACCCTAGTGCTGGATTGGAAGGGAGGTTCCTTTATGCCTTCCTGCCATTTCCTTTCATACAGAGACTGATCATAAAGTTCAGAAGAGAGCCAGCAACAGTGATTCTTATAGTTCTGGACTAGGCCAGACAGGCTTGATACTCAGTGCTTCTGACCCTGTCCTTCAGGACTCTGAGATCTGTCACTAGGGTACAAATTGTTGTCCCTGTCTCAAGGCAGAATAACATTCCCAGACCTCGGAACATCACGCATGAGGGCATGGTTCTTGAGGAATTGGAGTTCTCTAACCTAAACTTGTTAGAGGAGTTGCTGAGAGTGTTGAAGGTTTCCAGAAAAAAAAACAGGAACAAGGAGAGCATTCTTCTCTAAGTGGAAAAGATTATTGTACTGGTGTGCCTCCAGAAAGGTAATCCCAGTACAGGCAGGGCTGCC
Organism: Neoceratodus forsteri; assembly: GCA_016271365.2. Taxonomy (NCBI): domain Eukaryota; kingdom Metazoa; phylum Chordata; order Ceratodontiformes; family Ceratodontidae; genus Neoceratodus; species Neoceratodus forsteri. The sequence goes on along the minus strand of CM028136.1, from coordinate 516,494,196 downwards.
AACAGTTCTGGACTACCTAGTATACCTACAGTCCTTAAGTCTGAGATCCTCAACCTTGAAGGTATATTTGGCAGCAGTGTCAGCCTACACATCAGCAGGCAAGGACAAGTCTTTGGCCTCAGTCATGTTTTAAAATATTCTTTAAAGGTCTTCATCACCTGTAACCCCCCCTTCCCCAATGAGGGACCCCGTCAGAGGTAGTGGGTGGCAAAACCATGACTGAGTTTAAGCATAAATTAACTGAGTATTGTAGGAAGAACAGTATCAAATTCTGCTCCCTTTGAGTTAAGGGCAAGCTGTTAATGGTCAACCACCTTACTTAGCTCGTACATATGTGAAACCTGAATATCTGTTTTGCCCAGCTGATTAAGGCTTCTTTTAAGCCTGTAGCTACTGCTGACTTAAAATATGTCACATAGAAAACAGTTTTCCTGATAGCTTTGACATCTGCCAGGAGGATGAGCGAGCTGCAAGTCCCCTGTACAGATCCAAACAGCATTATAATGTATGGTAGAATGCTGTTGACCTTAGGAAATAATTTCCTAAGGTTGTTAACCTATCATCCGTCTGTTCATTCCAGTGTTAACCTATCGATGCAAGGTTGTTAATCTATCGATGCTATGTCACATCGATCAGTTAACAACTGGGAATGGTCTGCGCATGTGCGTGCCTTTTTTCCTCAGGAGCCGATGGATGCACGCAGCGGTGAGGGAATGACTGAATGGCTGCGGCAGTGACTATATTTTGAAAAGTTAGGACTAGTTTTCATTTTTTCTTGGGACCATACACTATAAAAAATAATGTGTGGTCTTTCTATCAGTAACTGGTTACTGTTAACTGTCTCAGTTGCCATGGTCACCCTGGCGACCTCTCGATGGTTAACAGACCGGTTACTGATAGAGGATCATACATTATCCTCTATATCTTCCACTTGGATAAGATCATCCTTAGGACTAATAGGCAGTTCCTATCTAAGGTGATGTCAGAATTTCACCTGAACCAGTCAGTTCCTCTTCCTGAGCTCTAGCCCGAACATTCCAGTACAAGTGAACAGAAACTTCACTGTCTGGATGTGCATAAAAAAAAAAGGGCACTAGACCACAATGTGGACTAGATGAAGAATGTCCAGTCCCAGGGAACACAGCTTTTTATTACCTACGGTGTGGTAGGCAAAGGTAAACCAGTAACTAGGAGGACTGCCTCTCATTGAATAGTCTTCTGCATAGAGTTTTTATGAAAAGGCTGGAAAATACCTCTCAAAGGCCTAAGGGCACATTCCATAATGGGTACCTCTGCCTCTGTGGCAGCCCCCTTCTAGACATTTGCAAAATGTCTACCTGGAAGACAATTCACACCTTCTAAAACATTATTTTCTGAACATACAGTTCGGGAGAGATGCCAGTTTCGGAACTGCTGTCTTGCAGAATCTCTTTCCTAAGTAGATTCTGGACCCATCCTCCTAAGGTACTGCTAGAGAGTTTGCTTTAAGTCTGAAGAAAAAATTACTCTCTAGTAATGCTGTGTCTTACTAGAGATCCATCAATGTGATTTACAGTCCCTGACCCTTCCTCCCCTTTCAGAACTTTTTAAAGTTATTTTTTTTTTTAGTTAAACTCTAGGATTACAAATACCTTTGAGCAAGAACTGCTCATTTACAAAGGTTCCACATCAAAGGATGGATGGTTAACATACAAACAAAGGTAAACCTTAATACAGAGTCTCAAAAAACAAAATACTGCATTTCAAGTGGAGAGGCAGCAAAGGATAGTAAGACCAGATGAACAACCAGTAAGGGTGGGGAGGGAGGGTGGGGTCAGGAAGGAGTGGGCAGGCTGAAGGGAGGTTGTCTGAGAAGTGCAAGGTAGAGGAGACAGAAGTCTGAAGTGCTAAAAGATGGGAAGGTGTGGGTGAGGTAGGGGAGGAATTGGGGGGGAGGGGTAAGGTGAGAGGGAGGAAAGTGGAGGACAAGGATAATTGACCGGAGGGAGTTTAGGGCCACACGATGCCAGGCATGAGTGTAAAGGTTGACCAATTAGGAGAACAAGTTACACTGGCTGGTAGTAGAGAGGTGAAGTCGTAGTTGCCTTTTAAATGGGCTGAGCGTAGTAGCCGAAAGGGATTCCTTGTTGAGTAAATTAAACCACTGGAGGGCCCTGTGGGAGAATGACCTCTGGCCCATAGTGGTCTGGCATCTGGGGACCGGGAAGGTTTAACTCAGCATACTTTGGGTGTGTTAGGTGCTGCAGTAGGCAGTCAGAAGCTCTTCAACCCCAGGTAGCATGAGGCCAAGGAGAACCATTTTGGTTATGAGGCAGATCTGGTATTTGATCCTGCTGATGAGAGGGAGCCACCCAGACTGGGCATACAAGTCATGAGTATGTGTTAGGCAGGCAGCGCCCATAAGAATTCGTCTGCATGCTTTGTTGAGCGCCACAGATATCCTGCGGAGGGCTGTAGGAGAATCGGAGCTGTAGATGATAAGCCCATAGTCTATGATGGAGGTGACAGAACTGTAGATAGCCAGTCTAAGGGCCTCTATGGTCATACAGTGTTTGTGCCTGTGGAGCAGGCCAATCCGTATGTTAGCGGCCTTTGCAACATTGTCAATGTGCTGAGTGTAGGAGAGGGAACAGTCCAGAGTAATGCCGAGGTATTTGAACTGAGGAACCTGCTCCAGTGTAGCCCCAGAATGGTTAATGATGATGAAGGGTAGAGAGTTATGTTTGCTCCTTGCAGTGCAGACAGTTACAACTTTTGTCTTGCTGTAGTTCATGACAAGTTTGTGCGAGCTGAACCATTCCTCAACACGTTTGAAGTCGCACTATAGCTGCCCTTCTAGATGCTTGATGTCACGATGGCTAGAAAATAGCACTGCGACATCCATGTAGAGAAGTATTTTCTGATGGCAGATGCTAGGGAGGCTATTCAGGAAGAGACTAAAGAGTAGGGTCCATGGATGGACCCCTGCAGTACTTCTGAGAGGACCGGTTTCTTATCAGAGCTGACATCAGCAATCTTAACTCGCTGGACCGTTCTCTCAAGGTAGCTTGTTATCCAGAGCAGGGCATCCTTGGAGAGGCCGATAGTTGACAGTTGCCTGAGTAGGAGTGGATGATTGACTGTATCAAATGCCTTCGTAAGGTCAATGAATATTGCACCCACAGTTTCCTTGGTCAAGGGTGGTGTGGATGAATCCCGTAAATTCCAGTAGTGCAGTGGTAGTGCTGTACCCCTTTCTAAATCCATGTTGTTCAGGGCACTGGATATCATATTTTACCAGATACTCAGTTAGCTGGTCCGATACGATTCGTTCCAGGGCTTTAGATAAGGGGGAATGATGGAGATGGGTCTGTAGTTGGTATGCAGTGACTGATCACCGCTTTTGTGTATTAGTGTAATGGTTGCCTGTTTCCAGAGAGATGGGAATTAGGCCAGCCTTAGAGAGGTTGAAGATCTTTGTCAGGGGTTCAAGGATTTTATCTAGGACAAGTACAGTCAGCTTCAGGTCGAAGGAGTCACCGCTGTACCCTGAATTGTGGATGGCTTTGCGATATGTATGGGCTAAGTGCACTGAGAGCACTTTGAAATAGAATTTCAGGAGTGAGCAACCTTTGCTAGCAGTGTCATGGTGAGTGCTCGTGGAAGGGGTGTTGAAAAAGTCCAGTAGCAGTACACTGTCCAGGTTTGAAAATGCATTGTTGAAGGTGTTGGTGATAGTACTAAGATCAAGCCTAGGAGTTCCGTCAATGTTTAGCATGGTGGGTGGAGATTTAGGGTCTTTCCCTGTGAGGTCTTTCATGTTACTCCAGACTTTTTTTCCCATCCCCCCCATGTGTTGGAGAGTGCCTCCCTGAAATATCTGCTTTTCGCATTCCATATGGCACGTGTACATTCATTTCAAGCTGTTTTATATTTAATTATATCCCCAGGCGTAGATGTGGATCGAACATAGAGCCCAAGGTGGTCCCTATGTTTGAGATGTGTTATGAATTCGGGGGTTATCCATGGGTTGGACCTTCCTTTGACCCAAACTTCTTCACAGGTGCATATATGTCACAGGCTGCAGTAAAGCGGTTGATGAACATGTCCAGAGCTTGATTGATAGCCCACAGGAGACTCGGGAGCACATCAGTCTCCTAGAGCTTGGTTGATATCATTGCTTGAGTAAAGTGTAGACCAATCCAGTTTGCGTAGATGGGTTTTTAGTAGTTCCAGGTTCCCATGCTTCATCACCCTGGTATAGATTACCTTAGGAGGGGGTTTAGCAAATTTATTGGCTCGGGTACAGATAACGGGTGAGTGGTTATTTGGGGTGTCAGGAAGCACCGAGACCTTGGAGATTCATTCTGGACGATTTGACAGAATCCAGTCAATTAGCGAAAGTGACCCAGTCCTATAATTGCACTTGGGAGTGGAGACAAGTTGGGTGAGGTGCTGTGTCATGACAGCATCCTTGTATACGCTGGCCTCAGGCGAAATTCAATTGATGTTGAAGCTGCCCAGTATTATAATTTCCGCATTGTGAAGGCCCCTTAAGTGCTCCATGACCTTATCGAAGCCATGGGCCTGGTCCTTAGGAGGTAAGTATACAGAGCAATTTAACACTGTTGCTGTATACTTATGTGTGTCTGATCATTGTATATTGTGTACCTTATGTTACTGTATGTTTCTGTTATTTGTTCTAGTCACCCATGTAAACAGGTCTTTGGCCCATGGACTTCTCCAGATTTTAAATAAACAAAATGGGGTGCCCCAGGGGTCAATATTAGGACCCACCCTTGTTAACTCTATTTCAGCGATATAGCAGAGGAAATTGAGGGAAAGGTGTGTGTGTGTGTGTGTGTGTGTGTTGATGATATGAAGATCTGCAATAGGGTGGGTGGAGGCTATGAGGGGTGGCATGCAGATTCCTGAAGGGCGATCGGACACATGGCAGCTGAAATTAAATGCCAAAAAGTGTACAGTAATGCACATGGTGCGTAAAAACCCACAAGCTGAATACACATTGGTGGGGCGGGGGGGATCAAGTATTTGAAGCAGGAGAGGGATCTGGGGATTATAATTTCAGATAACCTGAAGGTGGGTGATCAATGCAGCAAGGCGGTGGGCAAGGCAAATAGAATGCTGGCATGCATAGGTAGGGGCATAACAAGTAGAAGGAGGGAGGTGCTGATGCCTTTGTGTAAAACTATGGTCAGACCTCATGTGGAGTATGGGGTCCAGTTCTGAAGGCTTCATCTGCCCAAGGACATAGCTGGGATAGAAAGGGTTCAGAGGAGGGTGACAAAGATGGTGCATTGTATGCAAAGCAAGCTCTATGAGATGAGGTGGAGAGAACTGGATCTGTACCTGCTGGACACTAGAAGAGAGAGACGGACATGATAAAAACTTAAGCACATGAAGGGGGATAAATAAGGTGAAGGAAGGGAGCTTATTTAAAAGGAAGGTAGGGTCTAAAACAAGGTCACAATCTGAGATTGGAGGGAGGAAGATTCAAGGGCAATGATAGGGGGTGTTACTTCACAGAGAGGGTGTTGGAGCCCTGGAACAAACTACCTGTAGAGGTGGTGGAGGGATTCAAGAGGGCATGGGGCAGACATTAAAGGTTGATCAGTGGGTGGAGGGGGATATCACCGCACAAAGGTGACAAGAAGAGGGAAGTAAGGAGCAGACTAGGTGGTCCAGAGTGATCCTTTTCTGCTGCCAAATTTCTATGATTCTATGAACAAATACAGTAAATAGGTTCACACAAGAATTATTCCTTTCTTAAGGTTGCCTGAGCATTCTTGCAGTCATTAACAGTTATTAAAATGTGGTTTATTAAATGTTATCTCTACTATAGTCCTAAATTTGTTTGGTGTTTTTCAAAAAATGTAAATAAAAATTATTAGAATTTTTTGAAAGCCAGTTAGCTAGTTTTGGTGGTCAGAGCTCCCATGTAGAAACAAATCTGATGTTGGAGCACTAGGGGATGCATGTCCACAGTGCAGAGTTTGAACTTGTATTCTAAGTTCTATAATCAGCATAAAGTTCCATCTCTGGGGCATCAGAATCTAGCTGTAGAATGATGCTTATTGTAAATTATATTGCTGGATCCGTGAAAAGAAATATTACTATGATGAGTTGCTTTTTTTTTTCTTTTAGTTCTAAGTTTACCTTTTCAGGGTTTATACTATGTTTGTAGCCTGTCTGAAAAGTATTTGACTGCCCTCTACTTCTGATAGTACCAATGTTTATGACATCATAGTGCTCACCATAACAGACTGATGTCACAAACTGCAGTTGAGGTAAGTAGAGGACTGTCAGCCTTTTTGAAAGGCACAGTGAAATCAGTGCTGTATTACCCACGAAATATGTAATAGGTTTATAACAAGACAAAGAAAAAAAAAAAAACTGTCACACACTGGTTCTTTCCCAAAACTAAGTCTGCACTGCACAACTCTTCAGATGCCTGAAAGTGTTGCCTTGGTATGCCTCCACCTCTCTGCAGGACTCACTGGGGGTATCTCTTAAGCCCAAATACCAGTAGAGCCACTTCCCACACAGTACAGTGCCCTTTATCAAAGGGCAAATGACCCACCCCTTTTGCACAGCTGAGAACACTTTGCTTTAGATATGGTAACTTTGTAGCCTGTCTCTTTGGAAACAACCAGGCTTGCCAGTTTACCCCTGGTTATCTATCCTTGAAATGTCTCCGTCACAGAACGCATGAAGTATGTAAAAATATTATTTAGTACTCCATGATATTTACCTGTGTTACAGGAGAATGCACACTAAAGGCTATTGAGAATACCATATTTCTGCAGAGATAAAAATAAACACATTTGAAAAGACAGAGATCACGCTGGGAGAACCCAACATAAACTATCTAAATTCTAAAAAGAGTAGAAGAAGCTTACTCCCAACTGAGAACTGGTGAGTTATGGCAGATTCAGACATGTGATGTTACTAATTTAATGTCCTAAAGCTTAACTGAATTCGTTATTGTAAACTTACAACAGAAATACCTTCAGCTGGCCAGCCCACTATTCCAACGTCACTGGACTGGCCTTTCTGACATCTGGATTTATTTAGAGCTTGGTCCTCTTGTTTCATCGCCATCTGCCCAGCTGAAAAGTTGTGGCCTTATATTGGCCACTGTTTACATTTAAAACACTTTATTTATGGATGGGACTCTTCATTTGAAAAGAAAAGCCTTTTGATGAAAAGACTTCTGCTACACATACTCACATGTTTTTACTGTAAATACAAAGGACTTTTTTACACAAAAGGTGACTCTCAGCTGAGTTCGCTGCAGCTTGGACCACAGAAGAATGTAATTTTCAGTTTCCACCAGACATCCACCTCAGCTAAAATACTTTTGTAGAGACATTAATAATGTTAAAAGAAATAATACACACACAAAATATAGTAAGTTTGTCACAACAACCTAGAAAACACTAACGTTAAAGATAGTTCTTGTAAATATACCAGTTTCAAACATTTTATTTTTGTAGACTTGCTCTTTAACAGATTTCCATTAAAAAGATGTGATTTAATTGGGATTGTGTATAACTAATTAAAAAAATAAACTAGAATTCTTTCAACAGTATGTAAGCTGCCCTTTGTTTACTCTACAGGGATTTTTTTTTGTCGAGTTTCACAGATTTCAGTGGAAAGCACATTGCACTTAGAATTTGTAACATATCTGCCTAGAGCACATATTTGTGCTGACTCTGTAAACCGTCTTATTCCTAGTAGAACACGAGGATGTTGTATACGCATAAAATGTTGATGCATAAGCAAATGGCCACGTCAGTTTTTTTTTTATTCTGTGGGGAGATGAAACTTTTAAGACAGAATGCCAGTACCATCTTTCTGCTCCTCTTTCAGTACCCCTGGGAGTGCTGTTGAGAATGAAATCTCTTTTTAGACAGTTTATAAAAAGCAGTTACTTGAACAACATATGATCAGAATGACTATCTTATTGACACCAGATCAGAATTACCTGCTTGGGTTCTGGGGTTGAGTGCTGTCGTGACTTCTGCCCGAGTCATCAAATGCCCAGTCAGTGGCTGCACCCCCACCACAAGAGTTGTAAATGCTTCAGATCATCCTTTGTTGGTAGGCCTATTTTAGCATCAGAGATTGTGATTATATGTTGAGAGTGGTGCAGATTACATGTGGTTCACGGAAACTGCTAAGGGCCTCCTTCTTCCCAGAGTGTATATGAACATCTCAAGAATGGTTTGTGACCTGTGATGAGCAGTCCCCCCTACCCCCCACAGCACAATGTAAGTTTTCTATGCTCAGTAAAAGGGTGATAGTAATACAAGGGATCCTATTGTAGGAACCTGAAGAAGCCTGTAAAAGTATACCATACCTTACCTCATGCCACATCAGCAACCTGGGTTTGGAACCGAGCCAGGGTTGGCAGGAAACTGGCCGGGAAGGGGAAGGGATGGAGCAGCCATAATGGCAGCTCTTCTCCCAGGGAGGATCTCTGTTGTCGTCCCCCTCCCAATAGTTCTGCTGCCTTCAGGTGGAGGTCAGACAACGTAGGCAGGTGGGAGTGGCAAGTAGCGAGAGGGTCCCTTGGAGTGCACGTGCCTCCACATGCGCATGGCCGAGGTGGGTGGGGAGGGGCTGAAAATGGGGAGAAAACCAGGGGCATAAAATGTATATTAAAAAAAAATTGTACCATACCCATTTGCCATTGGAAGATGATGAAAAAGATTATTTCCAGGTTGAACAGATTTAACATTTAGAATACCAGTGTGCAGGCTGAATTGAGTCTGCTTTTTATTTGTGTAGCCTAGTCATAAAAGAACTGAGCACAGTGGTAGCCACCCCTCTGGCAACACTAGTCAGCAACTTAATTGGAGACGGGGTAATTTCAGAGGAGTGGAGGAGTGCTGATGTTGGTCTGTTTGCACAAGAGTGGCAGCAAGGAGGAGGCTAGCAATTACAGGCCAGCAAGTCTTGCATCAGTGGTGGGGAAATTAATGGAAACCCTGCTGAAGGAGAGACTGATGGAGTACCTGCAAACAGATGGGCTGCAAAACCACTGGCAGCATGGGTTCACAAGAGGAGGTCATGTCAGAAAAATCTCTTAGATTTCTTTCACAAGGTGACTAAAGAAGTGGATCGGGGAAGGCAGTGGATGTGGACCATCTGGACTTCAGTAAGGCCTTTGACATTGTGCCACACAGAAGACTTATTATGAAACTTAGCAGCCTGGGGATTGGAGAAAAGGTGGTCAACTGGATATCCAGTTGGTTGAAGGGTAGGAAGTAGAGGGTGGAGGTAAATGGCAGTCACTTAGTGGATGGGAGAGTTGCCCAGTGGAGTACCACAGGGATCTGTATGGGGTCCTGCCCTCTTCAGTGTCTTGACAGGTGGCATTGTTGAGGAACTGGAGGGAAAGATGCATCTCTACGGATGACAAAAATCTGCAACAGGATGGACACCTAGGAAGGGGTGGAAAAGATAAAAAAGGAATTTGGGAAGACTGAAGTGGCCTAAGGCATGGCAACTGGGTTTCAGTTCCAAAAAGTGCAAAGTCATGCACCTGGGGATGGGGAACCCAAAGCCTGCATATAAGATTGGGGGGGGTACTTCAAGGTGGCAGGGCAGTGCAACAAGACAGTAAGCAAGACTAGCCAGATGCTGGGTTGCATAGAGAGGGGGATTTCTAGCAGGAGAAGGAAGGTAGTGTGACCATTATATCGCTGTCTAAGGAGACCCCACCTAAAGTACTGTGTCCAGTTATTTAGCCTGCATCTCCTCAAGGACATTGACAGGGTGAAAGTGGTTTAGAGGAGGGCTACCAAAATGATGCGAGGGTTGCATGAGAAACCATAAGAGGAGAGGCTGTGGGAGCTCAACATGTACTCCCTGGAGTAGAGGAGAGAGAGAGGAAACATGGATGAGACCTGCAAGTACCTCATTGGGATGAACAAGGTGGAAAAGGAACGTCTCTTTCAGTGGAGGAGAAGTACCAGAACAGGGGGGCATACTGTGAAGCTTGGGGGTGGAGTTTAAGAGGGATCTGAGAAAATACATCTTCATTGAAAGGGTGATGGATGCCTGGAACAGCCTTCCGGAAGTGGTGGGGAGGAGAAAGTGGGGAGGTTCAAGCATGCGTGAGCTAGGCACATGGACATAATAGATAAAGGAAAGGGAAGAGGGAGACACACCTCTGACCAAATATGGTCCCGGTTGTAGAAATAGGCAGGGAAAATGGGGCAGACAGATGGGCCAACCGGTCCTTTTACGCCGACAAATTCTGTGTTTCTGTATGTTCTCAGATTGCATCAAAGTGTAAAAATACATATAGACTGGAAACTAAAGTTACAGAGTAGGAACAAGACAAGAAACTGAACATATTTTTTTCTCATCTTGTATTTCTCTGCCTGATGCTTAAGTGGCCCCTATCCGGCTGTTACCCCTGGCATCATCACCCACTCAACCAGGAACTTAACTCCACCTCCTGTACCTCCACTGGTGGATAGCTGTCCTGTTTGTTGGTGCGGAGCCTGCAGGGTAGACCACTATCATCCTGCCCAACCAAGTTATCCCTACAGCCTTTCTGGGCCAGAATGCATGCTATGGTGCGCACATGCTGCGTGAAAATGCAGTACAGTTAGGGACCTGCACCCAGCCAAACAGGCAGACCACTGTTATGACACCTAGAATCCAATAGATGGCGACTGAGCAGTGGTATGCACTGTCCTCCCTCGCTGAAAGAGGAAGACTGTCATGGGATGCACACTCTTCCTTCCCATGGCTGGCCTCCAAGTGACCCTAGTTCATTGCCAAACCTGGTTTACTGATGTGGCTGGTGATGGGGCCCCCTGCCTCAGCTTGTCACGCCACTTGGCCAGCTGAAACTGAACATCATTAACTACATAAAGTTAAAAGGTGGCTGGCACCACTGGACTCGAGCCACTGCAGCTTGGATAGGCATTTGTCTTCTAAACTAGTGGTAATATTCTTTTAGTAATCTTTGTCTCTTGCAGGAGATGCTCGCGTCTGGGCTGTAAAAGTTTGGGTATTGGAGCTGTTAAAACATGCTACTACATTTCCTTGAGTTGCTAGTAACAGTTCTCCAACATACTGGTGTGCAGCATCCATGGATATCTGGGCATTGCACAGCATTAGTCACATGATCTTATGCCATGGCCATAGTTGGCAGGCACTGGCATTACTGCCACAGTTCCCCCCACTACCACCCAACCGGCAACTTTAGGCCCACCTTTGAGCTGAAAAAACTGGCTTAACATAGGTGCCACAGTCTGTCTCTGGCGGTCCAGTGACACCTTCCTCCTCCACCTAGTCCATCTGCTCTCCCTGGTGTCATGCAGAACCCCTTTTCTTGTCCATTCCCCAGTACCACATTTTTTTCACGTGTGTCCAATGACAGTATCCATCTCCTGCTGTCTCTCCTGCATCCCATTGACTTTCCACAGATTTTCATGAATATTCTCAACTTTCAGTTGTTGTTTTGTTAATTGTCTTTATTCTCCTCTGGACTGTGAGGATGTACCCCGTATCTGCCCCTGGACAAAGAACTGTGAGCTACTACCTACACAGAAGTTTAAAAGAGGGTAGAAGATAAAAGGCTTGCTTTCCCCAAAAGATTACCTGACAACACCCCAACCGTATCTCCACTACTCGATCCTCTACCTCTTCCCTCTCTCCCTAAGATGGGCTGATCCTTCTTATTTCCTCCTCTGCTTATTTTTACTTTCCTGTTGTCTTTCTCCTCCCTCCCTCCTTTCTTTCTTTCAGTTTATTATGTTACCCTTTTTATTTATTCCCCTTTTTTTCTACTCTGAACATTGAAATCTTGCTCTCATGATGATTCTTCCCCTACAACAATTTTTTTATTTTGGCTAATATCTGGAACTCCATCCTGGTTGATCATGTTAGCCCTTTTCTGTCTGCAGTTTATCTGTAGTTATTCGGTTAAATAGGATTGTTAATATCGGAGTATGGTATTACATTTTCTGGCTAGATTTGACATTGAATATGACATTTCATAGAGCTGTTAACAGGTGATAGGAAACAGTTTTGTTTACCCCTAGGTGTCCTCCAGTAGTTCTTTTATTGGCTACGCAATATTTTGATATGTTTTTGACCCTTTTGTTAAGTTAATAATCTCATTTTGTTGCCTTTGAAATTATCCTGAATACTTCTCTCCTTAGCAGTTGCTGCTCTCTTTTCATACTGACTGAACATTCTATGACATCAGAAACTCCCATTCCAGGCCATTTAGATTAATGGCATAGAATGGGAGTTACTGATATCATATAGTGTCTTAGAAATATGAAAATCAAGTGCAGCTGCTGGCGAGAAGAGTAGAACCCTGTGTAAATCTGAGGGTACCCAAAAGCTAGATTAATTATTTATTAAAAAAATCATTAAAGCATATCAGAATACATAACTGCCGTGGAAAGGAAGATGGAATGGCTGAAAAAATAATTTTTTATCTCCTTTAAAGTTATTATTGGGTTTACCCTGTCTTTGCCTCTTATTTTTTCTTGTTCTTTACTGGTTATTGTTATTTCAGTATTTTCCTTATCTCTGTATATTTTATTGTACTGCACGTATCCATTTATACATGTGTATTTCTTGTATGTTGTGTTTATGGTTCTTTTTGTTATGTTATATATGAACATTTAATAAACTGTTTAATGACAAAATGTTAGAGGGGGGGTGCAAATATGTAACCACTAGATGGCGCTATCCCAGGGGCTACTACCCCTGCCTGATTTGCCACTAACAGGTTGAGGGGCCTGGATCCAATGGCGGGTGCCTCCACCCAGAGGTCAGGGTTTGCAATAGTTAAACTTACTTGGTCACAGCCCTCTGGGACACTGCAACCCCCCTTTCTTCCCACTAGTGGCCCACACAATATATCAGAATTACCTTCACAGTATACACTTACCCCAGGGCTGGTTCAGGCACTGGGACCTCCTGTAAAATAAGATACAGTGCAACAATCACAGTACAATACTTTAACATAGACAAATACCTCAGGTAGTATAACTTTGCTGAAACAAGCAGCTCGGATTTATTTAGGGGAATATAACAAGGACAGGGGGAAATCAGGTTAATTAGCTTATACTTTACTCATCTACCTATGGCTCTGTGCACAGGCCTATCCCTACCAGTTACTGTCCCTGGGTACCCAAACCCTAGTGGCTAGTCCAAACCGTGGAAGCTGGTAGGGCCCTTTCCACAGAGAAAGAAAAATTAGTTTAAACAGTCAGCAGTACAATGATTCCATTTGGATTCAATGTGGCATTCAACAGGGAGCGACCTGAATTAGTACTCACGACCTCCAAACAAGATAGGGTCCTTCAATGTCAGCAGGGCTACTCTTGAGCTCCACGAGACTCCTCACACATTTATATGGCAAACTGCAACAGGCAAAGTCCTTTAATGGCAGCAGGATTCACTTGAGGTACACAAGCCTCTTCACACATTTATATGGTAAAACAAGAAATTACTATACCAGGCAGGCTGCTTCTCTATCCCGATCGCATATTACTGCACAATACCCGGGAGAACACACAGCAGATTCAGTTCCTGACAGACCGAGTGCAATTCAGCAATTTCTCCAGTCTTCTACAGGGTGAGCCTGGTTTCTACTCTTCAGATATCCTTTGATTCTCTTCACAGGATGGATTCAGTCCTAACAAGCAGTTACACAAGCTGCAGACCGGAACTCTGGGCCTTACACACATTTCCCGACTAAAACTGCACACTGAAAAAACACAGGGCTCCTTCCTTCTTCACTGCCAGAGCTCAACTGAAACTCCAACAGACAAACCGGCACTTCCTTTGAGTTCCTCCCAGTTCTTGACTGGATTGGCTGTCACCACAATAGACTGCTCCTGTTGGTCCAAAAGGCGCCGAAGTCTAAACTACATCTCCCAGAGTCACTGCCCATACAATCCTCTTGTGGCTGGCTCAGATTGAGTCCAAGTTCTGATTCGTCCAAGGCACCATTTTAGAGCTAGCTTACCCCACACTGATTGGTCCAGTTCAGCAGTTCAAAACCAGAATGGGGAACTAGGCAGACACAGTTCTGACTGCAAAGAAAGCAGGTTAGACAAACTGTAATTTCATTATTACTCTAAATGATTTCTGGCAAACGGTTACATCTTTCAGATAGGTTCCCTTTGTACTCCTAGTGACTGCAAAAATGGAGTGAATTGGCAGCAGCTCGAGTGGTACTCAAAGAAACACACAGTCCCCCATACAAACTAATTATGTCTGCAAGCAGACAGCTCTTAAAGAGACAGTACCAGAGGTTCTAAAAACACTCACTGATAAATGGCTTAAATGCCAAACACCATTCAGGCTTGGAGCATTCAAGCAAGCTCCTGGAAGTCTTTTGGGAACCCCCATTTGCAGGGGGGTTACACCCTTCCTGGCCTGGGAAAGCTTGACGTCCGCGTCAAGCAAGTACCCCCATAAGTTTCAACTGCAACCATATACATTTGCATTAGGCTCGCACATGTAATCATCAGTCAATATATCATTTTACCAAGAACACATTTCTGAAACATTGCAGTACGTCACTCTTTACACAGTATTACATACACATTGTACCATAACTCAAGTTATTACCTCTTGTACATGAAACCTGAAGAGAGGGGGCCCTTCCCTATCAGTTACCTTGGGGCTGGATGGGGCAAGGGCACCATACTTAGAGGGCAACACAAGTAACTTGGAGTTAGCACTGATGCTCAGTTTGGGCAATGAGCTCGGGGACACATACACTCCTTTATGGACAACATTGAGAGGCAGATCCACTGGCCGGCCCAGGGAATCATAACTGAGGTGCACCACAGGCTTTACAGCTCGACCAGTCTTTCTAGGGGGAACTGTTACAGTCTCTGCACTCTGAGCCTCATTTTCAGCATTGTCCTCACTTGTCAGGGGAGTCTCCATGGGGGTAGAGAGGCTAGAACTTGGGGCACTTTCAGCTCCAGGAGTTACAGTTTCTGAGTCCACAACATTTGGCTCACATGGAGAGCTTCGGACACTGGCAGTGGACTGTCAGGGCACTCAAAATACTCTTCTTGTTCTGGTGTATCACCAGTCTGACCCAATCCATCATTTTCCTCCCTGAAAGCTCAAACAGTTCAACCATGCACAATGATTCCATTTCATCTGATCTGATGCTTTGCACTTCACTTTCTGGGAGCATTGGCTCCAGGGACGAAACTGGGGCTTGGACAGTCCAGAAGGCCCAGCTTCATCTCCAGTACTAACTAGGGATTGCCCAAAACAATTGACTCAGTTCTGAAGAAGGATAGTATTCAAAGTCACTCTCACTTTCTTCCGATATGGACTGACAGTCATGCTCAACTGGGACTTGTGGAGGGGAACACTTTAACTTTGCTTCTGTAGGTGCAGACTTTCTTGATCTTTTCTTAGCAGCAGCTCTAGTCACTGGTCCAGAGGGGCATCTTCTGGGGCTCAGACTCAATCAGGATTTGTCCAATGGGCAGTAAATGATTTCTATGCATTGTTTTTACATCTTTGAATTATTCTCAGGCCTTACTTTGTACACTGGCAGATCATCTAGTTTGCCCACTACAATGTGAGGGAGATGGTGCCATCTGTCAGCAATCTTGTGTTTGCCATGCAGTCCCAGATTTCTTAGAATACCGATCTCCCTCCTGGAGTTCCTGTGCTTTCACTTTTTATCATACCGTTCTTTGTTGGCCAGATTTCTTTTGGCAGCCATGGTTTGAGCCAGTTAGTACGCATAGTTAGCTGGGCCTTTAACTTGCACATACTGTAAATAGTTGTCAGCTTGAACCCCATCAGGAGAGACCCCAAAACACACATCTACGTAGTCGAGCTTCTCTTCCAAACATCAGGCGGTAGGGGAGAACCCAGTGGCATCACTTTTGGTGCAGTTATAAGCATGTACCAGGGTGCTAATTTGTTGGCTCCATCTAGGCTTGTCCTTTGGGTGCAGGGTGCCTAGCATATCTAGCAAAGTGCGGTTGAAGCGTTCGACTGTGGGTCCCCTGGGGTGGTAAGGAGTGGTTCTGGACTTCGCCTCCCACAGAGAAAGCATCTCTTTGATCAGACGACTCTCAAAGTCTCTCCCTTAATCAGAATGGATTCTTTGTGGAGCCCATAGTGAACAAAAAGTTTTCTACAAGTACTTTGGCCACCGTGGATGCTTTCTGGTCTTTGGTGGGGAAAGCTTGGGCATATCTCAGTGAAATGGTCAGTGACCACCAGCACATTACTGATATTTCTTTGATCTGACTCCAAACTCAGAAAATCAATACAGACCAGCTCCATGGGTGCACTGGTGGTGATGTTAACAAGGGGGGCAGCCTTCTGGGGCAAAGCTTTCCTCTGTAAGCAGCGACTACAAGTTCGAATGTGTTGTCCACATCAGCCCCCATCTTAGGCCAATAGAATCTGGATCTCACCAAGTCAAGTGTTCTGTCTATACCAAGGTGCCCCATGTGGTTGTGCAAGGACCTCAATACTGAGTCTCGAAAGGCAGTGGGCAGCACCAGTTGTTTTGTTTACTTGTCCCCCTCTGTCTGCTGTTTCTCTGTATAACAGTTTATTGATCAGTTTCAACTTAGGACCTTCTTTGTATAACAGTGCAGTTCTCAAATCAGTGGAGCATAATTTGGACACATCTTTTCCTGCATAGAGGGCTTCTAAAGCTGATTTGATCATAGGATCGAGGATTGAGCCAGCCAATTCTGTCATTGTCCAGCTGAGGCAGTGCACCAATGCTCTATTGCAGAAAAGTGGCACAAGCAGCAGGTATGCAATTCCTCAGAGGGTCCTGCTAATCCACCATGCAGTCCATCTGCGTCCGTGACATTTGTTCCTCCCTGTCAAACTTCCGCAGAGTGCCCGAATGTCAGGTTCTGCCAATCGGACCCAATCATTCTGGGGAACAGGCCTCCGGAGAGAGCATCAGCATCTATGTGGTTCAGACCTGCTCGGTATTCGAGAGCATAGTCATATGTAGATAATGCAGAAAGCCACCTGTGCCAGTGGCATCCAACTTAGCTGAGGTCTGCACATAGGTCAAGGATTATTGTCAGTTTTACTAGTATTTTAGCTCCATACAAGTACTGTGGAATTGGTCAACAACAGCCTACTTCAAAGCTAGGAACTCTAACTTATGTACAGGATAGTTCTTTCGGATGGGGTCAGGCTTCTACTGGCAAAGGCCACTGGTCTCAGGCCATTCTCGTGTCTTTGGTACAACACAGCCCCAACCCTTGCAAGCTAGCATCAGTGTGCAGGACGAAGGTTTTCTTGGATCGGCATAGGCCAGCACTGGAGCATGGGTGTTGATATATGATCTCATGAAAAGCAGTCTCATTAATCAGAGTCCAGGGCCCCAAATACTTCACTCGGATGAAAATACACTCTTTCAGTCTTGAGGGCGTTGACTTTTGGTATTTTTGTGGGTTGGGGATACCTTGAGTAAGGTTAAGAAAGGGCAGATCACTCTTGAATAGTCCTTGATGAAACCTATAATAACCACAGAATCCCAGGAATCTTTGCAGTTCTTTAGATTTTGGCTGTGGCCAGGTGGTCAAGGCCTCAACTTTACTTGGGTCGGTCTCTATTCCTCGGTGGATACTGTGTGTCCCACATACTTTACTGATGTTTGAAAAATTGACACTTATCAATGGACAGTTTAAGGCCAAAGTCCTCCAGTCGGTCCAATACCTTAAATAATCTGCTCTCATGTTCCTCCAGTGAGCTGCCAAACACAATAACATCATCTAGGTATACCAGGCACTCTAGTAAGTTCATGTCCCCCACTGCACTCTCCATCAATCGTTGAAAAGTGGCTGGGGCACCTGAAATCCCTTGAGGCATCCTCATGAATTCATAGAAGCCAAGCGGACAGATAAAGGCTGTCTTCTCACGGTCCTCTGGGGCCATCGGGATCTGGTAGTACCCACTCGGAGATCCAACACAGAGAACCACTTGCTCCCGTTCTAGGCAGTCCAAAGCATCCTGAATGCGGGGCATTGTGTACTGATCAGGGATAGTCCGCCGGTTTAAGGTGCGATAATCCACACGCATCCTTACTGTCCCATTCTTTTTCCTCACTACCACAATGGGGAAGCATAAGGGCTTCTGGATTCTTGTATTACACCAGCAGCTAACATCTCTTGCAGATGCCATCTCACATCATCTATGTCAGCAAGGTGCCAGAGCGTCAGGACCTCTCATTAAATGGTCTTTCGTCATGCAGCCGGATGTTGTGCTCAGCTCCTTGCACGCATCTCGTCCCATTCCTTTAAAGAAAACACCTGGTCTCTCTGGGCAAGCTTCTCACTGATCCTCACTTTCCATTCAGCTGGCAATGGGGAGTCGCCAAATCAAACAAGTCAGTACGCTACTCTGTCATTCTTCCTTGAACTCTTGCTGCTGGGTAGCACTGCAGTGTCTGCACAATGCACATTAGCCAGGATGCAACCTCTATTTACTCGAATGTCTTTTCAGACACATTATTATCTTGGACCATTACCCTTCTGGCATAAGCATGGGCTCTAGCGGGCAAAATACTAGGCTTGACCAGCAGTCCCTCTGGCAATTTTCCATTGCCTGGTGCATCCAACATTAATATTTTATTCTTAACATCCTTTCTGATACGGACCTCTCCCTGTAAGGTACACTGGGCATTTGGCGCCAGGATCAGAGACTCAGGATCCTTCTTCCATACAATTCCGACCGATTCCTCTGGTTCTATTTTTTCAGCATCTCTCTGTGCCTCATAGGCCTTCTTAATTAAAGCCGGAACTCTTAAAGCTCTACTAGTCTTTGACCCCTGTTTTTCATAACATAACTGTGCCAGCCTTCCAACATATGAGCATTTGTTCCAATCAACAAAGGGACACCATCATACAGTCCAGTGGGGACACACTAAGGCTAGGTCTCTACTTGTTCGCCACTCCAGCCACGGAGGTGGGGAAAGACAGCCAAATCGGATGTACCGGAATAGGGTAGGCCTTCTCCCTAACCCCATACATGCAGTCCTTCTAATGGTTGTAAGGGTACATCTGACAAATGCTTCTGATACCAATCTTGGAACATAATTGTCACTTGGGAGCCACTGTCTAATACAGCTCTTGTAGACACTCCATTCACCTTTACAGTGGTCTCCATGAAGGGACCCACTATTCTGGACCAGTCTGGAGAGGCGGTAGTGGGGGCCTGGGCAACTGACCTTGCCACAAAAAGACGTGAGTTAGCATTTTTGGTGCCCTCACTGGGATCATTTTTGCACCTCTTAACCACTGATTTGTTCTCCGAAGCTCTCCTTGTAGCCTATATGCAACTTTGTCAGTGTCTTTTGGGGACCGGCATTCCCTCTTCATGTGCCCATCCTTCCCGCAATTATAGCAAAACATACTTTCTGGAGTTTGAGCTGGCAGAGTCGCCACACTGGGAGCCAGGGCGGGGGTACTACTAACTGGAAACCTTGGTGCCATCCCTGTCTGCGGCGGGATAAGCATTTGGAGACATCTCTTCAGTTTCTCCACTTCCATGGTCAAGGAATTGAGTTTGGAGCTGTTATCAGCAGGAGATACATGGGTGGGTACCCCCACCCCCATAGCAGATGCAATCGGATATAGGTCAGGGCCCGTACTTGCAGGCGTAGCCTTCATGTAAAGGGACTGTTTTTGAATTCGGATCTCTCAACAGTTAGCTCCCATTGTGACATATCTTTTTCCTTGTCAGAGCACTCATTGACTGTCAACCTCTGCCCTGAACTTCACTTGATGGGTCACCCTCAGTCACTCGGTCGTAGCCACAGCTGTTGGTGCAGGTCCCTCCCAGGTCGCTTTTCTCAACTCCTTGAATTTCTCTCATTAACTCATCGTAGGAGGGTGGGATTCCAGTCGATTTGCCAGGCATAACTGAAGCAACAGCAGTTCTGAGAAGGGGGCAGACTTAAGGATTCTGTCCAGTCTGGTTCGTCCAGTTCAATCGCTGGCAAACTACCCTTTCTGAGGCATTCTTGCAACAATTTTTCCAGCCGAGGTACATACACAGACAACAACCCTTGGTACTGTTGGCATTTCTTACCTCCACCATAGGTCCTCATCAGAATCTGGGCTCCCATACACATTCTCCAAGGCCTCAAGATAGGCCTGTGCAGTCGCTTCAGGGTTACTGGCCCGCTTAGCACGGATGGTAGCCAGGGCAGGACCTCGGAGGTCTCACTAACCCTCTTTCGCCGCTTCCCGAGCATTGTCATTCTAGCACTTGGGGCAACATAGTCTATACAGGTCTTCCCAGTCATCCTCCCTTGGGGTGGGGGGGTGCCAGAGAAGATCCTCAACCTTCGGTAAGAAGTCGTGACTAATGGCAGGTGCAGAAATAGAGTCTGCATTGGTTCAGCCACCATTACGGGCACTGAGCGGAGAGGATGTTGGGGAGGAACACCCCAGGTGGCAAGAATAGTTTCTTCAAGTCCTCCACAGTTTTCCTTCTCCCAGCAACCATTTAGCAAATTTCTCCTCAAAAGTTTCAGATAGTGGTGGGGCTCATCCCCCGGTCTTTACTGTCCTTAGTTATCACTCTCCAAGCAGTGAGGGCTCCCTCTGGGGTAATGGTCTGTGGCACTTTGGAGCTATCTATGGGATCCTTAAACTCTACTAGGGCCAGAAAAGTGTGGGTGAGCAGATTAGCATGCCGACCCACCACCACAGGGTTTTGTAAACCTTCCACCTTGGAAAGTACTCCCTGTACAATGTCCATATTGATACCCAAGGGGATGTCCAGTATAAGCATAGCATTTTGGGGGTCGATCTCCTCCCCAGTACACCACTCCACCAGCCGGTGCACAGCCACTTCTGTCGGGGTACCCATTTTTTCTCAACAGTGGTTCGAAAATATGGCCACTAGAGGACACACAATCCCAGTGGTGAGCCTCCAAGATGTAACCCCTAGATGGCGCTATCCCAGGGGCTACTACCCCTGCCTGATTTGCCACTAACGGGTTGAGGGGCCTGATCCAATGGCGGTGCCTCCACCCAGAGGTCAGGGTTTGCAATAGTTAAACTAACTTGGTCACAGCCCTGGGACACTGCAACCCCTTTCTTCCCACTAGTGGCCCACACAATATATCAGAATTACCTTCACAGTATACACTTACCCCCAGGGCTGGTTCAGGCACTGGGACCTCCTGTAAAATAAGATACAGTGCAACAATCACAGTACAATACTTTAACATAGACAAATACCTCAGGCAGTATAACTTTGCTGAAACAAGCAGCTCGGATTTATTTAGGGGGAATATAACAAGGACAGGGGGAAATCAGGTTAATTAGCTTATCACTTTACTCATCTACCTATGGCTCTGTGCACAGGCCTATCCCTACCAGTTACTGTCCCTTGGTACCCAAGCCCTAGTGGCTAGTCCAAACCGTGGCAGCTGGTAGGGGCCCTTTCCCACAGAGAAAAGAAAAATTAGTTTAAACAGTCAGCAGTACAATGATTCCATTTGGATTCAATGTGGCAATTCAACAGGGAGCGACCCTGAATTAGTACTCACGACCTCCAAACAAGATAGGGTCCTTCAATGTCAGCAGGGCTACTCTTGAGCTCCACGAGACTCCTCACACATTTATATGGCAAACTGCAACAGGCAAAAGTCCTTTAATGGCAGCAGGATTCACTTGAGGTACACAAGCCTCTTCACACATTTATATGGTAAAACAGAAAGTACTATACCAGGCAGGCTGCTTCTCTATCCCGATCGCAATTACTGCACAATACCCGGGAGAACACACAGCAGATTCAGTTCCTGACAGACCGAGTGCAATTCAGCAATTTCTCCAGTCTTCTACAGGGTGAGCCTGGTTTCTACTCTTCAGATATCCTTTGATTCTCTTCACAGGACGGATTCAGTCTAACAAGCAGTTACACAAGCTGCAGACCGGAACTCTGGGCCTTACACGCTTCCGACTAAAACTGCACACTGAAAAAACACAGGGCTCCTTCCTTCTTCACTGCCAGAGCTCAACTGAAACTCCAACAGACAAAACTGGGCACTTCCTTTGAGTTCCTCCCAGTTCTTGACTGGATTGGCTGTCACTCACAATAGACTGCTCCTTTTGGTCCAAAAAGGCAAGTCTAAACTACATCTCCCAGAGTCACTGCCCATACAATCCTCTTGTGGCTGGCTCAGATTATGAGTCCAAGTTCTGATTCGTCCAAGGCACCATTTTAGAGCTAGCTTACCCCACACTGATTGGTCCAGTTCAGCAGTTCAAAACCAGAATGGGGAACTAGGCAGACACAGTTCTGACTGCAAAGAAAGCAGGTTAGACAAACTGTAATTTCATTATTACTCTAAATGATTTCTGGCAAACAGTTACATCTTTCAGATAGGTTCCTTTCACTCCTAGTGACTGCAAAAATGGAGTGAATTGGCAGCAGCTCGAGTGGTACTCAATCAAGGAAACACACAGTCCCCCATACAAACTAATTATGTCTGCAAGCAGACAGCTCTTAAAGAGACAGTACCAGAGGTTCTAAAAACACTCACTGATAAATGGCTTAAACGCCAAACACCATTCAGGCTTGGAGCATTCAAGCAAGCTCCTGGAACTCTTTTGGGAACCCCCATTTGCAGGGGGGTTACACCTATATATCTGCTAGCTGTGAGTTCCACTAGGTCAGAGCAGGGACAGTAAGACACAATCACCTACTGACTTTGAACAGGATGATGGAATACACAGCAGACCTTGCACTCTGGAAGGCACATCACTGCCAGAAGTGTAAAGGATAAGGAGGTTACTAAGCTGCCACATGCCCAATACGTTTAGGTCCTTAAAATTAAAAAATTAAAGTAAACACTTCACCTGTCTGTCAGCTAGTGTAGTTCAGACAACACATGAGTAATATAAGCAAACGTCCACGTAGGTCAGAGGTCAGAACCTAGTGCATTCTGCAATAGCAGCAAGCAATAAATCTTTCTTGCGGATACACTCTTGTAAAGTACATTACAGTAATCCTGCCTAAACTAAATGAATTCCTGTACCAGCATTCTTAGTCCATCTAAGCCCAGGAAGGTGCATAACCTGGCAGTAATTTTTTAAATGATAAAAGCAGTTCTTGACCTTTGCTGACACCTGGGGTTCCAGGGCTGAATTTTATCAGTACAGTAGCTACTCCCAGGTTTTTCACTACCTCCAGCTGAACCTTGTTAAATGAGGATGTCACAACCTATCCACACTCAGGACACAGTCTGTAACAGGTTGCCAATTTTCTCAGTCCTCCACACCTGTAAGTGCACCTCAGGAGCTGCCACCACTCAGAAGTGATTCGTACTTGGGGACTTTTTTGGTCCATATACCACCAGAGCTACTGCTCTCCCACAGTACTGTGCTCCTTTCCCGGTCACTCACTCCTGAGAGAGCACTGTGGCACTTTAATAAATTTGGACATTTTTATACACTTCAAAGAGCAGCGTCCTTCAGTATATGTGGTGGTGAGTGCTGGATTTGTTGTATTTTGATATTTGTAATTTATCCTGAGCACCTATACCTAGTCCGTTTACTCTTTCCGTTGATTCCTGAGAGAGCATTTCACTTCACTTTTTTTTTTTTTCTTCATCTTTTTGGCCACCATCCGCGCCAGAACCGTCGGTCCGGTCATGGACCCCTACCGCCTCACCCCACATGAGCCACACTACTGATACCCCCTGGCTTCCCCCCCAGGGCAGGGATGTGGCACCTGGCCCATAGTGCCACGAACGACGGAATAGGTCGGGAGTTAGCCTGGGGGTGATGAAGGCGACGGGACGGACGTCATCAAGGCGACGGGTGGTGGTGTATATTTTTTCCCACTGTAAGGGGGGGGCGGGAATGTGCAATGTCGACCTGTGTCCATCCCGCCCTCTTGAACGTACTGGGGCCAGTCACTTGCGGAATCCCCAGCCTCCACCAGGGGTCCGTCATGCACTGGGCACACTCTCTATCCTTCTCCCCCGGCTGACCCACCGACACGGGTGGGTTCCTAAACCCAGGTCGCCATGCCGCAAGGAAATCAACCCAATGCCACACAGGCAGGTCATTGAGAGCACTTCACTTATTAGACTGTGGTAACTGTAGCTGTCTGCTCCTCCTTCAGAGATGGATCATGGATTTGTCAATACCAACAGTTACCTCTTCCCCCAAAAGATTGTCACATATGCATGATGTATATAAAAATATTTACTACTTCACAGTATTTACACTGTGTACATGCTATCCCAGTACAGTCAACTACGGGAATTACAGGGTTGCTACAGAAATTAACAAGAATTGGTTTGCAAACAACAGAAGAAACTCGTAGAAAAACTGTCCTGTAACTTCTTAAAGGGACACTGTTAACCCTTTTTGCGCTATATTATTTCTAGCTGAAAATCCACATTTTATGATTACTTATCTTCTCTACAATTTATTGTTGTTGCTGGTTGTTTTATCTACTTCCTTTCTCAGTAGAACTGAAATGCATGGTAATGGTGTAATTATTGCCAACTTTGGTTTGTCCCAAATCCTTGATATACTGTAGCATCTCTGATTTATGCAGGTTTAGATCTTCCAAGAATCAGTCTTCACCATTGATTCCCACTTATGGGTCTGCAACTGGAAGCACTAGGACCACACAGGAGCAAAGCTTTTGTCAGTAAGCCAGCCACAGCTGTTGAGCATGGCACCTGCACTCCCCCACCTGGTACTGCGTGCCTGTCAATAACTGTTGCCAGCTCCCTAACTAGCCTTAGTTCTATTCTTCCTGCTGTTGCGTGCACACCATGGGAGTACAGTGCCTCAGTTTGAATCTTTGTCTCGTTCGTTACTGCCCCACATCTATTTTTCTATCTTTCATGATGCTGCTTTTGTTTATTTCTTCGTGATGCAGAAGTCTGACTAGAAAGGGTCAAAACTGTTGAAAAAGGTCCAACAGTCGCCCATAATGCACCGTTGGACCATGGGAAGCTCATGACTGCTCAAGACCAGCATCAGTCCTGTGCAGCCTGCCTTCGGCTAGAGCACAACATGGATGCATGCAGTAGATGCTTCTCAATGGACCACTGTACCCTAGAGAACTACTGTTGAGGTGGGGTCATCCTGTCCCCACCTTCAGAGGCAGGCGTATTGCACACGTGCATCCAAGGTCTGGTCTTGAGGCCTTTCCCCAGGGCCTCTTCCTGGGACCTCTGGTTCCATGGAAACACAGGGTCCTCCTCGACCTCACTGTGCTGAGGCATCGGAGGCCCAGGTGGTTGGGACTGAGGGACAACTGACTCCTCCTTGGTGGTTGGCTAAGAACCTTCCACAGTCTGTCTGCCCTGAGCCGCAGATGTCCCCAGTGGTGAGGCTGCAGCCATATGCTTGGTCTACAGTGGTGGACACCTCATTGTTATCCTTCAGCATCACCCATCCTGTTATCATTTGCAGTGACAATGCAGTGGGTTTTCAAACAACATGAAGTCTTGCTGTATTATGACATATGCAGTGTAACCCCAGGTTAGAACTGCTCCAGAGGTGAAAGAGTTAACTTTCCATGCAGGGCATGGAATCTTGAGCGTGAGCTCGGTTGAACACTCTGTCTGTTGTAGCTCAAACTTAAACTGTCAGATTCTTTACTCCACCTCACTGAACAGTCGCTCCGGAGATTTCTCCTGCTTCTCGGTCCGTTTGTCGGTTTAAAAGTGTAAATCTTGGTTTATTTTACCGAAATTAAACCGCAATCGTCGGTTCAAGCTCTGTCTGTGGTACTATAAGTAATAGATAGACTTTTATTTATTTCTTCTGTGTGGAACTTGTAAATGCCTTTTCGGTTCGGTTTGAACCGATCAGTTTGGGTTTAAATTTACTTTCTGGTCCTTTAGAGTGCGGTTCCTGGTTCTTATCGGTTCTAAAAAAACGGATTTTATTACGTTTTTTTCCACGACCCGTGACACGGTTGGAAACCGATAAGGGAGTCTTGCTTGGCGGATTGCCATTAACGGACAAGTTTTGGATAGGCTGGCACTATGTCTGAGAAACCCAAAGAAAAACCAGACCCACTGGGTTTCAGCACTGTAGCCTCTGTGGGGAAGCCTTTTACAAGGCTGACCCACATACCACTGTAGTATATTGTCTGGGGTTTGACCACCTCAATGCAGACTGCCAGATTTGTAAGAATTTTCCTGCTGCCACTGTGGAAAAGAGAGTTGGTAGGCTCAGGGAAAGGGAGGCCAAAAAGTCCGCTGACCCGGATGGCCAGCCTGGTTCGGTTCCAACCGAACCCTAAGGGAGTGCCCTCTGACCAGGGTGATACTTCCTCGGGCAAACGAAGAGCCAGCTCTGAGGAGCCGGTTCCAACTAAAAGGACTAGAAAGTCAGCTAGTGTGGAGCCAGAAGTTTTTTTCTCCAACCGCTGAGGAAATAGCCAAAGCTATTCAAATTGTCCAGTCTCTTTCCCCGGTTCGGTCCGAACAGACACCATTAGGGAAGCGTTCGGTTTGGACGGTTCCACCGGTTCAAGATTATGATTTTGAGGATTTTTATGAACCGGAGGAAGGGGAGGAGGGGTATGAGGAGAGTGAATGTGATTTTGGAAGTCTGGATGTGCCCATTGAACCGGACATCTCTCCAGACAGACCTTCAGGGGTTTCCCCTTCCAGGCTGTCTGAGTCCCCTTCTCATTTTTTGTTTTACAAGAAAGTTGCTGAGACTCTGCAACTCCCTGTTGAGGAAGCTGTGGATGATCAAGAAGAGCCTGATTATGTGGAAATGGTGGATATTCCAGAGTCTAGGAGACTGTCTATTCCCTTGCACAAATCTTTCAGGAAACACAGTAAAAATTCTAAAAACTCCTCATTCTATCCTCCCTGTGGATAAAAGGATGGACAAGAGGTATGCTTTATCAGGCTCTGATACGGAGTTCCTCTCTCAGCAATGCAGCCATGTGGGGGTAGTGCAGGCTGCAGCCTGTGACAAGGCTAATATTCCTCTAGCCTCTCACCCTCCTGAAAAGGATTCCAGGAGGATGGATGCCGTGGCAAAGAAACAGTACATGGCAGCATCTTTGGGACTCAGACAGGCAAATTATATGGCTTATGCAGCTAGGTACCTGGGATACTGTCCTGGGCCTAGCAAAACAGGCCCCTGATCAGCTTGCCAGGGAGCTGGAGCAGGTGGCTGCGGATGGTATTGAGGCATCCAAGGTGCAATTTCATGCTGCAGTAGACTCTAATGATGTTTCATCAAGAGTCATGGCTACATCTGTGTCTCTTCGCAGAATGGCCTGGCTCAGATGTACTGCCCTGTCACAGGATACTCAGTCTAAGGCTATGGATTTTCCTGTTGTGGGCAATTCTCTGTTTGGGGAGCAGACAGAGAATTATATGAAGAAAATGGATGAGTATAGGACCACCTATAGGAGTGCACAGGCCAAAGAAAGGCAAGCCACTCCTCAAAGGCAGCATGTCAGGGGCAGGCCCATTCATAGGCCTTTTTACCAAGCCCAGGCCTCCTCTTCTGCTTATGCCCAGAGGGGGTTCTTTAGAGGAAGGGGCAGAAGAGGTTCTAGTAAGCCTGCTTCTACCCCTCAACCCAAAGCCCCTGCAAAACAGGTTCCCTGATGGGGTGCCTAGGGCCGATTCTCCACTACCGGTAGGAGGCAGGCTGGCTTACTTTGTCCAGGACTAAGTCTTTAACATCAGACAAGTGGGTCCTGGAAGTAGTAAGCCAGGGACTGTTCTCAGTTTCAAAAATTTCCGAAGATGAGAGCCAGGTTTTTCCACCTGAAACCGTCAGAGGCACTTGCTCTGGAAGCAGAAGTTTCTTCCCTCCTGGCTCTCAGAGCTGTGGAAAGGGTTCCACCCATACACCAGGGCAAGGGTTGTACTCCAGGTACTTCCTTACCCCAAAAAGACAGGAGAATGGCGGCCCATCCTGGATCTCAGGTATCTAAACAAGCACCGCTTAAAACCAAAGTTCAAAATGGTGACTCTGGGAATTATTTTACCCTCTCTAAGGCCAGGGGACTGGCTAGCCTCCCTGGACCTCAAGGATGCCTACTTCCATGTTCTCATCAGAAGCTCCCATCGAAAATACCTCAGATTTGAACTGCCCTCAGGCCATTACCAGTTCAGAGCAATGCCCTTCGGCCTCACCTCGGCCCCGAGGGGTGTTCACAAAATGCCTGGCAGTAGCGGTTGCTCATTTAAGAAGGCAAAAGATTGCCATCTTTCCTTATCTGGACGACTGGCTCATTGTAGGTCAGTCTCCAGAACAGGTCAAACTACACTTACAAGTAACCCAGCAACTGCTTACATCTCTAGGTTTCCTTCTCAATCTTCCAAAGTCAGTTCTGGAGCCTGTCCAGCTTCTCACCTTCATAGGCGCAGAACTGAACACAAAAGAAGCCAGAGCCTTCCTCCCCTCTGGAAAGAGCAAGGACCTTGGTTCTCTGGCCTCTTCTTTCACCCTACAGGTCTCTCGACCAGCAAGGCGTTTTCTACAGCTCCTGGGGCACATGGCTGCTTCTACAGCAGTAGTGCAGGGAGCAAGATTTCAGATGAGGAACATCCAGTTCCATTTGAGAGCCTTTTGGTCTCAAAGGACAGATCCTCTAACCAAATTGATCCCAGTGACTCGAACCCTGATCCAGGCCCTTCAGTGGTGGCAGGATCAGAGCAGTCTGAGACAGAGGGTTCCCTTCACTTCCCAGTCTCATTCCTTGACCCTTACTACAGATGCATCCCTCTTGGGGTGGGGAGCTCACATGGGCGACCTTTCCACCCAAGGGCTGTGGTCCCCTCAGGAATATCTGCTCCGCATCAATTTACTGGAACTCAGAGCGTTTTTTCTAGCACTCCAGGTTTTTTCCACATCTGTTCAGAACAAGGTTGTTCAGATCAGAACAGACAATACCACTACAATGTGGTACATCAACAAGCAAGGGGGCACTCGGTCTACGGCCTTCTACACCGAAGCAATGAAGTTGTGGTCTCTGGCTTATTCTCTGAACGCCTCCCTTACGGCAGTTCACCTCCCAGGCAAGGACAATGTCCTAGCGGATGCTCTCAGCAGGATTTCCCAGGGCCATCACGAATGGACACTGGATCCCCTAGTACTGGAGGTAGTATTTGCCAGATGGGGCACCCCGCAGATAGATCTCTTTGCAGCCCCAGACAATCACCAACTTCCCCTTTTTTGCTGCAGGCCCCCAGTGTTGGGCTCAGTCATTCTGGATGCCTTCCTACTCAGTTGAGAAGGGAAGTTTCTCTGTGCTTCTCCCCCCTTCCCCCTTCTTTTCAAGGTGCTAGTCAGAATCAGATCTCAACCCTGCAAGATGATCCAGATTGCTCCAGATTGGGCCAGGCAGCCCTGGTACCCACTCCTCATGTCCTTAGCAGTCCACCCTTCCCTGTACTTTCCCAGGAATCACAACCTGTTAACCTGTGCCCAGGGGAGAGTTTGGTATCCGAACCTCAAATATCTCAATCTCAAGGCATGGTTCTTGAAGAGTCAGAGTTTGCTGACCTACACTTTTCCCAAGGTGTACTGGATATATTGAAGGCCTCTAGGAAGCCTTCCACCAGGGCTACTTATAATTCAAAATGGAAAAGATTTTCCATATGGTGTGCTGGTAAGCATATTTCTCCAGAATCTGCTGGCGTGCCCACAATCCTGGATTATTTGGTGCATTTGAATTCCTTGGGGCTGAGACCAGCTACCCTAAAAGTGCACTTGGCAGCTGTGTCTGTCTTCTTATCAGCAGGTAAGCCCTCTTCTTTTTCAGCTCACCCTGTGTTCTCCAAGTTTTTTAAAGGGTTGCTTCACACCAACCCTCCGTTCAGGGACCCTGCTCCTGCTTGGGATCTTAATATTTGCATTGCTCAGCTTATGCAACCCCCTTTTGAGCCATTGTCTTCAGCAGAGCTTAAGTACTTGCCTTGGAAAACTGTGTTTCTGGTAGCCATCACCTCTGCCAGGCGCATAAGTGAGCTACAAGCATTGTCAGTGGAGCCTGATTTATCTCTCCTTTCATAGAGATAAGGTGGACCTCAGGACTAACAGGAAGTTTTTGCCTAAGGTGGTTTCAGACTTCCACCTTAATCAATCCATGTCTCTTCCTGTGTACTTCACTGACCATTCCTCCTCTGGTGAGAGGAGATTGCACAGTTTAGATGTCAAAAGAGCCCTTAGTTACTATATTGAACGTACCAAGGGTCACAGGTTTGACTCCCTCCAATTGTTCCTCACTTATGATGAGGTTGGTAAAGGGAAATCTGCCACTAAAAGATCCATTGCCAGGTGGATTGTCTCTTGTATCCAATTTTGTTATGAAAAACTGGGTAAGGTTCCTCCCTCAGGCCTGAGGGCGCTCTACCAGAGGTACAGCTGCGTCTCTGGCTGCTGCCAGGGACATTCATATCTTAGAGATATGTCAAGCAGCTACTTGGAAAACAGTTCACACTTTTACTAAGCATTACTCCCTGGATACCCAGGCTAGGAGTGATGCTCGATTTGGCACAGCTGTGCTTCAGAGCCTATTTCCCAAGTAGGTTCTGTCCCTCCTCCATGGAGGTACTGCTGTGTAATCTGCATATGTCATAATATAGCAAGACTTCATGTTGTTTGAAGAAAAAATTACTCACCTTAGTAATGTTGTTTCTTCTAATGGAGTCTTGCTATATTATGACCTCCCCCCCAGCCTGCCCCTCTCAGAACCTCTTATTTTGGGATGTGGGTGGGCAGTGCAATGTTGGCACTTCATGGATGCCCACTTTATTCCACCCTCTTTGGGTGCTTAGGTGTTATGTTTATCTTTTCTTTCTTGAATCCCTGACTTGAGTCTTTGTTTTGGGATCAAGAACAAAAATGTGTTTTTGTAGTTGGTAGCCAGTGGGCTAGTGTAGGTTTACGGCTTCCACACAGAACCTTAGTGAGTTTTTCCTCGTAAAGATCTGACAGTTTAAGTTTGAGCTACAACAGACAGAGTGTTCAACCGAGCTCGCGCTCAAGATTCCATGCCCTGCATGGAAAGTTAACTCTTTCACCTCCGGAGTAGTTCTAGCCTGGGGTTATACTGCATTTGTCATAATATAGCAAGACTCCATTAGAAGAAACATTACTAAGGTGAGTAATTTTTTCATACTGTTCATAGTGTCAGTAGAGGGACTGGCACTGGGCTGTTAGTCATGATGCTGTTGCTGAGTTGGAGGTTGTCACTTTTCATACTGTCACTAGTGACACCGGTTACTGTGATGCCCATGGTGTTGGTCCTGGGCCTGGCATCAGGTGAGGCGCCAGTGATGGTGCTATCCGTGGGGTCATCCCTGACTCTGATGTTCATGACAGAAGAGTGGGTGATGACCGTAGGAAGGATATTGAAGTTGACACCAAGCATGATGGCAAGTGAGGTGCCAACCGCAGTGATGGGGGTAACCTCATCTCCGAGGCTGTTGTCAGCCCTGAGCCTGTTGCTGAAGGCATCACCGAATTGAGGTTGGATGGCGGCCCAGAGGCAGAGTTCTCTCGGGAGCTAATGGATGATGATCACTGTTGAGGACCAGAGTCACCCTATAGGACCTGTATGGCTCTACTCTTCTCACTTGGAATTTCCCACCATGGGCATTGATCTGAGCACTCCTCAAATGTAGGAGACCCTTTGGGCAGTTATGCTAAACCCTCCCCTTGAGTGAGGCCTCCTACGCAGTTCCACAGCACCTCTCGAGGCACTCGAGACCAGGAGTCTCAACACCCTCTAGCAGGGACTCACCACTTTGAGAGGTTGCCCTCCTTCACAGGCCCTGATGGGGCCACTAATGTGGGACCACCACAAGGAGTTTGTTGGTGCCATAGTGCTTGGTACAGGGAGTCTGATAGGGCCCATTTCAGGCCCTTCTCTCTGGCATGAACAGTCCCAAGAGTTGATGCTTTGTCTCCATCAACACCCTCCTCAGAGGATAAGTGAGTCTTTTGTCCACTTGCCTATAGCGGCTGAGTATGCCCTGTACCAGAAATTTTTGGTGGAGATGCTCCAGGCACTCGACTTGAATGCTTTTACAAGTGGCAATCTGACAGCACTGCCACTAGTAGTCCTTGGAGTTCCCAGTATTGATGTAGTTGTAGTTAGTCCATGATCTAGAGCATTCGAGAAGGCACCCAGGGCAGTGTGGAGGCATCCCTTCTCCAGTCTGGCCATCCCCAGGGCCCTCATCTTGCGGTATCATGCAACCACAAGGTCCGCAGGTGAGGTATTTCACCCATCCTCAGGACTAGAGGAACTGCAGACCCCATCAGGGCTTCAACGCCTCATGCTTGACTGACCACCAGAGGCAGATTCCACTCAGACAGATGCTCTTGGCAGGAAGGCTTTCACCTCTGCATGCACCTCATGCGAGTCTCTGCAGATTAGGTACATATGGTAACCTACAACTGTCGCCTATGGTTGCGGCTAAGCCAACACTTAGCTATACTGCCACGGAGTGAGTCAGTCAGGCAGACCATTGACATTTCTGCTTGAGGCCCAGAGGTATCATTACAGCAGTTTATGGCATCTTACGATGCCATCGAGGTGGCCTCCAGGTTAGCAGGAACCGGAGTCTGCATCAGGTGGATGGCATGGCTTTACCTCTCCAGACTGGCTGGTGTAAGATGCTTAGTTCACACTTTCAGGGGGCTGATTTATTCTCCCTTAGGGTGAAGCAGGAACTTTAGTGGAACCCTCCTGCTCCTGTGCCTCAAGAGCTCCTGCCAGGACCTGACCAGTCTCTGGTCTTTCCAGACACGTGTGGAACACCTGCTCTCAGATTTTCTCCCCCATGCAGAGGGATGAAGGTATCTCTTACCATCAGGGTGACCCATCTCCTGCCTCAGAAGAAAAAACTTGGTACTCTGACCCAAAAGTGGGAATCAATGGTGACAGTTGTTTCTTGAAATATATGAAAGTTACATACTTACCGTAACTGTTGATCTTCCAGAACATCTTCACTATTGATTACCACACCTGCCCATCATGCCCCGCTCTAGCAGAGCCAGGGCCTCTGGGCAGCTTACCCTGACAGTACTAACTGGCACTTCTTAGTGCTAGGGCATCCCCCAGTTGCACTCCCTATTGAGTGGATTTTCAAAAAAAAAAAGGGGTGCTTATTGCTAGGTTCCCACTCCCACAAAAACAAACAAAAAACCTTTAAAACTGAAGTGAGGGTCCTTTTCAGGCTCATGAT
Organism: Neoceratodus forsteri; assembly: GCA_016271365.2. Classification (NCBI taxonomy): domain Eukaryota; kingdom Metazoa; phylum Chordata; order Ceratodontiformes; family Ceratodontidae; genus Neoceratodus; species Neoceratodus forsteri. The sequence goes on along the minus strand of CM028136.1, from coordinate 516,460,964 downwards.
ACCAATAAAAAAGGAAGCTAGCGCCTTACTACTACTACTGCTACTCCCTTCCCCCTTTTTCTTTCTTGCCCTCGAAGAATCCCAGGACAGAGTACTACCTGGGTGGAGTCAGAGTGTCTGCATCAGAGGAGGAAAAGGACCTGGGAGTGATGATCACTAGTGACCTGAGGCACTCCATGCTGTGCAAGATAGCAGCAGCAAAGGCAAACAAGATGCTGGGATGCATATCTAGGGGGATCAGTAGTAGGAGAGACAGGAGGTTATACTGCCCTTGTACAGGTCACTGGTAAGGGCCACATCTAGAGTATGGAGTTCAGTACTGGTGCCCACACCTCAAAAAAGACATTAACCTGCTGGAGAAGGTCCAGAGGAGAGCTACAAAGATGATAGCGGGTCAGCAGGGTAAGGCATATGAGGAGAGGTTGATGGCACTGAACATGTACTCCCTGGAAGATGGGAAAGGGGGGGACGTGATTGGGACCTTCAAGTACTTGAAAGGGATAAATAAGATTTATAAGGAGAGTCACTTTAAGCTGAGTGGCAAGCATAAAACGAGGGGGGCACAGTCTTAAGCTGGAGGGTGGGGGATTTAGGAGGGAGGTTAGGAAGCACTTCTTCACAGAGGGTGGTGGCACTTGGAATGCGCTGCTGGGAGAGGTCATCTCATTGAAGACAGTGGGCAGCTTTGAGAGACTGGGATTATTACGGGGGAAGGTAAGGATCATGGGTAGGAAGGATGGGAGGAGTAGAGAAGGAGGGCAGGGGCAGTAGCTCAAGCTGTGGACCCTACAATGTGAGCAGATTAGATAGACCAAGTGGCCTTCTTCTGCTGGCTTCTTCGTATGGTCTGCCTACCTGGTATATTTCTTCTTCTTTGGGTATATCCTTGTTACTTACTAAAGGCAATCTGTGACTCTGGCCACTGTCCACTCTGTCTCCAGTGGAAGAGTGCTGAGCACTGGATTGGATCCATATACATTAGCTCTTACACGGGGTAGAGATCCATGTAGACACAGGAGAAGTGGGCCATTTTCTCTCATTTTTTTTCTTCTGTCAGACTGTCATTTACTTGGTAAGTCCCTTTTGCTTCCCTTATGCCAGCTGGCTGTTGGTCACTACCCTTAGGGATGCCTGGGTAGATGTACACTTTTTGACTTCCTTGAGCTGTCCAGTCCTGCAATTCCACATGCACTCAAGACTCCATTTTTCTTCACTGAAGGGGGAAAAAGGACATATTTAACTGACTATCCAGTCTGTCCTTCCTCTGGTAGCATGGGATTGTTTTACCCAGGAGTCTATGCTATTCATTCCTGTTTGTCACATTATGCCATCTTAATTGTAAGGCTGTTCCAGTTCTGGACATTCCCCTCTATTGACATTTTTGCTAGAGCCATATGCATCAGGCCTGCTGCCTAACGTCACTATTCATCTCCTTTCTGGTTAGAGTTTGTGAAGCTTTGGTTCCATAACCAACTACCCACTTTCATCCATCTTGTGCGCCCTGTTTTTCTGTCTAAAGGTTGGTAGTCAGCTTTTGTTTTTTGTTGTTTGTTTATGTTCCTATATCCTTTCCCTATTGGCTAGGAAAACTCAGCCCTCTCTTAGTTTTCTTTCTGTTTTTTTTCTGGCAAACGGAACTGAGGTTAATGAGGGAGCCAGCAATAATTATTGGCTGGCACACAGCACCACGTGGAGGTGCGCAGGTGCCATGCTCAGTAGGTGTGGCTGGATTTCTGACAGAAGCTTTGCTCCTGTGGATTTCTAATGCCTCTGTCCCCAGACCCATAAGTGGTAATCAGCAGTGAAGATATTCTGGAAGATCAACAGTTACGGTAAGTACATAACTTTCATTTTCAGCCAGCTGTGGGCCATCAGGTTACTGACTTTAAAAAGGCAGATCTATCTCAACAAGCTACAGACAAGCCATCATGAGGAGCAAATAGAAAGGTCATGATGCATAGCAGGGAAAATTAACACTGTTAACACTGTACCTATAAACCACTTCTTCAAGAGGTAGCAGATACACAGCAAATAACATAAGGGAAAGGATTACACCTTGTGTGCGAGACTAGACATTTCTAGTCACCACTAACTGCTCTAACCAGAAAGAAATGACCAGAACTATATATATATATCAGTTTTGGATTCAGTTCACTATCCACAGTCTGGCAGTTAGCTGGCTAGTAGCTCAGTCCCGGATATCTTCAAGCTGAACTCCTGCCATCAACCATGGTGTCCGACTCTGCCCTCTGTGTCTGATCTTTTTTTCCACTGGAAGGGAACGGTCTCCTTGTTTTGCAACTCCTGCAACATTAACAGTATTGTAGTTTTCAAATGCTAACACTTGGCAAATTTTTGAATTTTCAGTAAAGTTTTCGATTCCGTACGTCTCATCTTCTAGTTCCCACTCTGTCGACTATTTCGAGGATGGACCAGAAGAAACATGGTTTTAAGCAGTGCTTTTGGTGCCAGCAAAAAATGGTCATGGATGTGCATGATACATGTCTTTACTGTCTGGGGGCTTAGCACAATGTTGATAGGTGCTCTTGTTGCCAGTCCAGGCATCCTTTGTCGACTGAAGAATGAAAAACATTTCTCCTCCAAGGTAGGCCTCAGGAGCGTCAACAGGCCTCAGCAGCCACCATGTCAATAGCCCAGTTGGCAACAGAGGAGGAGGTGGCATCCCAGTCTTCAGTGCCCATGCATCTGCCAGTGAGACTTCCCTTTGGGAAATGCCAGGAGTGCTGGGAAGTGTAGCTGGCCCTCCAAACTTTCAACCTCTCCCATTGTCCAAACTGTCAGCCCTTCCCATTGAAAGGAGTACAAGAAGTGCTACTGTCAGTTGTGGGAGGGTGAATGTTCCCGCTTTCCATGACCTTTGGACTTTCACGATTGGTTGACCTTGGTCGATTTACCACCAGTCGTGGGTAGAGTCAAGGTGAAGGTTGAAGCTACCACAGTGCCACCGACTTAGCTTCCAATCTCTCCGCCGGTAGATCACCTGGGTAAGTCTTTTCCCAAACCAGTGAACTCAGTCAACCAGGAGTCCATAGGAGTAGATCAGTTCTCCCAGATACCTCCCAGGTTGGTTGAGGGAAGGCTCCACTGGTGCCCCTGGTCAGTCAGATATGAGTCATTCCTGCCCTGGTGGTTACATCTCTGGTTCTCACTGCATGGTTGTAGTCTCACTGCCCCATCACATGGCCTGTACCATCCTGCTGGTGGAACCCTGTTGGCTCTGAGGAGGTAGACAGTCAAAATCAAGGGCTGTTCGTCGTCCCACTCTTGATCTTGGTCCAGCTCCAATCAGTGACACCCTTGAACAGGATTGAGTTCTTCCTCTTCAGAAGACCACTGACCGCATCATCTTAAACAGTGGTATACGGACCTCTGGTGGTACCAGTAGGCTCTTTCACAGACACGGGGCAGGCTGGACGCATTACACCTGCCCTGCCAGTCCCCCCATGGGGTCCAGTGGCCCTAGAACCTTGACTGTTGTTCTGACCCCACCACATGCTCTTCTGTTTTACCGCTTGACTGCATGGCATACCCGGGCACATATTGGTGGTGGTCAGCAAGGACTTTGAAGTGGTCCACACCCCAGTAAAAATGGCCAATGCCATTTTTGAAGGGAACTAACTCAGACAGGTAGTCCTCGATGACTTGCTCGAGTCAAAGTCGACCTCAATTCTTCCGAATGTAGGTCCTCACAAAGTGATTCGCCTTCTGACGACAAGAAGTCAGTCACTCCTAAAATGCTTTACATGCTACATTTTAAGTGTACCATTGGCCACAGGATATGATAGAAATACATGGGATGCCTGGGGGGGTTAGTAAGCTGTGGAAACTTTTAAGTTATAGCCAGAAAAAACTTTGTAGTTTAGCTCCAGCAACTAATATTATAGTGTTAAATCACCATTCCTGATTAAATGACCTTGTTCCATGAAACACACTGCATTCGTGGAAGTAATAAAGCAACAAAATTGGATTATAGCTAGGGTTTGAGCCTTTCTTTCTTTTTTTAATCACATCTGTTTTTTTTCTCTTGCAGCCACTGACCTGCTGTGAATCCTTCCACTGCTCCACTTCTCCCGATGACCCTGGAGGTACACTCACACACCGGTTAGTATATGCAGCTGAACCCACAAAAGGGACCCTCCCCTTGGTCCCCATGCCAGGCCAGGAACTAATACCGGCATGGGTTGCACACAACAAGCCCTGTCAGGCTCAGGAAGCTGCAGCTATCAAGCTGCCTCAGTCAATGCTGCCATTTTCCTCCTGTAGCTTGTTTCCCGGAGTGTAGGTGTGCAGTGACGTCAATGCACCAACGTGATGATGTTTGCTGCACCCCCCCACTTGCACTGACTCTAGCAGTTCCCTAGTCATCACCAGGGGCCGCTGCAGAGTGGTGGCAACCCGCATCCCTTCTCAGGATAGGAGAGCAGTCCTCCAGACGCTCCATCCTATTCCTCCCCCGACAACCCCTGACAACCCAGGCTTGTTTCCGAACCCAGGTTGCCTGCGTGGCGTGAGATGTGCCATCCAGCGCCTCAAGCCTCAGCGCCACCGGGCTGGCTGAGCCTTTCTTTCTATTGTTTAAAAAAAAAAAAACTTGAGTATGCCACTGGAGCTGACCAAGGTGAAGGGAATCTTGCCTCTTGACAGACATCCTAGAATGGGATGATTCCCCAGGTGTGGGTTTCCCAGTGGTTGCAGCTGTTGAGTCTTTGGCAGCACATTATGTCCTGCCCTACTCCACCACCTGCTTGGTCAGCAAGTACGCGGTCCCTGTAGGGAGCCTCTTTGGGTTCTCTGAACATCCCTTGGCCAACAGACTCATGATGTGGACAAGCTGACAGACAAAAGATCCAGGAAACAGGACTTCATGGCCAAGAAGATCTATGCAGCAACTACTTTGGGCCTTCAGCAGTCAGGCTACGTCATGCTGATGGTCACATGTGATCATACTTTTACCTTATCACAAAGTTCCTCCCTCTGCTTTTAGACATTACTCAGACGGAGGCCAAAACCTCAGAGTTATGGATGGTATGCTTGCCAAGCACCAGCTACAAATGGCATTGGACCTGGGCAACTCGTGCACCTGTGCCATTGCTGCGGTCATGTCCGTGTACTGTAGGGCCTTGGTATGACTTTCTGGGTACACTGACGAGCTAGCATAAGTTCATGGATGTCCTTTTCTTGGGCACTGACCTGTTTGGCCCTGGGCTAGAGAACCATCTCATTCATTTTGAGAAGCTGAGTGTCACCCTAGACTCTGGTTACATCGCAGCAGGCTACTGAGCCCCCAGAGGTGAAGAAGTTATTTTGGAGCTCTGGCTACCAACCACAACAGCAGCTGTCTCTGCAGCAGGGGCAATAAAAATAGAGGGTGGTGGTGCATTCAGCACTCAGTCAGCTGAAGTCCCTTCAAAGGCTGCAAACTGACCAGTTGTGGGGAGTCATCCCTCTCCATCTAGGCCCTGTCTGATCTCCAAGTTGGAGGTCAGCTGCTCCACATCTTCCACAGTGGTCATGGCCAACTCTGACAAGTGGGTGCTAGAAATGGTGAATTCAGGTCTGCCTCTTGAGTTCAAAACTCTAGCACATTACTAACACTAGGCGCCATGCGTGTCGAGGGTACCAGAGTGCACACTGCCTGTACTACAGCAAATAATTACCCAGCTTCTCGGGTACAGTGTGATAGAGCAGGTCCCAGATGCCCTGGCTTCACAGGGATCTGTCTCCCACTTGTGCCAAAGCAATGGGGGCTGGTGCACCATTCTGAATCTACATGAGGTGAACAAAATTATATGAAAGAGGAAGTTCTGTATGGTCACTCTGAGTCAGACCATACCATCACTGGAGGCTAGGGCATGGTTCTGCTCCCTAGACCTCCAGGACACCTTCTTCATATCCCAGTCCTTCCATACCACCCCGTTACCTTCAGTTCCAGGCAGAAGGGGTTCTCTGAGTTCAACGTGATGCCTTTTGTCTTGTCATTGGCACCCAGGGTTTTTACCAGTTGCCTTGCAATGATGTTTGCCTACCTCAGGTGAAGGGACACCAGAGTATATGCATACCTGGACAACTGGCCCATAGTGGCCATCTTCAGGGAGGCAGTGGAGCAGTCCAGGGATCTGGCCTTCTTGCCTTTTAGGACTTTGACCTCCTGGTCAATCCAGCCAAGTGTGAGTTGGTTCCTATGCAAGTCATCAAGTTAATTGGGGTGGAATTGGACTCCCTCTGAACCAAGGCTTGTCTGCCTGAGCTCCGAGGGAGTCCAAGGGGCCTGTGGACATGCTGCCTGCATTGCAGAGCAAAATTACTCAACTCCTGGAATGCAGTGCTGTACAGCCTGTCCCAGATGCCATTTCCTCTTGAGGATATCTGTCTTGGTACTTTCTGGTACCAAAGCAGACAGATAAATGCCCCCATACTGGACATTCACTATCTGAGCAAGTTCATCCCCAAGCAAAAGTTTTGTATAGTCATTCTGAACTGGATCATAGTGTCTCTGGAGATGGGTCTAGGTTTTGCTCCCTAGAACTCCAAGATGCCTTCTTTCATATTCAATCCATCCATCCATCCCATCAGCAGTAAGTACCTCCAGGTCTGCAGGGCTGGGGTTCTGTACCTGGTCCATGGTACACAGCGAACAGGTGGATCTCCTGGCATGTATCAGGGGAGGAAAACCAGTTGGCGGTTGCTCTGTCACATGGGTGCAATGTTGCACAAGTGGTCCTTGCATCAGACTGGTGGCTCTCCTGTTCGTCCAGTGGGCACACCACTGGTGGACCAGTTTCTCTTTTGAGAGGACAGAAACTGAGGCTGTTCTGTGCCTGCCCCCACAGATGGGAATGCAGATGGGGATGCCATCTTTTGGCCCTGTATCCACAAGCCTTCTGTATACCTTTCCTCACTTTTTGTTGATCCACAAGGTGATGCTTAAGGCTCATTGGGACAAGGTGACCTTGATTTTGATTGCAGCAGACTGGCCAAGGCAGTTCTGTTACCATGATCTTCTCACCCTCAGCAGCAGGTCCCTATGGTGGCTCCCGCTGTGCCTAGATCTGCTGGTGAGACAGCAGGGAATGGTCCATCACCTGGACATTAAGTCCCTGCACCTGTCAGTCTGGTTCATGAGTGGCTAGAGTTCTTGGCTTTGGGCCTTTCAGAAAACATTCTTCAGGTTCTGGAGACCTCCTGTAAGGAGTCTGCTCATAAAACATATGTGTTTCAGTGGAAGAGGTTCTCACTCTGGTTTTGGGGCAAGGAAAATAATTCCCTTCAAACCCCAGGAATCACTCAGTATGCTTAACTAATGTAGTCAGCCTTCAGTGTTGAACTGCCATGGAGAGAATGGAATGTATGTAAATGATGGAACTCTCACTGGTTTGTGCCAATTTCAACTGCTGCCCCTAGTAACTACTGCACTCTGAAGTGCTCAGATTAATTTCTCTGCCTGCCAATTCAGACGCCTGAGAGCTCTCCTCAACTTCTCTGAAAAATGCATTCAATTTTCAAACTAGTTAATTATTTATTATTATTTTACAATTGCTGCCCCATTCAGATATATTTAGTAAGTTTTAGTGGTTTTTAGTAGTTTTTTAGTGGTACTTCACTGTTCCCTGGAACCACGGGGAAAAGTAGTTTCTGTGGTATTTCTCCACAGTTTTTATTTATTTTTACTGTTTAGCACTCGGTTCCTCCTTGGGACCATAGCACTATTTTGTTTTAGGTTTTTAAGCTTTCACTCAGTTCCGTTTCCTGTCAGGAACCGAGCAAATTGGTCGGTTCCACTGTATTATTTCTATTGGGGAACTGACTATTTTTTGGCTATATTGTAATATTTGTTTGCGACTTGGGAACTGATAATTTTTCACTGGGTATCTTTGTTGTTCCTGACGCTGTCAGTGACACCTAGAAAAAAGAAATGGACAGAACCAACTGGTTTTAAAAACTGCATTAGTTGTGGGCAAATAGTAGCCAAAAGCAGATGGACACGATCTGTGTATTTCCTGTCTGGGAACCAGTCACATCTTTGCGAATTGTGACATCTGCAGAACTTTCTGTCCTAAAATGCTGGATAAAAAGGCCCAAGAAACTTGAAGAAATGGCTACTCCTGCCTCTTTCAAAAAAAAAAAATAAAAACAAGGAACTGGTGGACACAAAATCCACAGAGAAACCTCAGTCTTGTAAGGCAAAAAGACCAGTGGAACCGACTGCCAGACCAGTTCCTGCAAAAAGAAAACATGAGGAAAAACATACTGCTGCACTTCCTGCTGAAAAAGCAAAGAAACTCTCAGTGGACAGACCGACAATGCCCTCTGTGGAGGAAATTGCCAAGGCCCTGCAGGCTGTCTGTCCTTTGGCTCCTCTCCCGGTTCCCACTTTTCAGGAACTGGTATGTTTGTATGAGGAACCAGAGGACGAGGAAGAGGAGAGGGAACCCATTGAGCCAGAAGTCTCCCCAGAGCAGAACTTTGGTCCAGTCCCCCCTCCCCCCCGGGTCCAGAGGACTGTTTATCTTATAATTCTTTTAAGCAAATGGACAGTACTCTCAACCTCTCCATCCAGGAATCAGTTGAGAATGAAGAAGCCAAATTCCTGGACATTATTGGTCTCACCCCACAAAGAGATTGCTACTGCCCATCCATAAATCCCTTAAAAAGGCAGTATTGAAAATTCAGCAAACCCCCCACTTTAGTGCCAGGGGTGGACAGAAAGGTTGATAAAAAGTACCTACTGGATAGATTAAACGCTGACTTTTTATTTACTCATCCTGACCATGAGGGAGTGGTACAGGCTGCCATGTGTGATAGTGCCAGAGTGCCTTTGGCATCCCCCCCGATGAGGATTATAGAAAGATTTATGCCATGGGTAAAAAAGGTTACATCGCAGCTTCACTCCTAGTCAGGAAGGCCAATTATATGGCTTATGCAGCTTGGTACCAAAAAGCCCTTTGGACAACAGTACTGGCTGTGTCTGACAAAATGCATGGGGAAATGGCAATGGATCTGGCTGAGACTGCCAAGACAGCTTTAGATGCCACAAAATATCAGTTTCATATGGCAGTAGATGCCAGTGACACTGCTGCCAGGCTCATGGCCCTTATGGTCTCTGAGGAGGTTTGCCTGGCATAGAGCCACAAACCTCTCTCAGGATACCTAAGCTAAGGCAATGGATTTCCCCTGTGAGAATAACTCTTTTTTTGGGGGGGGACAAAACAGGGGCCTACATGAAAAATGTGGGGGATTACAATGCCACCTACCGAAGTAATGTGGCCAAAAGTTAGACCCTCCACTTCGTATAGATCCCAGCCTAGGGGAGGCAGGGATTGTGGATCCTACTCCTGGCCTTTCTTCCAGGCCCAAGCCCTGCCAGATTGCCAGCAGACCAGAAGGTATTTCAGAGGTAGGAGCAGGCAGAGCCAGACCCCCAGGCCAGGGCTCCAACGAAACAGAACTCCTGATGTGTTTGTACAGGTTGTCTCCACCCTACCAGTAGGTGGCAGGCTGGCTCACTTTCTCCAAGCTTGGCAGTTCATCACCACAGACAAGTGGGACTTGGAGGTAGTGAGCCAGGATCTGTCCCTAAGCTTCAAAATACTCCCCAAGCCAAGAAACAGAATTTTTTCCAGTCACCCCATCAGAAAATGTGCTTCTGGAAGCAGCAGTTGTCAACCTTTTGCTTTATCAGAGGAGTGGAACTTGTCCCTCTATCTGAGAGAGGCAAGGGGTTCTACTCCTGGTATTTACTAACACAAAAGAAGAATGGGGACTGGTAGCCTATACTAGATCTCAGACTCCTAAACAAACGTGACAAAGCCAAAGTTCAGAATGGTCACCCTGGCTATGATAATTCCCACTGTCCAGCAGGGAGACAGGCTGGCATCCTTGGACTTCAAGGATGTCTATTTCCACATCTCAATCTGACCAAGCCACAGAAATTACCTGCGGTTCAGACTGCCCTAAGGTCACTACCAGTTTGCAACCATGCCCTTTGGCCTAACCTCAGCCCCAAGGACATTCACAAAGTGCTTGGCTGTAGTGTTGGCTCACTTGTGAAGGCTAGGGGGCACAGTATTTCCTTACCTAGATGACTTGCTAGTCATAGGACCGTCCCCTCAGCACACCAGAGATTCTCTTGTTCTAGTTCAAAGCACTTTGTAATTTCTGGGATTTTTGGTAAACACCCAGAAGTCCCAGGTGGAACCTTTTCAGGTACTGGACTTCATAGAGGCAGAGCTGGACACCCTGCAAGGAAGGGCATTCCTCCCTCAGGACAGAGTAAACCGTATTCTACAGCTGGCAGGATCTTTCAAACTGAACAGACCCAGGTCAGCAAGACACTTCCTGCAGCTGCTAGGCCACATGGCAGCAGCCACGGCCATAGTGCCAAGCTCAGGATTTCAGATGAGGGACATTCATTTCCACCTGAGGGCTCACTCGTCTCAGAGGAAGGATCCTTTGACCAAACTGGTACCCGGTTCAAAGACTCTTATACAGGTCCTGCAATAGTGGATGGACAGGGAGGATCTCAGAGAGGGAACTCCTTTCCAAAAGGAGTATCCCTCACTAGTACTCGCTACAGATGCCTCCCTGTTGGGGTGGAGGGCACATGTGCTTGACCTCACAGCCAGTAGTACATGGTCCTCCCCCAGGAGTTACTTCTGCATATCAGTCTGTTAGAGCTAGGAGCAGTGTACCTGGCTCTTCAGTCATTTGCACCTCAGCTGGAGGGAAAGGTGGTAGAGTCGGAACAGACAACACAACCACCATGTATTACATCAACAAGCAGGGAGGCACCTGGTCAATCTTGCTGTGCACAGAGGCCATGAATGTCTGGAACCTAGTCTACTCCCTGCAGGTTTCCCTGTCTGCCATCCATCTACCAGGCAAGGACAACATTCTGGCAGATTCCCTCAGCAGGATCAGCCAGAACCATCACGAGTGGTCCATAAACACACAGGTGCTACAATCCATGTTCAGAAAGTGGGGCACACCAGAGACAGATCTCTTTGTCTCCCTAGGCAACCACCTTTTGCCACAGTTCTGCTGCAGGCCCTCGGCCAAGGGGACTGTGCCAGTGGATGCCCTGGCATTGGATTGGTCAGGCAGATTTCTTTATGCCTTTCCTCTCTTACTCAGGGTCCTGATAAAACTCAGGATACAGCCAGCAACGGTAGCGCCACATTGGGCGAGACAGCCTTGGTACTCGCTTCTGTTAGCCCTGTCAGTGGCACAGCTGATTCACCTCCCTTAGAGGCACAATCTGCTGACATCCTCGCAGGGCAGGATTCTGTACCCCAGCCTCAAGTCCCTTCACCTCAGGGCTTGATTCTTGAAGACTTAGTTTGTCAGTCTGCACCTCTTTGAAGAGGTCCTAAATGTCCTTAAAGATTCTCAAAAACTCTCAACCAGGAAAGCTTATGCTTCCAAGTTGAAGAGGTTTTCTGTATGGTGTAGCAAAATGGGTATCCACCTTGCTACTGCTGGGTTGTCTGTCGTTTGTACTATATGACCCATTTAAATTCACTAGGCCTTAGGCCTGCTACCTTGAAGGTACACTTGGCTGCAGTCTCTGCTTATGTTTCAGCCAGTAAAGGCAGGTCCCTGGTATCTCACCCTGTCTTCAGAAAACTGTTTAAAGGTCTCTTCCATCTCCACCCTCCCTTGAGGGAGCAAGTGCCAGCCTGGGATCTGAACATTTGCATTGGCAGGCTAATGGAACCCCCCTTTGAGCCAATGGCAACTGCAAATTTAAAGTATGTTACCTGGAAAACTGTTTTCCTAGTAGCCATCACTTCAGCTAGGTGAGTAAGTGAGCTTCAGGCCACGTGCACAGATCTGAACTATATTTCTTTCCACAGGGATCAGGTGGTACTCGGGACTAATAGAAAATTCCTACCTAAAGTCATCTTGGATTTCCATCTAAACCAGTCTGTTACATTGCCAGTGTTTTTCACTGCCAACCCCAGCTCAGCAGAGTGAAGACTGCACAGCATAGATGTCAAGTGGGCACTTAGCCACTATCTTGATAAGATCAAATCCTATAGGCCAGCGGTTACCCAGTTGTTCCCCACCTATGGGAAAGTGGGTAAAGGTAAACCAGCGTCTAGAAGGACCACTGCATGCTGGATAGTGCCTTGCATTCAGTTCTGTTACAGCAAAGTTGGTAAGCAGCACGCCCCCCCGGGCCTCAGAGCATATTCTGCCAGGGGCACAGCTGCATCAGTAGCTACAGCAAGGGATATACCCCTACTGGAAATTTGCAAGGCAGGTACATGGAAAACTGTTCACATATTGACCAAGCACTGTTACTTAGACATACAGTCCAGAAGTGACACCAGGTTTGGCATAGCAGTTCTGCAGAGCCTTTTTCCCCCAAATAGGTTCTCTGCCCTACCTCCAAAGGAACTACTTGGTAGTCTGAATTAAAGCATACTGAGTGATTCCTGAGGTTTGAAGAAACAATTACTCACCATAGTAATTGTTTCTTCCAGGGGATCACTCTGTATGCTTAAGCTCCCACTCTGTCTCCCCTACCTGAGCCAGAAAAAAAAGGGATCCCTTATCTTGCATCCCTGCTGATCACTGTATCTCCTATTATTTTATTAGGCTTAATGGCTGAATGTATTTTTTTTTTTTTTTTTAAACAGTTGTGTTTAATTGTTGTCCCTTCTTACAGGGACCATTCCTTAGGGGTCTCATATAGGGGAATAGTGTTACATAGTTTAGCTAGTTAGGGTGGCTTCACTTTGTTAGGCTTCATAATGAATCTGAGCACTTCAGAGTGCAGCAGTTACTAGGGGCAGCAGTTTGAAATTGGCACGAGCCAATGAGAGTTCCATAATTTACATTCATTCCATTCTCTCCGGGGCAGTTCAACACTGAAGGCTGGCTGCATTAGTTAACCATACTGAGTGATCCTCTGTAAGAAACAAAATTATTCTGGTAATTTTTTGCCTGCCCTGTGGTGACATCTCAACTACCTTTGGTCTCTGCCCCAGTCAGGGTTACGATCTGTGACCCTAAGGTGCATCTGGTGGCCATCTCCACGTGGTGGATGGTTTGCTGGCAGTGGCATTGGAGAACGTGGCTGGGCACTTTTTCAAAGGCCTGGATCACTTGTCCTCTTTGATGTACAAGCCACCACCTCTGTGCGACCTACTCTGTTGCTTGATATGCTCATGGGTAAACCATTGGGGCCAATGCACAGGTGTGAATTGTCAAACTTGAATGTGGAAGACCAACCTTTTGGATGCTGTCACCTCTGCCAGAAGGGTGAGTAAGCTCCAGGTGCTCTCGGTGGAGTCCCCATACATTATTTTTCACATGGACAAGGTTTTCTTTGTCCCCACATGATGTTCCTGCCATAGATCTTCTCAGTTTCACCTTAATCAGGTGATCTGTCTCCCAGTTTACTTTAACAAACTTTCCTCAGATGCTAAGTGTAGGCTCCATACCCTGGACTTACACTGGGCACCCTTCTATTACAAGGAGCATATGGTAAGAATTTTCAGTGAAGCTAGTCAGCTATTTGTCACTTACACTGAAGCTATTTCTGGTGGACTGTCAGCTAAGCAGATGATTACCAGGTGGATCACGTCCTGTACCAGTCTGTGTTGCAGATTGGCTGATAGGGAGCCATCCAAGTGGTTAGTGCTCATTCTACCAAGCATACTGCTGCTTCCATGGCTGCTGCCTGGTACATCCTGATTCTCATAGGTATTTACAGAGCTAATAAGACTTAGGTCCATTTCAGCTCACCAGAATTTTAGCTATAACCCATGGTGTTGTTTGCTACCTAATAGGCATCCAGTCGTCTTTTAAATTCTGACATTGTCCTACTAGCTACTACTTCAAGTGGGAGCTCGTTCCATGTCTTTTTGATTCTAATACTAAACCAATATTTCCTTTTATTTGACTGACAGGTAGCCCCTTTTAATTGTAAGGGGTGTGCTCTTGTATCATATGCCTGTACCCTCAGCTCGAGTCCCAGTTGCACCCACAATTCGTCATCAAACAGGGCTTTACAGACCAGACACACATCGCCCATAAGTCTGCGGTACTCCAGCGAGTAAAGGCCTAATGAATGCAGTCTTTGCTGATGACGCAACCCACTAAGTCCTCTAATATGCTTAGTTGCTCTCCTTTGCACTCGCTCCAGTGCTCTGATTTCAGTTTTTCCACCTGGAGCCCAGAACTGGGCATAGTACTTCACATGGGGACAAACCAGGGCTGTGTAAAGGGGAATCACAACTTGCCTATCTCGACTTTTGATATGTTCATTGATACAGTACATTATGCTACTGGATTTCTTAATAGCGTGATTGCAGTGTAATTTAAAACTGAAATCATTGCTAATTCTTATACCCAAGTCCCTCTCATCCGGAACTGAATTTAGCTAAACTCCATTTAATCTATACTTATGGTGGATATAGTTTTTGCCTAAGTGTATCACTATACATTTGTTAATATTGAAAATAGATTTCTTCAGTGATGCCCAGTGTTCAAGTTAACACAAAGCTGTTTGAAGGATTTCGGCATCATCTTGGGTATTTACTATAAACCCTACCCTCGTGCCATCTGCAGATTTCGATAACCAAGTGGATGTACCGGATTTTACAGATAAAATGTACAAGTTAAAAAGACAGGGGCCCAGCACTGAGCCCTGGGGAACTCCACTAGTCACTTGCACCCAGCCTTACTTGGAGCCCTTTACACAAACCCTCTGCCCCCTGTTTAATAACCACTCCTCTATCCAATGGGAGAGACTCCTGTGTATGCCATGCTCAGTAAGGGCATTAATTAATCGACCATGTGAACCTTATCCAAGGTCTTGGAATAGTCTAAAAATATAATGTCCACTGCGTTCTTAGTGTCTAAGGCTTGGCTAATCTTGCCATAAAATTCCAGTAAGTTTGTCGGACAGGATCTGCCCCTTTTAAAACCATGCTAATATGGGTCTATATCCCCTGATGAGGTCAGCACATCCGTAATATGTGTCTTAATACCCTCAAGGATTTCCCGGAGAATTGACATCAAGCTTATTGGTCTATAATTTGATACCTCCTGCCTAGTCCCTTTCTTGTGCAGGGGAGTCACCTCCACCTGTTTCCAGTCATCCAGTACCACACCACAGTCTACTGAATGTTGAAATAAATAAGTTACTGGTGCTGCCAATAATTCTGCCAATTCCCTTAAAACCCTAGGGTGGAGACCATCAGGTCCCTGGGCTTTATTTTGATGGAATGATTTCAACCTATCTCTAACATCATTAATGTCAATTTTAAATGCCTGGTTAGTATCATGGTCGTGCTGTTCCAGTATAGCTTGAGTTTTGGCATTATAAACTGAGGCAAAATAGATGTTACAGTATTCTTCCATTAAGCCATTTTCTGCCATTAGTTCCTCACTGGAATCTTTCAGAGGTCCAAGTGTTATATTACAACCCTTTTTGTTGTTTATATAAGAAAATAAAGACTTGTAATTGTTTTTTACTTTGACGTCTAACTTCTGTTCATATTTTGCTTTAGCTTGGTGTATGCTTTTTTTGCACAATTTTAGGGCAGTTTTATAAGCTGCCCAGCAAGCATGAAATCCACTTTTTCTGGCCTTACAGTTTGCTTTATTTTTCAGTTTAATAGCCTTTCTAACTGCTGGTGTCAACCAGGTGGGAATTTTATAAAGAGCCTTTATATTTCCTGGAGTAAGGTGTGAAGTTATGTACCAGTTAAGCAATTTTACTACATAAAACTGCCCACATGTGCTGTAGGGGCTGCCCAATTAAATCTGCTTGCCTCTCCCATATTGCTAGATGTCTTCGCATACTGTTAGTCAGTTCTGCCATAGTTATATACTACTGTATTACCAACTGGTTTAGCCATATCGCCTTTTAAGCAAAACCCCAGTATGTTATGATCAGTAGAGCTAAGAGGTTGCAGGACCTGGCATTCCTGGATATTTTCCATATTGCTGAGGAATATATCTAAAATGTGGGAGCCCCTAGTACATTCATTTACGTGCTGGTCCAGACCTGCCAGCATAAATGCCTCCAGGAAGCTTTGTTCACCAGATGTAGAAGCTTTCAGGAGAGCCCAATTTAATCCTGGGAGATTGAAATCACCCACTAAAATAAGATTTCCTGCGGAAGCTATTTTGTTTGTGAACTCCAAAAGCTGTAGATCTTCCAAATGTGAGTTTGATGGTGGTCTATACACTGCCCCTACATTAAGTTTAGGTTTATGAGGTGGGGATAATTTAATCCATAATAACTCCACTGGGTCCCACAGGGAAGTATAGATGCATTCAGGTATGATGTTTTTGGCTATATATAAGGCTACACCATGACCCCTAGAGTATGATCTGTACTTATTATAAAGAACATAGCCTGGAATTTGTTTATCCCATGTGTCCTCCTGGATCCAGCAAGTCTCGGTTATGGCACATAAATGGGTGTTGGTCTCTTGTAAAGTAGAAAGAAGTTCATCAAATTTATTATTTAGGCTTCTAGCATTTATCAGTAGACAGTTCCATTTATCCGAAGGTAATGGGCCTGATTAAGGAGATCTAGAGGGATACTACCTGGTCAAAACACACACATTCTTCACCCACTTTAGCATCGATGTGCTCAGTCATTGCAATGCTGTATTTGGGGCCTTAATCCTCCAGTCTCTTTCACCAAGTAGAAGTGTGCTGCTTGCCCCTTCTCCTGGATGACAGCTAGAGCTTTCCATAGTGTGGATATTGAACTGAATCCAGGTTGGTAGAAATATAGGTTACTCTCCTGTAACCGCAGTTCTACTACGGGTTTTCAGTTCACATCCACACAACCCACCTGACCTCCCCAAGCAAGTGACAGATGGATACATGCTCCCAGCGTAAAAGCTTTGATGTCAGACAGGGCAGAGCCTGAAGATGACCCCACAGGTCGTGGGAGGAGTCTAGCTTAAAGATGTCTGGTGACTGAGCTGAACAGTATGGACATGAACTCAATACCCATAGTAAAATTATGGTTACAGGTGAGTAACTTATTTCTAACCCCAATTATTCTTCTCATATTCATAACTCTCTGCAGTTAGCCTGCTCAGCAGAACTGCCCGGAGAATGGAATTATATGCTAATGATGGAATCATTGGCACGTGACAATTATTCAAACTGCTGCCCTCATCTGCTGCATGTTCTATCAACGTCTCAGATTTCTTACTCTACCACACAGCTCTAGATGCCCAGGAGATTCCCTCAGATCGTTGTTGACTTACTGTGAAATATAATTGTTTAATTGTACATAATTTTCTTTCTGCTGCCTTCATTTATTGTTTTTTAGTCTAACGTCTAGTTTATTCAAGTTTAGTTAGATTTAGTGTTTATTTCTCGGTTCCTCATGGTTTGGTATAACCGTTGGGGAACCGAGTAGTTTTATAATAGTTGTGGAGTTTTTCTGCTTCATTTTCTTTAAAATGTTATTGTGTAAAGTGTATTTTAACATTGTTTGAAGCCGCTAACCTGGTTTCTTTTCTAACCACTAACCCGGTTACTGTGAACCATTGAATCGGTTCCTAGAACTGCTGACCCGGTTCTGAGTTTAAAAATTAATTGGTTCTTTGGGTGCCTAATCGCTTCCTGAACCAACCGCCAAAAAAAAAAAAAAATTATTTTTTATGGTTAAGGTTTTTCTCCTGGAAATAGAGCATACTGAAAAACCTAAGAAAAAGACTGGTCCCCCAGGTTTTAAAAACTGTCAAGTGTAGGGATGTGTTCGACAGAGTAGACAAGCATGACAGCTGTGTGTTCCGCCTGGGAACTGAGCATTTAAATACTGACACTGAAATTTGCAAATCATTTCCACAGAAAACTGTGGAAAAAAAGAATGGAGAGGTTGAACAAAAAGTTGGGAGAAGAAAACGCCACTGTGGTTCTCAAAAGAGGTGGCGGGGAAGGTTAGGGAGAAAAATATAGCATTTAGGAAGTATAAGGAAACACAGAAGGAGCAGGACAGAGAACTGTACCAGTTAAGGCAGAAGGAAGCAGGGAGGGAAGTCAGAATAGCAAAGGCCCAAACTGAGGAAAAGATAGTCAACTTGGTTAAGAAGGGGGATACAACCTTTTATAGGTACATCAGGGAGCGTAGAAAGACAAAGGGAGGGATAGTGAGGCTGAACAGAGTGCACTGTTGGTGGGCAGAGAGGGACAGTGAAAAAGCGGGGATACTGAACGAGTACTTCTGCTCAGTATTCACAAAAGAGGAGGGCGAAGTGCCTAATCCAATTAACAGAAGCACTCTGGATAGGGGGTCAATCCCAGTCCTTTCACAGAAGAAAGGGTTCTGAAAGAACTCCTAAAACTGAAGGTGGACAAAGCAATGGAGTCTGACGGAATTCACCCCAGAATTCTAAAAGAATTAAGGGGGGGGGGGGACTAGTGATACCACTGACTACCCTTTTTAACAAATAATGGGAGGATGATGTGGTACCTGAGGACTGAAGGAAGGCAGATGCGATTCCCCTTCACAAAAGTGGGAGCAAGACAGAGGCAGGAAACTACAGACCTGTCAGTTTGACCTCTGTGGTAGGGAAAGTGATGGAATCACTTCTGAAGGAAAGCATTGTTGAGTACCTAGAAATCAGTGGGTCACAGGACCCAAGGCAGCATGGGTTCATAGCGGGAAGGTCATGTCAGATGAATCTAATTGATTTCTTTGATTGGGTGACCAAAGTAGTAGACCAGGGAGGGGCTGTGGACATGGCCTATCTAGACTAATTGGGCAAGGCATTTGACACAGTCCCACACAAAAGATTAATAATTAAATTAACCAGCCTGGGAATGGGTCCCAGGGTGGTAGCCTGAGTAAAACATTGGCTGGACAAGAGAACACATAAGGTAATTGTAAATGGAGTCCACTCTGAAGAAAGAGGGGTACCGCAGGGTTCAGTCCTTTTTAATGTCTTTATAAGTGACATTGCAGAGGGACTGGAAGGAAAAGTATGCCTCTTTACAGATGACACAAAGATCTCCAACAGGGTTGATGCACAAGGAGGTGTGGAAAGAATGAGAAGGGACTTAGCAAGGTTGGAGAAATGGTCAGTAGTATGGCAGCTTGGATTCAATGCAAAGAAGTGCAAAATAATACACTTGGAAACAAAAACCCAGGGGAAGATTACACAGTTGGGGGGGTAGTAACAACAACAAAAATGGAAGGCAGGCCCGTCAAAGCAGCAGTGGGATTTCACTTGTAGCGCGTGACCCAGGTTGGGAACGGATCCGGTCGCCGGAGGGCGGCCGGGGAGTAGGATCGAGCGTCCGTTGGGCAGCTCTCCTTCTCCGGGGGAGGGTGTGGGTTGCACTGGTCGCTTAGAGACTCCTGGTGGGCGGGGTTCTCACGTAGCAAGGCTTGACATGGGGGGGGGGGAGGCGGGGCGGACACTGGCGTCATTGCACGTCCCCGCCTCCTCTGGGGAGAAAAAGGAGGAAAAAGATGGCAGGGCAGGACCACCGATAAATGAAGCCCTTCCCGGAGAGCCTCGCAGCCCCACCGCAGGACCCCAACCAGTTACAGTTCCGGGGTCACAAAGGTGGCCCGTGGCCCCACCCTCCGGGGGGCAAGCCGGGGGTGACCGAGGGTCCTCTGCAGCAATAGGCGGAGGTAGAGGTCTCCGGGGGCCGTGACCAGGGCGGAGAATGTACCCGGTGGTCCTGCTAGGATAAAGAAAAAAAATGGAAAGGGACCTGGAATAATATCAGATGACCTTAGGTTAGCAAGCAATGTGAGAAGGCAGTAGGGAGGGCTGGGGTATACTGGGATGTATAGGGAGAGGCATCACCAGCAGAAACAGGAAGTTGTTATCCCTCTGTACAGATGGTGAGACCCCATCTGGGTACTCAAGTCAGTTCTGGAGACCCCATCTCCGCAAGGACATAGACAGCATAGAGGTAGTCCAGAGGAGGGTAACTAGAATGGTGCAGGGTCTGCAAGAGAAGCCATACGAAGAGAGACTAAAGGAGCTTAATATGTATACCCTTGAGGAAAGGAGGGTGGGGGGGACATGACAGAAACTTTTAAGTACCTCAGTGGAATCAACAAAGTCCAAGAGGGTAGCATCTTTCAGAAAAAGAGATGTGCAAGAACGAGGAGAGACAATTTGAAGACGGAGTGAGGACAGCTCAGGGGCAATGTGAGGAAGTATGTTTTCACAGAGAGGGTGGTGGACGCATGGAATAGCATTCCTGACGAGGTTGTGGGGTCTAAAACTGTGGGAGAATTCAAGAATGCATGGGACAGACATAAGACAGTTCTTGTGGTGGGTAGGAAGAAATAGGCTGTTGGTTAACTAGGATCTGCAGCTTATCCTGTAGGTAGGGAAATGGGCAGACTAGGTGGGCCAAGCAGTCCTTATCTGCCATCAAAGCCTGTGTTTCTGTGGGAGGTGCTTCAGGCTCTAACCAGCCAACGCCTTCAAAATCAGCAGGTGAAACCACAGCTTCTTCTTTTACCACCTCTGAAAAGGGTGAATCAACCTCTTTAAAAAGGCTGAGTGGGCTGGCTGACTCTCCGGTCTCCTCCAAAAAGACAAAGACCACCAAGCACGTCGAACCCCAGGCAAAACCAACAGGGGATTCTTCTGTGCCTCACAGTCTGCATATTACTGAAGAGATTGCCAGGGCTATTAAAGCCATCGAGGTAATTCAGGGGTTCATGCCTTCTCCAACCCCTCCTCCTCCAAGGGTTCAGGAGATTACTCCCTTCTCTGATCTCCAGTCTCAGGAGATGGATACCGGGGAGTATGATTTACCAGAGAATGATGATGGTGAGCCCATTGAACCGGAAATCTCACCAGAGCAGGAATTTGGCTCTTCTCCCAGGCCTGAGGATTTTTCCTCTCACTTTTCCTTTGTAAGGAAAATAGTAGATGCCCTTGACCTGGTTACCACCGAGGTCATTGAAGATGAGGAGGAGGCAGAATATATGGAGATGATGGAGATAACACCCATTAAGAAGATTTTTCTGCCTATTAATAAATTCTTCAAGAAGGATTTATTCACAATCCTGCAGAACCCTAACTCTGTCATGCCTCTGGATAAGAAGACTGACAAGAAGTACCAATTGGACAGGAAAGGGGCTGAATTCCTCTGTTCTCATCCAGATCATCAGGGTATAGTCCAACAGGCAGCCTGTGAGAAGGCGAGGGTTCCTTTATCCTCTCACCCTCCTGAGAAGGATTCAAGGAAAATGGACAGCATGTCAAAAAAAGGGTACTTGGCTGCCTCCCTAGGGGTCAGACAAGCTAATTACCAGGCCTACGCTGCACAGTATGAGAAAAACACTGTGGCAGTCTGTTTTGGCCATGTCAGAGAAAGTTCCCTCCCCTATCTCTGACGACCTAGCAGAAACGGCCAGGTTTGGACTGGAAGCCTCTAAATACCAGTTCCAGATGGCAGCAGATGCCAGTGATAATGCTTCTAGGATTATGGCTCTGACTATAGGCCTAAGAAGGTTTGTTTGGGTATAGGTACAGACTTAACCCATGACACCCAGGCTAAGGCCATGGACTTCCCTATACAAGATCATTCTCTCTTTGGCAAACAAACCGGAGAGTATATGAAGAAGGGGGATGAATACAGGTAGGAGGGGCTCCAGGAAGGGTTCCCAATCCGCCCAGGCTCAGGCCCCACCGAAACAAAATCCCTGACTCTTTTGCCAAGGCCGCCTCACTAATACCAGTAGGGGCAGACTGGCTAACTTCTTCCAGGCCATAACCACAGACAAGTGGGTATTGGAATTAGTGAGCCAGGGACTGTCTCTGAGTTTCAAATCTCTCCCTTCTCTGAAGTCAAGGCTGTTCAAACCAGCCTCTCTTCTCAAAGAACAGCTCCTAGAAAAGGACGTTCAAACCCTGTTCAGCAGTGGAGCAGGTGCCAAACCTTCAGAGGGGCAGAGGGTTTTATTCCCAGTACTTTCTTACCAAAAAAGAAAAATGGGGAGTGGCAGCCTATTCTAGACCTAAGGCATCTGAATAAGTATTTGGTAAAACCAAAATTCAGGATGGTTACCCTATCTATAATTTTGCCTGTCATCCAGCAGGGAGACTGTCTGGCATCTCTGGATTTAAAAGATGCCTATTTCCACATCCCCATAAGGAAGTCTGACAAAAAATATCTCGGATTCAGACTTCCTTCAGGTCACTACCAGTTCTCAGCCCTACCCTTCCATCTCACCTCAGCACCAAGGGTATTCACAAAATGCCTGGCCGTGGTAGTGGCATTCCTACGAAAGTTAGGAATTAGTTTTTATCTCAATGACCGGCTAGTCGTGGAAAAGTCATTTCAGCAGGTGCAAGCACACCTGGAAATAAAAAATCTTACATTCTCTGGGCTTCCTGTTAAACCAGGAAAATTCCATACTCACACTGGTTCAAGTCCTGCATTTCATTGGAGCAGAACTGAGTATCTTAAAATGAAGAGCTTCAAACAACATGAAGTCTTGCTATATTATAGACATTAGTAGTTTGATCCGGCTCCAGAACTGCCCCGGAGTGAAATGGTTAAAACCATTCCAAAATAGAATTTTGGCACGAGAGCAGCTCTATCTGTGTCATTTCAAACTTGAACTGTCAGATTCTTTACTCCGCCTCAGTGAACAGTCGCTCGGAGATTTCTCCTTCTGCTCGGTTCATTTCTCGGTTTAAAAGTGTTTTCGGTTGGATTTAACCGAGAATAGTTTTATTTAACCACAAAACCGTTCGGTTCAAGCTCTATCTGTGGTAACCGTGAAGTAAATGAAGTTTTGTCTGTGTGGAACTTGTAAGTTATCGGTTCGGTTTGAACCATCAGTGGAATTTAAAACTCATTTAAAACTAAAATTACTATTTTAGAGTCGGTTCCCGGTTCTTATCGGTTCTAAAAAACGGATTTATTACGTTTTCCAATACCTGTGACACGGTTGGAGCCGATAAGGGTGTCTTGCCTGGCACTGCCGTTAAAGGGCAAGTTTTTGGTTGAGGCTGGCATTATGTCTGAGAAACCCAAAAGAAAAACCGGGCCCACTGGGTTTCAACACTGTGATGTTTGTGGGGAAGTCTTTGCCAAGACTGACCCACACACCACATGTGTTTATTGTCTGGGGTTTGACCACCTCCAGTCAGACTGCCAGGTATGTAAGAATTTCCCTGCAGCCACCCTGGAAAAAAGATTGGGCAGGCTCAGGGAGCGAGAGGCCAAAAAGTCCGCTGACCCGGATGGCCAGCCCGGTTCGGTGCCAACCGAACCAGAGGGAGTGCCCTCTGACCAGGGCCAGACTTCCTCGGGCAAAAGAAAAGCTGGTTCTGAGGAACCAATTCCAGTAAAGAAAACAAGAAAATGAGCAGGTCTGGAGTCCAAAATTCCTTCTCCAACTGCTGCAGAGATAGCAAAAGCCATACAAATTGTCCAGTCACTGTCTCTGGGTCCGTCCGAACCACCACTATCTGGTAAAAGGTCGGTTCGTCCGATCCCAGTGGTTCAGGATTATGATATTGAGGAATTTTATGAACCAGAGGAGGGGGAGGAGGATTATGAACAGTATGAATGTGGCTGGGAAGGTCTGGGTGTGCCCATTGAACCGGACATCTCCCCAGACAAACCTTTAGAATCTCCCCCTATGCTGTCTGAGTCCCCATCTCATTTTATGTTTTATAAAAAAGTTGCTGAAACCCTCCAGCTTCCTTTAGAAGAGGCTGTGGATGAGCAAGAGGAGCCTGATTTTGTAGAAATGATGGATATTCCAGAGTCTAGGAGATTGTCTATTCCTTTACATAAGTCTTTTAGGAAACAAACAATTAAAATTTTAAAAGCTCCTAATTCTGTACCTCCTGTAGATAAAAGATGGACAGAAGGTATACATTGTCAGGCCTGATACAGAATTCCTTTCTCAACAATGCAGTCATGTTGGGGTAGTTCAGGCTGCTGCCTGTGATAAAGCTAATATTCCCTTGGCTTCACATCCTCTGACAAGCTGACAAGGATTCAGGAAGATTGATGCCATGGCAAAAACAGTATATGGCAGCCTCTCTGGGACTCAGGCAAGCAAATTATATGGCTTATGTAGCTAGGTATCAGAAATCTAGATGGGATACTGTTATGCAATTGGCCAAGCAGGCCCATGGCCAGCTGGCTAGTGAACTAGAACAGGTGGCTGCTGATGGCATTGAAGCCTCTAAGGTTCAGTTTCATGCTGCTGTGGATGTTAATGATGTTTCCTCTAGGGTCATGGCCACATCTGTAGCTTTAAGTAGGTTGGCCTGGCTCAGGTGTACTAGTTTGTCTGGGATACCCAGACTAAGGCTATGGATTTTCCTGTGGTGGGAAATTCTCTGTTTGGAGAGCAGACAGAGAACTACATGAAGGAAGATGGATGAATATGGGACTACTTACAAGAGTGCCCAGGCTAAGGAGCGGCAAGCCACTCCTCAAAGGCATGCCCCCAGGGGTAGGGGTAGGCCTTTTCACAGGCCTTTCTACCAGACTCAGGCCTCCTCTGCCTATGCTCAGAGGGGCTTCTTCAGAGGCAGGGGCAGACGAGGGGTGGGCAGACCTGCTCCCACCCCCCAGCCTAAAGCTCCTGCAAAACAGGGGCCGATTCTCCTGTACCAGTGGGGGGCAGGCTGGCTTACTTCAGTCAGAATTGGGCTTCTTTAACCTCAGACAAGTGGGTTCTGGAAGTAGTAAGCCAGGGTCTGGTTCTCCGCTTCAAAAAGTTTCCCAAGTTGAGAAGCAGACTTTTTCTACCTGCAAGTGCTTCAGAGACCCTCGCTCTGGAAACAGAGGTCTCATCCCTGTTAGCTCTCAGAGCAGTAGAAAGGGTTCCTCCCCTGCATCAGGGCAGGGGTCTGTATTCAGATACTTCCTTACCCCAAAAAGACAGGAGAGTGGGGCCCATTTTAGATCTCAGATATCTGAACAAGCATCTTTTGAAACCAAAGTTCAAAATGGTAACTCTGGCAATGATTTTACCTTCCCTAAGGCCAGGGGACTGGCTAGCCTCCCTGGACCTCAAGGATGCCTATTTCCATGTCTAATCAGAAGATCCATCGAAGTACCTCAGATTGAACTGCTCTCGGGTCATTACCAGTTCAGAGCAATGCCCTTGACCTTACCTCTGCTCCAAGGGTATTCACAAAGTGTCTAGCAGTGGCAGTCACCCACTTAAGGAGGCAGAAGGATTGCTGTTTTCCCTATCTAGGCGACTACTGGCTCATTGTGAGGCCAGTCCCCAGAACAGTAAAATCTCACCTGCAGGTCACCAGCAGCTTCTCACCTCTCTGGGTTTTCTGTTAAACCTACCAAAGTCGGTTCTGGAACCAGTCCAGGTACTCACCTTTATAGGGGCAGGAATTGGACACAAAGCTAGCCAGAGCCTTTCTTCCCCAGAAGGGTAAGGAATTTAGTGGCTCTGGCCTCTTCCTTCACTCTGCAGGTCTCTCGAGCCAGCAAGACACTTCTGCAGCTCCTGGGACACATGGCTGCATCCACAGCTGTTGTGCAGGAGCAGATTTCAGATGAGAGACATTCAGTTTCACTTGAGAACCTTTGGTCTCAGAAAGAGACACCCTTCAAGTTGGTCCCAGTGACTCGAACCTTGATCCAGCTCTCCAGTGGTGGCAGGATCAGAGCAATTTAAGATGAGGTCCCCTTCATTTCCCCTTCTCACGACTTGACTCTCACTACAGATGCTTCCCTTCTGGGTTGGGGAGCCACATGGGCGACCTTTCCACTCAGGGAGTTTGGTCCCCAGGAATCTCTGCTCCACACATCAATTTGCTGGAACTCAGAGCTGTCTTTTTAGCACTTCAAGCTTTTCTGCATCTGTCCACGACAAGGTGATACAAGTCAGAACAGACAACACCACAACAATGTGGTACATCAACAAACAGGGGCACTCGGTCTTTGGCCTTGTGCACCGAGGCAATGAAGTTGTGGTCTCTGGCCTATTCCTGAACACTTCCTCATAGCAGTTCATCTTCCAGGGAAGGACAATGTCTAGCGGATGCCCTCAGCGAGGATTTCCCAGGGCCATGACGAATGGTCCTTGGATCCTCAAGTGCTGGGGATAGTTTTTTGCCAGGTGGGGCATCCTCAGATGAGATCTTTTGCAGCCCCAGACAATCACAAACTTCCTCTGTTCTGTTGCAGGCCTCCAGTGCTGGGCTCAGTCCCCTGGATGCCCTTCTTTTGGATTGGGAGGAAGTTCCTCTGTATTTCCCCCCTTTCCTCTCCTATTCAAAGTACTAGTCAAAATCAGATCTCAGCCTTGCAGGGTGATTCTGATTGCCTGGATTAGGTCAGGCAGCCCTGGTACCCACTCCTTCTGTCTCTGACAGTCCATCTTCCCCTGTGCCTCCCAGGAATCACAATCTGTTGACTTGTGCCCAGGGAAGGGTTTGGTATCCGGACCTCAAATCCCTCAACCTCAAGGCCTAGCTCTTGAGGAGTTAGAGTTGCTGATTTACACCTCTCTCAGGGTGTTCTTGAGATCTAAAGGCTTCCAGAAAGCCTTCCACTAGGACTACTTATAGTTCTAAATGGAAAAGGTTTTCCATTTGGTGTGCTGGGAAAAATATTTCCCCAGAATCTGCTGAATTGCCCATTTTGTTAGATTACATGGTACATCTTAATTCCTTGGGTCTCAGAAGGTGGATTGTCTCTTGTATCCAATTTTGTTATCAGAAAGTGGGCAGAGCCCCGGTTTGAGGGCTCATTCTCCGGGTACAGCTCGTCTCTAGCTGCTGCCAGCGATATCCCTTTATTAGAGATTTGCCAGGCTTGCTACTTGGAAAGCGGTACACACTTTTCCAAGCATTACTCCCTGGATGTCCAGGCCAGGAGAGATGATCGGTTTGGCACAGCTGTTCTTCAGAGCCTATTCCTAAGTAGGTTCTGCCCCTCCTCCATGGAGGTACTGCTGTGTATTCTGCTAATGTCTATAATATAGCAAGACTTCATGTTGTTTGAAGAAAAAATTACTCACCTTAGTAATGTTGTTTCTTCTAATGGAGTCTTGCTATATTATAGACCTCCCCCCAAACCTGCCCCTCTCAGAACCTCTACTTGGTGAGGTGCGGGCAACTTAGTGTGGGCACTACTTATGTCCTGTTAGCATTTTGTCCCCTTTGGGACTTTGGGAGTGTGTGTGTGTATGCAGCGTGTGTGTGTTTTATTACACTTATGTTCCATTTCATATTATTAGAATGGTGTTAGTATTTCTGGTCCCCTGACTTGAGTCTTGGGTGTTGGGACCATCAGTGGTTGTTATTATTTAGGTAGCGATTTGGCTGTGTAGGTTACAGCTTCCACACAGACCTTAGTGAGTTTGGCTCGTAAAGATCTGACAGTTCAAGTTTGAAATGACACAGATAGAGCTGCTCTCGTGCCAAAATTCTATTTTGGAATGGGTTTAACCATTTCACTCCGGGGCAGTTCTGGAGCTGGATCAAACTGCTAATGTCTATAATATAGCAAGACTCCATTAGAAGAAACAACATTACTAAGGTGAGTAATTTTTTCTTTTCTTCCAGAGGACAGAGTTCAGTCTATTCTGCAACTGATTGCCTCATTCGAGCTGGGAAAGCCATGTCAAGCAAGAAGGTATTTGCAAATACTGGGGCATATGGCTGCAGCAACAGGAGTGGTCTTGGGAGCAAGACTTCAAATGAGGGACATTCAGTTTCATCTACGGGCACACTGGTGCCAAAGAAAAGACAGTATGTCAAAACTGATTACTGTAACAAAATCTGTGATCCCGTCCCTTCAGTGGTGGACAGATGTCCACAATCTAAGGGCAGGAGTTCCCTTTCAGAGGGGAAATCCCTCAGTCATTCTTACAATAGTGCTTCTCTGTTAGGATGGGGTGCTCATATAGGAGAGCACGCTACCCATAGCACTTGGTCAGGTGTGGAGTCTCTCCTCCACATAAATCTGCTAGAGCTCCAAGCAGTGTTTCTGGCTCTAAAAAGTTTTTCCCAGTTGATACAGGACAAGGTGGTGCAGGTCAGATCAGACAACACCTCTACAATGTGCTACATAAACAAGCAAGGGGGAAGAAGGTCGGATCCCCTGTGCAGAGGCAGTGAAAATCTGGGAACTGGCTTACTCACTAAAAGCTTCCTTGCAAGCCATTCATGTACTAGGAAAGGACAATTCCCTGGCAGACTCCTTTAGCAGGATCAACCAGGCACATCACGAATGGTATCTGAACAGACTCGTACTGGACTGTTTTCAGACAATGGGGCACTCCTGAGGTAGATCTCTTTGCCTCTACGAGAATCGCATGTTGCCCCTATTTTGCTGCAGGCCACCAGTCTGGTACAACTCCCCTGGATGCTCTAGCCCTGGACTAGTCAGGAAGGCATCTATATGCCTTTCTTTTCATCTTCAGAGTGCTACTCAAACTCTGGTCACAGCCTGCGTCCATGATACTGATAGCACCAGACTGGGCCAGGCAGCCATGATACCCCCTTCTGCTGTCAATGTCAGTGCCCAGACCAATCCTCCTACCCAGGAGGCACAGTTTATTAACTTCACACCAAGGGAAGATCCTGTTCCTGAACCTCAAGTCTCTCAGGCTCAAGGCCTGGCTCTTGAGGACTTAGAGTTTGCAAACTGACAGCTTTATCAAGCTGTTCTGGATATCCTAAAAGGATATAGAAAACCATCTACTAAGAAAACCTATAATGCAAAATGGAAAACATTTTCTATTTGGTGTGATGCCAAGCATATTTCTCCCTCCCTGGCAGAAATCCCATTGCTGTTAGAATGTCTTACTGAGTTACACTCACAAGGTCTGAAACCTATATCTCTGAAGGTGCTTTTGGCATCAATTTCAGCTTTTATTTCTACAGGGAAAAATGTTTCCCTTGCATCTAATCCCATTTTCAAAAAGTTCTTTAAAGGGCTATGTCACTTGCATCATCCTATTAGTCAGTCCCTGTATGGGATCTGAACATTTGTATTGCTCAGCTCATGAAACCTCCATTCGAGCCAATGTCATCAGCACATTTGCAGTATATCACTTGGAAAACTTTGTTTTTGGTGCCAATCATTTCTGCTAGGAGAATAAGTGAATTGCAAGCATTATGTGTGGAAAAGAATAATTTATCTTTTCATAATGATAAAGTAGTACTTCAAACTAATAGGAGGTTTCTTCCTAAGGTGGTTTCTGATTTCCACTTAAATCAGTCCATGATACTGCCAGTCTTCTTCACGAAACATGCCAGTTCAGGAGAGCGCAGACTCCATAGTCTGGATGTAAAAAGGGCATTGAGTTATTATTTGACCCACACCAAGGATCTCAGAGGTGATAAACATATTTTTCTCACTTATGGGGATGTGGGAAAGTGCACCCCAGCTTCCAAGAGACAAGTCTCTCACTGGATAGTTTAGTGCATTCAGTTTTGTTACAGAAAATATGGAAAACAGGCCTCAGGGCCAACTCTACTAGGGGCACAGTTGCCTCTATAGCAGCTTCTAAAGATATCCCTTTAGTGGAGATCTGTAAAGCAGCTACCTCGAGAACAGTACACACCTTTACTAAACATTATAGTTTTGACTTGCAGTCCAGAAGTGATGCCAGGTTTGGCACAGAAGTCGTGCAGAGTCTCTTTCCTAAGTAGGTTCTCTGCCCACCTCCAAAGGTACTGCTTCGAAGTCTGCAGAGAGTTATGAATATGAGAAAAATACATGGGGTTAGAAGAAAAAATTACTTGCCTTAGTAATCTTGTTTCTTGCAATGTATTCTTCCATATTCATAACTTTCCCTCCCTACTTCCCCTTCCAGAACCAGAGCCTCTGAATGATCTTCCTACCTGGCAGTCCCAAACACAGGCACACTTACCTTTAATCCTGTGGGGTTTTATCTTACCTTTCTTTTTCCCAGGTGATTCTGGTCATTTTGAGGTAGGACTGATACCATAATCATTAGTATCAGCTTTATTATATAGGCATAATCTTGGAGTATATTTATGCTGTATCAAGCAGGATTTAAGTTTGAATATTTTTAAATAGGTTGCCTTGTGGGCTTCCTAGAAATCGGAGACATTGATAGAACGTGCAGCAGATGAGGGCAGCAGTTTGAATAATTGTCACATGCCAATGATTCCTTCATTAGCATATAGTTCCATTCTCTGGGCAGTTCTACTGTGCAGGCTAACTGCAGAGAGTTACGGATATGGAAGACTACATTGGAAGATACAAGATTACTAAGGTGAGTGATTTTTTTTTTCTTTCTTGTCATTAAGCTATCACACTCTGTAAAATCTTGACAATTGCTCCCAGGAAACAGAATATAAATGTAAATATTTTATTTTTTGTTATTCAGCCAGTTATTGGAATGCAGCAGTCAGTCCTGGATTGTCTGGTCATCGCTCATAAAATTGGGGAGGAGAGCCTTTATGTTCCTTGCATGAGGTAAACTAGCCTTTAGCTTTTCCTACAATTTCCCTTTTCCCTTTCAGTTCCATACTGTAATACAGTTTTGTGGGCCAAGAAAAGTCAGGTTTTGCACATCTCCAATGTGAACTGTATTTATTTTATTTTTGTAACCCTAGCTGATATTTTATGATGGTAGTGAGGTACAGCAGCCTTTATTTGGGGCTTCTGGAGTGAAGTACTGTGAACACAGGACATTTTGGGGATGGAGACCTAAAACAGTACGCCAGCTCCCCATAAATATTTCCCCAGCTGAGTGGGAAAATGGGTAGCACATATCCCATCAACTTCACTCTTTCTCTAAAAATATGTCCATGTCTCACAGTACCAGCTAATAACTGCAGTATTGTGCATACCTGGTTACTCGGAGACCCACTGGTCTTCACCTTCACCCACCATTCTAAGCCAGACACAGAGAAATATAGGGACTTGCTGCTACTGTGGCTGGGATCATGACCTAACTGATATCAAGAATTAACAAAGGCCTGGCCCGGTAGGACAGCAGTAGCACTACTGCTCATTATACTAGTGAACTGAGTTCAAACGTGAGCTTGTGTTATTGGAGATCAGCTGGTGGAAGGAGGAGGATTGAGTGCCCCAAGGACAGCTGTCCACTTTCGGGGAGAGAGGGTTCGCTATTATGCCATCTGACTGCCACCTAGTGATGGCTGAGTGGCAGTGCAGCTTAGGATGTAGCAGGATGGGGATGGAACACTGCCAGCATCGACCGTGCATGCAAGGGTGTATACCCAGGATCATCAGTGCATGGCAGTGTCCCAGGGAAGGAGAAACACAAGGGGGGGGGGGCAACTGACTGGACAAAGGATGCCCTGCCAGGCCTAAAATCCACAGTTTGGCTTGCTCCTCCTGGCTCACAGATGGCTCCCAAGCTTCATCTCTGCTTTGGGTGGCTGGATTTCATGGGTGAAGCTGTCATTGGAGCAGAAAGGAAGGCCCTGTCGGGGGAGGGGGCTGAAACATAATGGGGCAGTGCAGTGTCATGGGTGGCTTGATGAGTTTCAGGATGCCCAGGCAAGAGGAGGCTCAATGGATGGGAGGCGGTGCTGGCTAAGGCTGAAGTAGGTCTTGACCGGAGGTGCCCGGGAGGAAAAGTGGAGTTAAAAAAAAAAAATAAACAAGTTTCCCCACACATCAGGCTGTTCTGATTGGTTTTATATGATTGCAGTTTGAAAAATCTAAGCGGTCCAGAGGAGAGCAACTAAAATGGTGAGGGGCCTACATCATAAGCCCTATGAGGAAAGATTGAGGGAACTTGAGATGTACACCCTGGAGGAAAGAAGGGAAAGGGGGATATGATGGAAACCTTTAAATACCTCACAAGGGTGAATAAAGTACAGGAAGGAATTATTTTTCAGAATATAAGATGTATAAGAACAAGGTGATATGCTATGAAGTTTATTTAGTTTTTGTTTACTAGGTAAGTGCACTAAACAAAAGCATTGCTTATGTTCAGGCACAACCCGGGAGAGTTGCAAACAAAGGAAACATCAATTTCAGGTGATGCAGCAATAAAACATAAAACAGTGGATTAGACAAAACCTGAGTATGCATTGTGGAGGAAAGCAATGAATAAGAATATATATTTTAGATTGGTTACAAGTTAGAGGGAGATAGGTTCACGAGAGACGTGAGGAAGTATTTTTTCACAGAAAGAGTAGTGGGTTTGTGGAATAGCCTACCCGCCAAGGTGGTAGGGCGCCACAGGGATGGGGCTCAAGAATGCATGAGACAGGCATAAGGGGATCTTAGTAAAAAGGAATGGGGGGAGGAAAAAAGAGCTGGAAATCAAATGAGGTATACGATGATAATGTACGTAGGGAAAATTGGGCAGACTAGATGGGCCAATTCTGTGTTTCTAAAAATATACAATGAATACAAAGTAGCATTTATAGAAAACAATAAAATATCTCTGAGCATACATTTCATTCCTTATTTGTGAGTGAAATAAAACTGCAATTCTGCAGCTAAAAATGCAATTTTATGAAATGTTTATACTTTCCATGAGTCAAATAAGACCTTTTATTTTTTTTTTAACAGATGGATTTCAAAACATTTTGTAAAATGCTTGTCGGAAAGAAGTTTTGCAGCCTTACCTTCTGACCTTCAGAGAGCTTGCCTTAATGCCTTAATGCAGTCTCTAGTAAGTACAAGCTGGGAACTTTCAGACTGCTTGGAAATGCTGTATTACCTATACCACTTAGTATTATCCGTGTTCTTTATATGTGATGAGTTTTCTGTACCATGGTTTTTCAAAATTCTGTGTACTAAATGCTAGAGTTTTCTGCAATATATTCTAAAATGCTACAGTGGTAATTTTCAGTATCAAAGCTTAATTGTATATTTTTCACACCATCTTTTTTTTGCTTAGATATTTATATGGCAACAACATGGATGATGTCAAACAGTACTGGATACAGTATCTCTAAGTCAGTGATGCGCTGCCAGATTTTTAAGACCCCTTCCTGGGCCATGATCCCTCCCCAGCGCCACAACGACTCTGCCCTACCCTACTCATTGCATTCCCGTGTTGTAGCCTTCTTAGTCCTCTGTTACACCACTGTCAGTCTTGCAGTAGTGGATGTCTACAACTTTGATGAGGCTTGAGTGACTGTCCCCCACCATTTTTACAGCCTGGTCTTGAAGTGAGTGCCCCCCCGGTAGGTTTGAAGTAAAAAGTCAGATTTGGTGTTTCCCAGGGATTATTTTATATGCCACCATTTGAAGTATTTAAAACATTTAAAATATATATATATTCTGTATTTGAGCACATGTACCACTGCGTAGCATCATACACAATTAAGAACAAATAATACAGTACAACCTGCCTACAGTGCATCCTACATATTAAGGACTCCATAATTAGAAAATTAGAGATCAAAGAATATGTCCTTGCATCTTAAGCAGGTTGCACACTATAAAAAAAAAAAAAAATCACATCAGCCAGGATGAAAAAATAACTTCAGCACAATATGTGGATCTCTTATTCCATTTTTCCAACACTCTGAACTGAAAAGAAAGTGCCTGCCACATCTGTTGTCCAACATAATTGTTAAACATACTGTAGAACCAGTTCCTGCTTGTCATTAAATAAAAATTATTCTGTGTTTTCCTGACATAAACTAAGATTCTACCTTAAGTCATGCCCAGTGAAAAGAATTGCACCCTGTTTTAAAGATGGTGTTTCGAGGAGGCCTGGACAACAACCAAGCTAAATGGAGGTTTCTTCTGGAGATCCCAAAAAGTGTCCAAATTATAGGATTTAAAAACAATTGAACGTCCATTTGTCAGTACAAAATGTATACGTCTGATAGGTTACACAGTGCTGCATCAGATTTGGGAAGAACTTACTGCAGAATGAGCAAAAAATAGTGAGAAAGCGAAATGGCTTATTTGCCCTTTGTGACAGGACCAGGAAGCAGGGATGGCAATAGCAGGCTGCAGCTGTAGGGGAGGACAAGATGTTGCCAGCTTCATTGGACTCGGTCCAGAAGGTCATAACAGCACTAACAACAGTAGTCAAAAGGCTTGGATCAAAACCTGGACACATATCCCATCCAATTATTAAGCTAGAAAATGGGTGGCAGGGATGGCAGATGGGGGGGTAAAAGAAATGGAGAAGAGTGCAGGGATGGTGATGTCAACCACAACCATAAAAGAATGACCTAGAACAGCTGGAAAATTCCAATCTTCATTGAGGATATCTCCTCCACTAGGCTACACCTTTGCACCTGTACGCCATTAGCCTTAGGACCACTCAGAAACTTATGATAGCCAGTGCCCCCATGTTATCGGGGGTGGTCCTAATGTTATTCAGTTCTTTCTGCTGTCATTGACCACTGATTGGACCTGCTGAGAAACACCACCATCATTTCTTCGGCTTTATTACATTCTAAACTTAACTTCACCTTATTGACATTGTCCTATTATGTTGCCATCAGAAGAGCCTTTTAGTTTTTGTACTTGAGGTTACAAGTTCTACAAGAATGACGCTGACACAGTTTGTTTGCTGTTTAGGCCCGTCACAACATCAGGGCCTACAAGATCTGCCAAGGATTCAACCCAGGAGATGCTGAAAGAATGCTCTAAGTTGTCAAAGTTCTTCTCTTCTGACCATCACTACAAGCATAAAGAGCCTGCTTCACTAGTGAGGTCACTGTCTCCATTGAAGGGTAAGTACTCATTGTCATATGCTCCGGTGGCATCGACTACAAGCCCCCTGACCCTCAATGAGACACCAAGGTCATGGTCTGGCCCTGGTGTTGCAGTACCTACTATGGATGGTATGCAGCTCCCATTGTCAGGTTCTGCCCCTTCAACATCGGTTGTCCCCGGCCCTTTATAAGGTGCTGTTGACTCCCAGATTATGCTGGCATTCTGTGAACTATTTCAAGAACTGTTACCTTCACTCCTGCCAAGAGTAATGGCTATCCCATCAACTGGGCCTCCCCCAATGGCATTGTCGTCGACTGGATCCAGAAGCACACCTTTCAGTCCTCTGCAGCCAGAGCATCTGTCAATTGCTCCCATCGTCCTGTTAGATGAAGATGAGGTAGAATACAGTCCTAATCTCCTTAATATGGAGGAACATTTGAAAGACGACGAAAGGGATAATGGTTGGAGATAGAAGACAGAGCATGCCAGCTGGCCCCACTGCACATTCTTCCCTATAGAGTACTTCCAACAGACTTGAAGAAAATACAAAACAAATGGACAAAACACACAGTGGCAATGTGTTTAAAGGCAAGACAGGAATGGGAAATAGTTCAACCAATCTGGCAATATCTCCCTCTCTCCTTTCTGCCAGGCATTCTGGTATGCCATGGAGATCCATATCTATCTAGCTAGGCAATTCAGGGTCTAAAATACCCACACCAGTTCATAAACGAGGACCAAATTCAAACCTTCCCTCAGTTACAACTAGAATTTAAATTACCCAACACAGAGTTCTTCCACTGTGGCAATGCTCCCATTACATCAAAGTAAATATAGGTCCCATAGCACTCTCCCAGGAGCCCTCAGCCCCTATTTTATTAACACATAGAAAAAGCTACTTGAGAGATGCTACAAACTATATTTCCCAGATATACAAAGCTCTACAGGAGAATAGAGGGGTGCTAGCAACACAACGAATAGAGGAGTGCTGGCACATTGAGT
This sequence comes from Neoceratodus forsteri, assembly GCA_016271365.2. Classification (NCBI taxonomy): domain Eukaryota; kingdom Metazoa; phylum Chordata; order Ceratodontiformes; family Ceratodontidae; genus Neoceratodus; species Neoceratodus forsteri. The sequence goes on along the minus strand of CM028136.1, from coordinate 516,425,330 downwards.
TAGGGGTAGAGATTCTAGAAGAAAACTGGGAAAAAGTCTGGTGGGGAAGTCACAGAACAGCTAATTCCCCGTCATGGCGGGAGTTCAGATGGAAAATAGTAATAAGATTTTTTTATTTACCCCATCTATCTCAGCACTATGCAACACACCCCTCAAATAAATGTTGGAGAAACTGTGGTTTTAAAGACTCCCACTATCATATTTTTGGGGATTGTCCGATAATTAAACCTTACTGGAGAACTGTGGCACAGATTATTATGTCTATACTGAACTTGGAGTCTTCACTACAATTTGAGAACTTGACATTGGATTCCCTCCGGGAGAAAGAACATCCCACAGGGAAATAGCTATTTTATATCTTAATAGCGGCAGCACTTAAGGGGATCACGCAGCATTAGTTATCTCAAGATCCTTTATCCACTAATAATTGGTACAGTGATATTCATCAAATTAGAAATATGGAAGCTACGACAGCTAGATTAAGGTCATCAATTGAGAAATATAACTTCAGGTGGTTACCTTTCTTTAATCACATCAAGGAAAAAGAGGGTACTTCAGTATTAGACCAAATACTCCAGGCATAAATATTTTTTTTTTTTATATTTTCTTTTTATTCAAGGATGTGACATATACATGAAATAGTCATTATCTTGAGATCTACAATCATTGGTGGTATGAGCTGATACAATATATCCAGAGCAATAAAAATCATTATACTTTTACCAGTGTCTTTGCGCTTTCATTTTATATTGACTGAGATTATTAGCATGATAGTGGATTCACCTCATTATATAAATATATTTATATATATATATATATAATATATTTTTTTTTATGGTTCCTTCTAGGAAAGTTAAAAATTTATACATCACCCAGATGTGATGACAACATTCTAGAAAACTTATGAGGGTCTTCATCTCTCCCGATAGAACATATATTGTAATGGTGTAGAGATGCACAGGGAACAAAATCTGGGTCGCGAGTAGACAAGTACAATATCCAAGGTCTCCAGGAGATTTCAAATGTCTGGTATTTACCATCGAGTCTGGCTGTAAGAGATCCATATTATAAATATCCAGGACCCAGGACTACACCCCTCCAGTCTTTAAGTGGGAATAACTGTGGTTCTCCTTCACCTAGTGATTGCCTTTTTTGCAGCTAAAATATATATGGGTAACAGAGTACGCTGCCGTGGGGGTCTGTGAGGAGGAAGTATAGCCAAAAGTATCAATTCGGATGAAAACTCAACCAGTTCACCGAAACAGTCTGATACCTCCTGTTGGAGGATACCAAAAGGGAGTTAAATGAGGACGTGTCCAGAATATGACTCTGGTCAGCATGTGTACATGCACAATTCCTACAACATTTGCCAAAGCTGGATGGAAGATATTTCACTAGGGTTGCTAGGGAACGAAAAAAGCGACTACGGCACTTCCAGGCAAATTCTCACCATTTCGTGGAATGTGTTACTTTACAAGCTAAGGGAGATGCCCGTAACCAATTCTGGTCTGATATATCTTCAGCTAAATCCTTACACCAGCTATTTAGAATAGTGAGTGAGGAATCGCCCATCCCTTCTCTGAGAATTTTATAGATGTTACCCACTTGATGTCCCCAAATATAACCATTTATATGGTCTTCTATGTATGTCCATGCCAAGGGAAAATAGGTTCAGGAAATTTTGTTTCCACTTCTCTCTGTCTTAAAATATCATTTTTAACCTGGATATACCTGTAAATGTCTGTTTCCGTTAAGCTATAGGTCACCTTTAACGTTTCAAAAGGTACAATGCCAGTGTGACATAGGAATTGTCTAAAGAATTGAAGACCCAATCTTCTCCAAATTGCAAACTTATGATCTATGGTAGATGGGAGAAACCTGTCATCCCCTGAAATTTGCGTATAAAACAGAGTCTTAAAAGCCTTATGTGTTTTTAACTTATACCATAGTTTCAGAATTTGTGCCGTAAAGGGAGTATAGTCTCTTATTGGTGCTGTCCTAGATGCTGTAGAGAATATTATCTTAGTAATGTCGAACAAGTCATTAATGACAAATTTTAGCTTTTTCCAGGGGGCTTCGTATGTTGAAGCTACCCAAAAAGTTAATATTCTAAAAAAGGCAGCTATGGCATATAATTTCAAATTTGGCAAGTTGGCTCCACCCTGGGGAAGTGGGAGTTGCAATAAGGACATCCTAATTCTAGGACGTTGGCCATTTCATATAAAATTAGATAGAATTTTATCCCATGGTTGAAAATAAAATTTGGATGGGAAAATAGGGACATTCTGAAATAAGTATAAGAGTTTAGGTGGTATAATCATGTGGATTGTCTCAGTTCTTTGAAAAAAACTTAGTGGTAGTTTAGACCAGCGAGCAAGTTCTGATTGAATTTTAATTGATAATGGTTCATAATTCAATAGTTCCAGGTTGTTTAAATTCTGCGGTATATGAATTCCCAGATATTTAATTTTAGTTTGATACCATCTTAAAGGATATTTCTTTTTGAGGGTTGGCGACAGAGAAAAATATAATGAAAGGAGGTCTGTCTTGGCTGTATTCAGTTGAAATCCTGAGACCACTCCAAAGCTGTCCAAGACTTCCCAAAGCGCCAGAAGAGAGGTTTCCAGGGATATGGTAGGAATCAAGGCATCATCTGCGAAAAGGAGTACCTTATGTTCTCGTTGGCCCACTGGAATGCCCTCTATCTGAGGATTACTCTGTATTGTTTTGGCCAGGGGTTCAATATATAAAGCAAAAAGTTACGGGGACAAAGGACAGCCCTGTCTCGTGCCCCTTTGTATCATAATTGGTTGAGATATGGAGCCATTGACTCGTACATAGGCTTTAGGGTGGGAGTAAATATTTTTCATACAAGAAAGAAAAACATTAGGAAAATAAAATTTTGATACGGTGGCACATAAATATTCCCAATTCACCTTGTCGAACGCTTTGTCTGCGTCTAAACTTAGTATTGTAGAGGGGATCTTTCTTGCATGTATAAATTCCATTAACAACATAATTCGGCGTAAATTGTCAAAGGTATTCCTTGATTTTATAAAGTCAGACTGATCTTTATGTATAAGGTATGTCAGTATTGGTTCCATACGCCTAGCCCAGATAGCCATATATATTTTATAATCCACATTTTAAAATAGAAATGGGATGATATGATTGAGGGAGGGTGGGGTCTTTGTCAGGTTTCAGCAGAGGTGAGAGAACCGCATAATTACATGACTGAGGTGGAGTCTCACCTTCAGCCACTGCCCGGCATGCTGAAAGAAGGCTGGGAAGTAGCTATGGTATGAAGGTCTTGTACCATTCTGGGCTGAAAATGTCTGGACCAGGACACTTCAACGGTTTCAGTTTTTTAACCTGTAATAACATTTCCTCAGGTCTAATTGGGTGATCCAACTGTTTGATATGTTGTTCGGTCAATTTTGGTAATGAAAGTTGAATTAAAAAGGCTGTTATTGCCTCCAATTGATTATGAGAATAATAGGCCTGACTGATTTGATTTTCTTTATAGGTGACTTTATTGGAGGAGTTATTTTTAATTTTTAAAATAGTTGTGGCTCATTTATTTGCTCTAAGTTTTCTTGCCAAAGCCCTAGCTCCTTTTGCCCCCAATAATTGTACTGTTTTAGATAGTTCAGACTCTGGAAGGTTCTGTAATCTAATACAGTATTTGTTGAATCACTTGTTTTAGGCCCCTTATTCTGCGTCATGGAGAGTCTCATCGTACTCCTATATAAAGTTATTCTGATTCAAGGAGGTCTGTCAAAAATTTGAGTCTGGCATTCATTTTTTTGTTGTTGTTTACGAGAGGCATATTCCAACAGCTCCCCTCGAAGAATCGCTTTCAAAGCATCCCATTGAATAGGACAAGAGGTTTCGAGAGAAATATTTTCTCGAATTGCTTGGGGAATACATTTCATAAAGTGGTCCCTGAATTCCTGATCGCGAAGAAGGGATGCATTAAACTGCCAGAGTCTGGACTACTTTTGCTTACCCAGATCTAGATTTAAAATTAATGGGTTGTGGTCTGAAAGTACTCTAGGCTCTATTATAATATCTTGAATTAGTGTAAGATGTTCCACTGTTTATATATATAAAAAAAAAAAAAAAAAAAAAAAATAAAAGTCTAGCCTGGAGTAGGTGCCGTGTCTTGCAGAAAAATGTGAATAGCCTGGAATCGATGGGAAGAGTCTCCACCATATATCCTCAATGCCTAAATGGGCAAAATTCCCCTTTAAATATTTAGCCGCCCCAGAAAGCCTGGTTAAATTATGATTAGAGGAGTCAAGGTGTGGGTGGAATGGGATATTAAAATCCCCCATGATCAATATTCCCTGAGCCTCTCCATCACCATCTGTACAAATGTTCGTGCCACTGAAAGTGACCACTGGGGTGGAAGATAAACATTAACCAAGGTCACAGTTTGAGAATAAAGCAAGCCTATAAGAATCACATATCTTCCTTGAGGATCTAAATAGGTGTCTTGTATCTCCAATGGAGTTGAAGATGGAATTAAAATTACAGTACCTCTTTTACGTCCCCTAGGATAAGAGGATGCGAGCACTGAATATTTCCCTCCCCAGTGTAATTTAGAATGCTCCACCTCTGAGAGATGAGACTGCTGCAAAAAATACAGGTCTGCATTCTGTATCCCTAAATGTTGCATGATCCTATATCACTTTACAGGTCAATGCAGGCCATTCACATTCTGGGAGAAAATGTTTACTGGGGGATTAGCCATAGTCCCTTAAAGAAGGAGACAGAATTATAAAGGATGGAGGAGTTGGATCCCAAACAGGGGAAATCTTGAAAAAACATTTTTTGTATTATATGCCACTCTAACCCCAGCGGTCTTTTTAGACCAAACTCAGCTGTGCCAGAGAGAATGGCATTGTCAAGCATGCCCGTCCTGTTGGGAGCAACCCCCCCGTCCATATATGGGGAACCAACTGCATTAGAAAAAAAAAATCTCATCATCCATTTTTAGACTTAATAAAACTAAAAAGATTCTATATAACCTCACTAGAACAATAACATTAAGAAACAAACATTCCCCTAGGGAAGAACTATTTACAAATGGTCTTCCATGATAGGAGGAGATTTGTCTATCTCCAACCTGGGTCCTGGGGAAAGAAACTCTTCCCAGGTAAGTGGGAAACGATCCACGAGATGTGGGTCTCTGCCCACTCGAGAGGGATACTGCCTGTCTAGGAATAAGGACTCATTTCCAGAAATGGTGGAATAGAAGTATAGAAATGGCTTCAAACCATAAGGAGACCCTCCAGATAAGAGGAGAGCTCCCCACACATCGGGCCCATGAGTCAAGCCTCATAATAAATTAAAAAAAAAAAAGGGGGATCATAATTTTCCTCTTTAGTTATATCCAGAGGAAGTATAAAATAATGGCCCTCTTAGTAGTATGTTCAGCCAAGTTCGTCATAATCAAAACATATAATCCCCGAGGGGGGGTAATGTCTATGAAAATATTTCAAAGTCTTTTCAAGGATCCGAAAGGGGACTTCCGGTGACGTCATGCTCGTGTTGGCGGCCTGAGCTAGGAGCTCCGTCGAAATCCACATAATTAAACCACCTAAGTTCTCCAATTTAAACACCAAAGCGCGAGAAAGGTACAGCGGGAGGTACAGTATGCCAAAAAAAGAACTGGTGAAAAATAAAGCTGCTGACCCGCCGGATGCCGAAAGATTGCAGGAAGATGAGTCCGAGAGTGAATGCTCACAGGCCTCGAACGGCTTCTCTCGGGATGCTACCGACTGTGGCCAGATATCGCTTAGCATCGTGCAATGAAAATATCCCTTGTCTTGAATGAACTAAGGATTTTCGTAAGGAAATCAGGTCCACTACAGCAGCTCTGCGTACCGATATAGGAAAACTGGAGAAGCGGCAGGACGAATCAGAGACCCAGGCGCAAGAGACAGATTCCCGAGTAACTGAAACCGAGAAGGGCCATAGTTCAATTGCATAACTCGATTAAGCTTCTTAGGAACAGAGCGGAGGACGCAGAGAGCAGAAATCACAGAAATAATATTAGAATCTCCGGGATCCCTGAAGGGGCTGAGGGAGGCGAAATGCTGGAGTTTCTGCAAAAAACCCTAAAAGAGCTGCTTTCACTCCCTCAGACAGTGACTTTGGAAATCGAAAGAGCACACCGTACCTTGGGACCGAAGCCACCGCAGGGAGCACGTCCTAGAACAATCCTGGTGCGAGTCCTTAGATTCCAGGACAAAGAAGCTGTGCTGCATACAGTATGGAAGGCGGGAGTAGTCTCGTTGACCGGAAATAGGCTTTATTTCGAAAACGATTATGCTCCAGAAATAATGGCCAGGCGCAAGGCCTACATCCCTCTCCTGCGGGCCTTGAAGTCGAAAGGGATTCGATTTAGAACGCCATACCCAGCAAAGCTCACAGTTCTATTTGATGATGGCCCTCTGAATTTTGACAATATTACCTCTGCGACTCAGGAGTTACGGAAACGAGGGATTGATGTGCAGGCACAACGGGTAAACTCTGATCCTTCTATAGCCTCCAAATTGGCCCTTAAAGTCTGGAGCAATGGGCAGCGTGAAGCAAGATGGCGGCAGGGAGCTGAGGCAATTCAAAACACTGTGGCAGCACTAAGCAAGCAAGCCCCTGTGGGCTCTGGTGGATCGAGACATCGGGGAGCTGAAGGATGAGGGCCGCATGTACACTTACGGGCTACGCAGCTACTCGCTGAGGAGAATATCCTGCGCAAAATAACTGTGAACTGTTCCTGATCTTTTTGGACTTTGGACTGGAAACGGGGGGAGAAGGACGGAACGCTTACACCCACACAAAACTCCACACAGCATCTATGGTTTGGTTTCGGGGGGGGGGGTAAGGATGAGGGTGGGCTGGGAGAGGTTTTAGGAATGGGATTTGGGGGTTATACTGCGGGCTGGGTACTGGGGATAGAAAGGTAAGTCGGGATGGCAGATTTCTTAAGGTTGCTGGGGTATGCCCATTGGGAAAAACTCGGTCGCTGCAGCCCTGGGCGGGGAGTTAGGGCCATACCGCTTGCAGGCCTGAGGGTGGGTTGCGGTGGGGCCCTGCCCTGGGATCCAAAGCCTGAGTGGGTCCGCCTCCGCCTATAAACTGGCCAAATCTGGAATTAAATTAGCTGCTGGGGGGAAGGGGAAGTGGGAGTTGAAGACGTTTTCCTTCTTCGTGATGCACCAAGTTGAGCTTGGGACCTCACAGTTTAGGCCATGGGACACTGTTGGGATGGGGTACAGAGGCTGGGTTGTGTCCATGGATGACCATCACGTGCAGGAGGCTGTCGGATGGTGGATGCCGTTGCTGTGTAGCGATTCCCCTTAAAGGTCTCACCTTTCTCCGGGCGAGAAGGAGTGCGGGGATGAGGTGGGTGCCGTTGGGCAGAGGGGAGAGGGAGCGAAAAAGGACCGGGTGTCCCGAGGATTGTGGGAGTTGGTTCGCTCCCCAGCGGCGCTTCTTTGGATCCTGTCCTCTCTCACTTGGTGGGCTTGTGGCCTTTACCGAAATTGGCCACGCTTCGGGGGTTCTGGCGGTTTGATCTCTTTGGGATGTTCCAACCTCATCGGAGGCGACTAGCTGGCCGAGAGGTGGTTTGGCTCTGGGGTGGGTTAGGTGCGTCATCCTCTGCGCTGGCGGGGGAAAGCGACTGACAGGAGAAGCGGTCTTCGATCGGCGCTGCCTGTCCGCAGAGGAATCCCTGTGGCAATAGGTGAGTTTCTCTCTCCTGACAGTGATCCAGAGCTTAGTCAGAGGGTGATTTATCAAACTAATATCGGGGCAGCAATGGTGGACCAGGGGAGGGCGTTGATGCAGGCCTGCCTCTTATAAATAAAAAAAAAAAAGGGAATGGCTCCTTACACGGAAGATGCTCAGAGGCAGAACTAAGCGGGCCCACATCAGCGGATCTTGAGTAGTAGGAGTCTATGAGGCAGAAGGCTCCTCCCACTATAGCCAAAGCTTAAGGACGGGTTGAAAATAGGTCCATTGGATTGGAGGAAGGAATCCTTTCGACTCATGTTATGAGCAGGGACTGGGACCTGGGGTTGTTAAGGGGGTGCTTCATCTCATATATTTCCCTCGGACAGCCTGCTTTATCAGGACAAGAATGGGGGAGGCTAATGGCAAGTGAGGGCGTTCCTTGAGTAGGCCCTGACTCTTTAGGGAATGTCTAAGGAAAGGAGGCAGGGTTAGGACCTGCTGCAGCTTGGAATCAGACATCACGGATGTAGGTAAGAGCCCTCACACGAAGGGACTGAACAGGCATTGGATATAGAAGCATAAGGGACTAAGGGTTAAAAGAATCTTGGATAGTTGTGCCACCATATCTCCAGTGTGATCGGAGGCGGAGACTTGAATGAGGGTGACCATTAGGGGATCAGTGGGGGCTGGACTAAGATACTAAAGCGTCCTGGGAACCCCCTCAGTACTTAACGAAAGGTTCCTGTCTGCACAGCAAGCTGGGGGCCTGCTCGTAAGGCGGATGGGGCGGTAGAGATCCCGACCCTGCAATCTAAGTACATTAACACTGAGTGCTGGTTCCTTTGGGAGAGAAGTGATTGCAGGACAATCCATAATCTGAGCCTATTAAGGAGAGCCTTTCCAGGGCGCAGTGGGAATGGGAAGTAGGCTGATGGTGGGGAGTTAGGGAGTTTGGATTGTCTCTCAATCTAATCGCTTGAGTAAGAATGTCTTCCTGCCAATGGACAAAAGGACATGAGGGGTCAGGCAGATATTTTGGTTTTAAAACTCACATACCACTCATCGTTTTAGTACACTAAATGCAGTAGCTGGATTCGACTCTTCAAATCTTGCCACCACCCTTTTCTTATTCCATTCTCAGAACAGACACTTTAGGTGTCAGGGGCATCACGATAAGTGAAGAAGCCTCAAGGTGTGGAAGCAGTTCCATGCCAGGGAATCTGTATCAGTTTCCCACTGTTGGAAGTACAGGTTTTTCTATTTCAGGTTCACTGTTAGTTTGTTTGTATGTTTCTACCCACATGTGGGTGTGTTTGTAATCAGTTAGAAATGGCAGGTATTGAACAGACATATACTGATGGGATCCAGAATGAAGAGAGGGAAGAATCTTCAGACCAGCGGGACCACCTATAGGTTACAATGACCAACGACTGGTTAAGTTGTTATCCTAAACATTAATGGGATCACCTCACCGATAAAAGGTCACGAGTCTTGACATACCTCCGTAAGAGTCAGGCGGACTTGATATACCTTCAGGAAAGCACCTGAGCCCTGGGAACATCTCAAGCTTGCCAGACTCAGCAGGGGTACCCTATATAGCTCCTCAAGTAGATCGGGCAGACGAAGAGGGGTAGCAATAATCATTCCAGCAGGCACCCCATTCCAACACCAGAGCACCATTAGGGACACAGAGGGACGGTTGATAATAGTCCAAGGTACCCTGAACGGGGTGCTGGTTACCCTAGCTAACGCTTATTTCCCCCCTGCTACTCCCGTCCCGCAACTGAAAACATCGATGGACAAAATCTTGCAAAATACAAAGGGCATGCTCTTACTAGCGGGGGACTTTAACCTGACACAGAACGCTGCATTGGATTCTTCCAATCTAGAGTATCTAAGCAAAACGCTAGGGCAAAAGTTCTTTAGGAGATATGTCGTAGTGAGGTAGGATGGCAGACGTCCTTGAGGCATCTGCACCCTCGAACCAGGGACTACACACATTATTCAGCAGTATGGGACTTACTCACGAATAGACCAAACATACACACAGGCGGAATTCTTGGATCGGCTTTGGCGATGCCCAAATAGGGACATCTCCTTTCAGACCATGCTCCTGTGTGCACAACCTGGGAGATGGGGCTACAATCGAAGAACTCCGATGGTGGCTCAACCCCTATTACTTACGCTCTGAAAGTTTAGGGAGTTTCTAGCGGATAAACTAGCCGAGATAATAGAGCTTAATCCCCCAGCGGACACGACACCCGCAGTTCACTGGGACACTATCAAAGCGGTTCTAAGAGGCCATATAATACAACATACTGCAAAATTAAACCGACGAAGAAAGGCGTAGAGACACTTTGAGGAAAGAACTTACACTTCCTCCAATGCGCACATAAGTGTGGGGACACCTCTGTACTGCCCCAGCTACAGGAAGTTAAGGCAGAACTTGATCGTCTTGGCCCTTCAGCAGACTGAGCTAGCATTGACTTTCCTGAGGCAGAGATATTATGAGGTGGGACCGTGCCACCAGACTGCTGGCATACCAGGCTCGAGCAAGAGGAAAGCCTCAACAATTACTTCCCTTAGCACCGGTGGAGGCCAGCCCCTAACTAGGATAAATGATATGGCAGAGGCATTTGCTAAGTATTATTCTGATCTTTATACCCCTGAACAATCTCCCTCAGCGCCACAAATTGCGGAGTACCTAGAAAGAATAACTTTGCCTCGACTTGATCAGGCCCAAGCAGAGTCCCTCACATCCAGCATAACAGAGCAAGAGATAGCTGAAGCGATCTCTTCAGCGAAAACTTTAAAATCTCCAGGTCCTGATGGCTACGGGAATGAGTTCTATCGTGCCATGAGGCAACAAGTATTTACTCAGCTCCTTGCTCTGTTCAACTCCATACTGGCAGGTGATCCCCCGCCCCCATCGTGGGCTCTCGCAACGATCTCTGTTATCCCAAAGCCGGGGAAAAATCCACAGCACTGCAGCTCATAGACCTATTTGGTCCTAAATTCAGATTATAAGATGTTCATACATATACTAGCTCGTCGGTTAGACAAGATTATGCCGTGTTAATAGACCAGGATCAGACAGGCTTTGTTAGAATGCGTTCTACAACAGATAACATCAAGCAAGCGCTGCATATTGTGCATAGTATGCAATCGACAACGCTTCAGCGGTCCTCGTTAGCCTGGATGCTGAAAAAAGCATTCGACAGAGTGGCGTGGCGCTTTCTATACAAGGCCCTGGAGAAACTTGGCATTCCCAGTAGTATTGTGGGGGTTTTACAAAACATTTACGCTGGGTCCGCAGGCATGCGTAAAGGGGGGCCATCACTCTGAGTACTTTCCACTTAGAAGGGGAACTAGAGACAGGATGTCCGCGTATCACCTCTTCTGTTTGCTGCCTTTATAGAGCCCTTGCCAATACATTAGAGAATCGCTGGATATTACCGGTGTGAATATGGGCGCTATGAACATCGAATAGCGCTAGTCGCAGACGATGTTCTGTTATACCTTACAAACCCAGAACAATCCTTACCATTTATAAGGACACTCCTTGACTAGTTTAGTCAAGTTTCCAGGTCATGTTGAACCTATTAAAACGGAAATACTAGCATTTCATTACCTCCCCTCACCACATATAAGCTCCATATTCCCATGCAACTGGAATCTAACAAAATTAAAATACTTAGGGTATATATTTCTAGAAACTTCGAAACCTTCCAAAATAACTATGAGCCTTTTACCGCTCAGCTCAGGGCAGACTTAGGGCCTGGCCATTTTGCCTCACACTAGTCAGAGAATAGACCTAGTAAGGATGGTGACCTTACTCTAGGGCCCTGTATCTGTTCCAGAATGTCCCACTATGCATAGGAAAAAACATTTGTGGAATGGAGTCACTTTATCTCTAAGTTTATTTAGGGGCAGAAAGCCTCGTGTTCAAATGAGGATACTTAGCCTACCACGGGGTGAGGGAGGCTAGCATTACCGGATCTACAATTATATTATAGAGCGGCAATGATGACCCATATTATGGTAAGACAGAACGCGATAGGGGAGCCACATTGGTTACAAATAGAGCAGGCCCTTATGCCAGATAAAGACTACTACCAAAACCTATGCGCTTCCAGCCCCAGGCTCGCTGCCCAGCCCCCCTCCGACCCATGACTCAGAGCACGAAGTAGGACATGGCAATTAATTAAAAAAACACAGTCCCTGTCCCCTTTTGGCTCTGATCTGCCCAATTTCTAGGCTGGCTGACTTCCTCCAAACCGACTTGACCACGGCTTCCAGGCCTGGGAGAGGTATGGACTAAGATATCTTACACAGATAATGTCCCAGGAGAAATATGGCCCTTTAATAGAGTACAAAGCGAGTTTAATATTCCGAATCGGGACTTTTACAGATTTCTACAGTTAAGGCACTATTGCCGAGGGCTCTCGAGATCGTCCTTAATCCAGAGAGCTACCCTGCTTTGGTAGTAGTTCAGTCTCTATTGAACACAGGGACAGAGAGGCTTCATTTAATCTCCCGTTATTACCAGGCCCTAAATTCCCAGGGAGCGACACACACTGGGGCCATACTAGCTCAGTGGCAGGAAGAACTTGGCTCTCCTCTCACACAAGAGGACTGGCGAAGAGCATGCGAATACTCTTCTAGGGTCGCAAGCTCCCATCAATGGCGGGAATTCATGGAAGAACTTAATAAGATACTTCAGAACGCTTCAGCAATAACTAGTCACTACTCGCCATCAGCCTCTGCAGGGTGTTGGAGACTCTGTGGTGAGAATAGAGCTACACACACCACGTTATGTGGTCGTGCCGAACCTCAAGCCCTTCATGGATCAATTGCAGGAACACTTAAGAGAGATATTTGACTGCAGCTACAACTCACAGGGAGGTTGTATTTTCTTTGACACTCCAAAGAGTACAAAACCGAACATTAGATACTCTTACATTTGCTGCTTACGGCAGCTAGAAAAGTGGTTACTAAGCATTGGCTGACTGACAGTCAACCCACGATCCAGCAATGGTGGGAGGTCACTAAGCAGATATACCAGATGGAGCAGATTACCCATGGGTTGAATCAATTAAAAGAGAAGTTCTTCGATAGGTGGTCCCGCTGGTTAGTATATTATATGAGGTATGAAGATACCTTTGTACCATGAAGAGGAATTGTGGGTCTGAAAAGTGACTGTGTACATTTTGGGGAAGTGGCCACTACCTTTGGAGGAGGAGAGGGCAATGGGTAGACTACCTGAAACCAACTCCTGCTCAAAATACAGCCCTCTGGGCTGGCGATCCTGGAGAGGGGGAGGGGCTGGAGGATTGGATAGGCCACGCTGGGGCTTGGCTAGTGGCCTTGGGTGGCCCTGAAAGGTCCCAGAAAGGGAATGCTCAGATGATGCTGGGGTAGCAAGGATTCGATATCCCCATATGAACTAATGGAAATTAGTGATCTCAGATGTCTATTTATAAATCCCAAATCAATTTATTGTATACCAACAATCCTGTCAATGTTTGTATGTTTGTCGAAATGTGAAAAGTTTAAATAAAAATGAGAATTTCAAAAAAAGGATCCGAAAGGGTGGGAAGGTTCAGTCTACAGTCTATTTGTTGCCTAAGGAACTTAAATTAGAGAGAATGGGAATGGAACTACCCACAGGTTCTAATCAAAATTCTGTGACCATGTGGGTAAAATGACCCAGCATAATTCCAGTCCGTTATTATATTTTACAATTCCCTTTATCTTCTCTTTTTCTTCTTCTCTCCCCTTTTCTTCTTTTCCCTTTCCCTTCCCATTCTTCTTTCCTCCTGTTTATTTCCCTTTCATTTTCATTGATGATCAGAAGGCCCGACTTGTTCTAAATGTCAAGGCTCACTTATAGCTTGCAAGAATAAGTCCCAAACTAAAGGGGCCTAAACCATGGAATTAGGTCTGAGGAGGGAAATATGGGGGGAACTAACAGGACGACCCATGGCCAGTGAAGGGAAAGCTGACCGTTCCATAGGGCATATATGGTAACGTTGTGATATATATATATATGTTTTATTCGCAGGCATAGTGTTACCCTTAAGGATCTGAAACTCTCTCTCAACCCTCTAACTCACCAACAGGCCTGGCTGTCAGCCTCCCCAAGCCCATCCCTCGAATAGTAGCAAGAACAAAAGGTTTTTCACAATGTACTTAGCTTCAAATTGGATACAGAGTTGGATTCCTAAGGGATTTCACTTTGTTCAGTAATTTCTGAATTCTTTGGTCTCCATTATTTGGTTGATTAAGATCCTGAGGTTCATATGCCACAGAGGGCCGTCCGGTCTTTGGTATCGTTTTGAAATCTTTGTCTGATACTATCCCTCTTTGGAGTAGATCTGATATAGCCTCTGAAGCTGAATTATATGTAGTAGGGCCGTTGGATAGAAGAATCACCAGCTTTGCCGGGTAGGGGGTGCGAAATTTCAGGTTCTTTGCTCTTAGAATAGGGAACAAGGGTGAATAGTCCCTTCTGGAACGCTGAGTGGCTGGAGCGTAATCGTTATCAAATAAAATACGATGTTCGCCCAACAGGACCTTCTGTTTGCGCCATGCTTTAATCAAGATATGATCTTTTTGTACAAAGCTGCCAAATCTAATTACGAAAGATCTCGGTCTGGCGTTGGGTTTAGAGGGGCGAGGCCCTAGTACGCAATGAGCCCCCTCAATCTCGAATTCAGGGCCCAAGTCCAGGGTTAGGTGTAATAAATAATCCGCGAAGGCATTGGGGTCATTGCCCTCTTCCCCCTCAGGTAGCCCATACAACCTGATGTTTTCTCGGCGCCCCCTATTTTCCTGCATCCTCTTGTCTCATAGTTAAGTTTAGCTGTTCCTCAGCTAGGAGAAAACTACTTGTTCCAGCTCTGAAATGTTAGCAGTGTTATCTGAAATCTGTATATAAGCCTCGTTGACCCTCGTCTGTAATTCCCCCAGATCTGAGCATATATCTCTCAGTGCATCTCTCATTTCGATCTGAATTCTGGGATAGCGGAGAGGATGGCCTCTGAAGGTAGGTTTTCCATAGATGCTGACCTTTTCTTTTCACTTCTCTTGCCCCGTTTTCCATCTAGCTGGGAGGCTGAATGGGAAGAAGCATCGCTATCGAGCAGGCCACTGTCATCATTCTTGGGGAGATTTTTGCAGCATTTGGAAACTATTTCTTTCCTGGTGTGCTATTTCACCAGAGGCTTGAATATTTGATTGTAGTGCCTCTCCCACGTTGTCCCTTATTTAAAGAATCTGAGTTTAAGTTTGTTTTCATTGAAATGTGGGAGGGAACTTAATTTTTTTATCGATGGTGTAGGGGAGCTCGATCTGCGTGTGCTCACACTGCCATGATTCTACCGGAAGTCCCAGGCATAAATATTAGAAAGGCTAAGAAGAGAGGTGATGGAATTACACCAAATAAATGAACCAGAATTTAGTGGGGAGAGAATGTGTTGAGATGGGAGGGTGGTGGGGTAACACAGGCGCAGCATTATTTTTTGGTTTTCTTTTATTATGACATAACTAAGAATTGAGATCCAACTGTTAAAGGGTCAGAAAGCATTAAAATAGAAGAAAGGGACACATACACAATAAGTAGACACAAGTATGGTTAAATTAAGTTAGGTTTTATTTTTAAAATCAACATTGTGATGTTGTTGCTGCCATGTTTTTAGTATGGGAACACTTCTGGACAGCATGAATCTTCAATGTGGCTTTGAACTTTTGCCTTCTGGAGAACCATCAGGGTTCTGAAGATGTGAACTGAATGGACATCTTGCCCCTAGAATAAAATACATATGAGTGTAAGTAAGACCGTCAAAGGCGCTCTCTTTACTATACAGCGATTAACCACCAATTTTTCTCTTGTGTTAAAACATCATAATGTGTCTATCATATCTTATAAGGATGTATGATTGTAATTGTCCTAAATGATTAATAAAATTATTAAGTTAAAAAAACCAGAAAGGGATAATGATCCCTATTTTTTTGGGGGGGGGGCCTTCCAGGTCTACCCTCTCTTCCTGCAGTGAGAACTGCGTGCTTTATAACCTCAGATCTCCTGAGTATCCCTTTTTTAAGGCTTTACTCATACAAATCCAAAATGTTGTGAGATTTGAAGATGAAGAGGACTCCACTAGTAAAAAAAAATGTAAGGAGTTTTTTGGGAGGTTCCCACTGCGCCTTCCATTGTGGGTCCTCACGTGTATCATGTCTTACTGCCGTTGCTGCTTGGCATAGGCCTAAAACCCTGTCTGCAGTGCCTGAAACTGATTCCGTGGTTATAATGCTGCTCATGACTGCTCTAGAGCTCCTAGACTCATAAGCACTTTGCCTCCTGAAAAGGAATCCAGGAGGCTGGATGTTATGGACAAGAGAACTTGTGCCTCTGCATTCTTGGGCCTAAGAATTGTAAACTATCAGGCATACGTGATTAAATATCAGAATAGCCTGTGGCAGTCTGCTGTGTCTACCATTCAGGCTCTGCTTGATGGTCCTCCCAAGACTGACTTGCTTGTATCAGAGATGTGGGCTGCTCTGCTTGGTCTCCAGGCTTTCCAGGAGCACCTCAGTCCCGGTCCCTTGCTGATTTTGAACAGACTGTCAGTGTGATGCACTTTATAAACAAGCAATGGGGCAGTCACTCTTACCCCCTGTGCTGGGAAGTGACGAGGGTATGGTACTCAACGATGTCTGTCTCATGGCCATCAGCCATGTTTCACCCAGGTGGCCAAAATGTCTTGGCAGATGGGGTAAGCAGGTCTTTGTCCCTGGTGCATCAGTGGAAACTATTGACCTCCGTAGTACACAACCTTTTCGCAAGATGGGGTTGTTCAGAGCTGAACCTTTTTTGCATCTCCACACAATGCCACACTGCTGCATTTCTGCTTGCTCATTCCAGGGCATGGAGGTTTTAGGCAACGCGTGTTTTCCCTCTCCTGAAAAGGAGATTCTAGGGACGTGGGTATGATGTTCTATCCACACTTTCTGGCTGTTGACTTTCCTCTTAAGACTGGCAGAAAACGTCTTCAAGCTGACTTCTCCCACCCATCTTGGTGGTAACTCCCTGGGCTCCGCCCCATGATGCCAGATCTTCCTTTCTGCTGGAAGAAGCAGGTTCCCTCCCTACCGCTTGCACGCTGAGTAGCCCTGGTGCTTAAATTTTAGGAGTTATTTCCAAAGCGTAAACTAAAACTCATTCGAGTTTCGTTTTCACCTTGATCTTCGATCGTGACCGCAATGGAGGATAAATCCTTGCCTGGATCATCCCGTACCGACCCTCATGTGTCTACTGTCTGTGCCACGATCATGATCCGCAGGCCTGCGACACTTGTCAGTCGTTTCACCCGACTGTCCTCGAGGACCATGCTGCCTGCCTGAGGTTGGGCGCCCAGAGAAACGTTATCCTCTGGTGAAATCTAAGGATGCCCATTGGGTGGTCTCCATGGCTGCGGGGTCCATCGAGCAGTTAGAGCAACTCAAGGCCTTCAAGGAGGAGGCGAGGCGGCCCAGGCCACTGCTCAATCTTCTTCTGCCTCTGCCTTCGTTCCGCTCCAGTTGGGCTCCACATTTTCAGTCTCCTTCAAGGAGCTGTGCCAGTCCCTCCCAACCACCAAGTCGCACAGTTCCTGCTCACACAAGGAGTCCAAGAAGGAAAAAGACTCATCATTGACGATCCTGGGACCAGGAACATTCCCACTCTCAGGAGACCCAGTTGGGCCAGTCGGCTGAGATGCTGAGCGATGATACGGACAATATTTTTGTCGACCGGCTGTCGTCTGAAAAGGCCGACAACACTTTTCAGGGTCCCAGTCCTGCCAGTGACCACTGAAGGGGCGGTCCAGCCAGCTGAGTCAGTCCCTTCAGTAACTGACTGAGATCAGGAGGAGTCACAGATCTCCCTGGCTTCCTCTGAGGCACCCTGTTGGCACCACTGGCAGTCGAGGTCCTCTGCCTCCTCTGGGTCGAGCAGGTCCCGTCGACATCAGTGGCCTCGCTCGTCACCTTCAGAAGCGGCGCTGCCGCTCTTCATCCTCCTTGGGTAAGGAGAGGCCTCTGCACAAATTACGTCAACGTTACGAAGACCTGATGTGGCAACAGTTAGTGCTGGCCAAGCCGAAGCCGACGCCAGCTACCACCCTGGCCATTACCTGGCTGTTGCCCGGAAGGCTGACTCCTCCAGCAGGGCCAGTCAACACCATTCCTCCCCAGCAGAGCCAGTTCAGATCATTTGGGCTTGACCGAAGCTGGCTTCTTCACCGTTCATGGTGGAGCCGCCACCCAAGTAGCCACCGACCAGGGCTCTGACCAAGGAGTCTCTGTTGGCTAAGGGGCTTCTCCATTGGCTGTTGGTCACTCTCACACCTGACCGCCCACAACTGGTCAAGAGACTCGGGTGGTTGTCCGCTTTATGCAGACTCATCGGAGTTGGAGGATTCCTCTTTGCAGTCCCGTCTTCTGGATACGAAGTCGATGGGGGACCCGTCGACGGATGAAGGCCCCACTACGTTCATGGGCATTTTCTGCCTCATCTGAGTCCACAGGGATGAAACTGGAGCCTGTTCTAAAACGGACTCACTACCCCCTTACCGAAATTCTGGACAAAGGGGACTCTCTGATGAAGGCATTCCCAGTGGCCAAGGCCATTGTCGGCCCTGCCCTGGAGCTTTGGCAGCACCCTGCTTCTTGCCTGGCACCCTCAGCCCAGATGGCCTGCAAATATGTGGTACCCAGCAGTTCCCTTTCGGGGTTCACGGAGCATCCTTCAGCTCTGTGTTTTGGCACTCTGGCAATATGGGGGACATCTGTAGACCGCTGGACAAGGAGTCCAAGAAACTGGAGCACTCGGCTAAAAAGGTCTGTGCTGCCTCTTCACTCTGCCGCCGCCAGGCGAGCATAGCCATCATGATGGCACACTTCTCCCTTGCCCTTCTGAGCTCTATAGATGAAGTAATTCCTCATCTTCCTGCATCCCTCCAGACTACATTCAAGCAGGTCAGGGACCAGGGTTGTGCTGTGACTAAGCAGCAGCTTCAGATGGCCCTGGCCATTGAAGATTCCTGTGCCTGCTCGGTGGTGGCCACGTGCCGTAGGGCTTGGCTGCGGATCTTGACCTTCATGGCAGACACCCAGCACAAGCTGGCGGATGTCCCATTTTTGAGCACCCACCTATTTGGGCCCTGTGTGGAGGGTCACCTCCAGTGCATTGAGAAGTTCGGTGCCACCCTGTACTCTGTGACATCCACCCAGAAGGACTCCAAGGCTCTAAGCAGCAAAAGCGCAAGCTCTTTCAGTCTTCTACTCCTGCGGCAAACCCATCCCAGCATCAGCTGGCCGGCAGGATTAATCTTGGTGACCTCGGGCCAAGTCTAAGGCCTTGGTGGTCCGAAAACCTAGAGGGAAGGGACCCGGCGGCCCCTCTGCTGGGTCCTCCTCCTCCAAGCCTGCTCAGTGACCGGATGAGAGGCGACTCCCTCATGCCCATCACATCTCCCCTGGGTTCTCCTGTGGGGGGGTCAGCGCTGCCACTTCCTTTCCACCTGGTCCGCTGTTAGCATGGACAGGTGAGTTCTGGAAGTAGTCGGTCAAGGTCTGCCTCTGGAATTCGAGCAGTACCCTCCAAGCCAAGCCGGTGTCCCACGGGAAGACTTTGTATCTGCAGACACTCGGTTGGATCTTTGAGATGACATAGCCAAGCTCCTCTGCAAGTAGGTCGTGGTGGGAGTTGTGTATCCTCCGGAACACCCAGGGGTACTTCCTGGTGCCAAAGTGGATAGGGGGCTGGTGCCCCATTCTAGATCTGCATGAGCTGAACAAATTCCTCAGGTCCCGCACCTTTAGGATGGTAACTCTGTCCCAGATCATACCATCTCTGGAGAAAAACATGTGGTTTTGCTCTCTGGATCTTCAGGTTGCATTCTTTCACATCCCGATCAGTCCATCCCACCAAAGGTTCCTCCGCTTCTGAGCAGAGGGAACACTTTACAGTTTCCAAGCCATGCTTTTCGGCCTCTCCTCGGCCCCCACGGTCTTCAATAAATGCATAGCAGTGGTGGCAGTTTACCTAAGGTGCCGAGGGGTCTGGGTGTACCCCTACCTGGACGACTGGCTGATAGATCCCTCCAGGCAGGAGGCAGAGCAGTCCAGGGACCTGGCCCTCCAGACCTGCATTGACCTTGGCCTCCTAGTCAACAAGGCTAAGTCTGAACTCATGACCTTGCAGGTAATCAGCTTTATCGGGGCAGAGCTCAACTCGTGCTGAGCCGGAGCTCAGCTCCCGGTGGACAGGGTGGAGGTTCTCTCCCCCTTTGCCCAATCATTGCTGGTTGGGCATTTGCGCCTTGCCTGGGACTTCCTGCACCTTCTGGGTTATATGGCGACCTGCACCAGCGTGGTCCAATGGGCCCGTTGGCATATGCACTCCCTGCAGTGGGAGCTGGTCAGCAAGTGGTCTGAGTGCAAGGGTCACTTCGACCAGCTGGTCACTGTGACCTACAGGATAAGGGACACTATCCAAAAGTGGCTTGTCCCAGAGCATCTGCAGGAGTGGATCCCGTTTGTCCACCTGAGCCGACGGTCTTCCTGATGACCGCCTCTCATGGGCTGGGGTGTCCATCTGGGGGAACACAGAGTCCGCGGGCTGTGGACCCCTCAGAAGTTCCAATGCCACACCAACCTGCTGGAGCTCTGAGCAGTCCGACTGGCGCTGACTGCCTTCGCTCCATTTGTTCGGGGTCAAGTGGTCCAAGTCCAGATTGACAACACCACAACCATGTACTACCTCAACAAACAAGGCAGAATGCACTCCGTGCCCCTGTGCAAGGAAGCCCTCCGCATTTGGACTCTCATGCACAGTCTGGAGGCAGATCTCCTAGCCATCCATGTGGCAGGGGTCTCCAGTCCGCTGGTGGACACCCTCAGCTGGTTGGGCGAGGCGTCTCACGAGTGGTCTCTCCATCCAGAGGTAGTTCAGTCTGTTCTCCCAGTGGGGCACCCCTCAGGAGGACCTGTTCGCCTCCACTGAGAACACAAAGCTGAGGCTGTTTTGTGCCCACCCTCCTCAGCAGGGAACGCTGCAGGGGGATGCCTTCTCGTGGCCTTGGACCCCAGGCCTTTTCTATGCCTTCCCTCCACTTCCCTTGATCAACAAGGTGTTACTTAAAGTCAGAAGGGACAAGGCACAGGTGATCCTGGTGGCTCCGGACTGGCCTCACTAGTTTTGGTAACCCGATCTCCTCAGCCTCAGCAACAGGCTCCCGAGGAGTCTTCCCATACGTCCTGACCTGCTCTCAATCAGTCAGGGGAAGGTTCTCCACCAGTCCTTCAATCCCTGTTCCTGAGCGGCTAGAGTTCCAGGTTTTGAGTCTCTCCAAAGTTGTCCTCACTGTTGTGGAGGCATCTAGAAAGAAATCAACCAGAAAATGCTATGCCTTCAAATGGAAGAGAGTCTCCATTTGGTGTCAGGGCAAGGGGTTGGACCCTTAGTCCTGTCCATTGGCTAGCATTTTGGACTACCTGTGGTCTCTCTCCCAAGGGGGGACTTCAGTCGATGACCCTTAAGGTGCACCTGGCAGCCATCTCTGCTTACCAGGGGCGGGCTGGTCAGCAATCGGTGGCACAAGAGACTGTGGTCTGGTGCTTTTTCAAAGGCCTTGACCACATTTCCCCTCTGTTGCGTGAAACACCACCACAGTGGGACTTGTTGCTGGTTTTGGCAAAGCTCGTGGGCAAGCCATTTGAACCGATGCACAGCTATGAGATGTCTCACCTGTTGTGGAAGACCGCCTTCCTGGTGGCCATCACGTCAGCTAGAAGGATCAGTGAGCTCCAGGGGCTATCGGCGGAGTCTTCTTGCCTGGTCTTCTACACGGACAGGGTTGTCCTGTGCCCCATCCCAGAGTTCCTCCCAAAGGTTGTGTCAGAGTCTCACCTGAATCAGGTGATGACTATTCCAGTGTTCTTCCCGAATCACACCTCTGAAGCTGAACACAGACTCCATACTTTGGACCTAAGGTGAGCGCTTGCTTATTATAAAGAGCACACGGCTGGAGTTTGGGGAAAGGTTCACCAGCTGCTTGTCACCTACACTGAAGCTGCATCTGGCAGACCTGCAGCCCAGTGGATGACTGGCAGGTGGATGGCATTCTGCATTGATCTCTGATATAGGCTGGCGGGTCGGGAGCCTCCCGGAGGGCAAAGGGCTCATTCCATCTGTCATACTGCTGCGACAGTGGCTGCTTCTAGGGATGTCCCTATCCAGAAAATCTGCAGGGCTGTTACCTGGAAGTCAGCACACACCTTCATTTCCCATTACCACATTGACGTCAAGCCGGAATGCTGGTTTTGGGGCCTCAGTTCACCAGTCCTTATTTCCTAAGTAGGGGGCGTGCGCCTTGCCTCCCTCCTCCTAGAGAACTGCTAGGAGTCTGCCAGAAAGTATGGTTAGAACATCATATCCACATCCCTAGAAACATGGGTTACTCACCTGTAATAGTAGATCTTCTAGGGACGGGTCTCTTGCAGTAGGTTATTACTCTTGGGAGTCCACTAAGTGAAGCTGTCACATGGTAGCTTCTTCCAGCAGTCTTCCACAGGGCTGCCTCCCATACATCACTTCCTCTGGCTGTGTATAAATGGGTGCGGCCCCAGGTACACACTGTTCATTTTCCCACCAGCTTCAGTCCACATGACAGCTAGCTCAATGTTCTGCGTACAGTCTTCAACGTGAACTTGAGCCTGATTTTTCTTCTCTCTGCTGGGCCTGTGGAACACGCCCAGGCCCAGGCTCTTCTACTTCCACTGGGCCAGGCCTGTGTTCCACTCACAGTATCTCCGGCCCTCCTTGTTTCAGCGGGCCTGTGTTCCCTCACAGCACCCCCGCTGCTCCTGAGCCCAGGCTCTCTTGCTGGGTCCAGGACTCCATCCATGGCTGACAAGGCAACCATCCCGGGACAGACCTCGGGGACCCATGTTAATGGTCCCCTGCCCCAGCCTCTCAATTCCAGCATCAGAGGCAGCAGGAATCCCACTCCTCTCACTCCTCCCACTCCTCCGTCGATGGTGGCTCCTCCATCATCGACTGGGCCTTCATCGTCAAAGGAGCCTTTGTTGCTCTCCTCATCATCGATGGGCCATACCCCATCGATGGAGCACTGTCTTTCTTGTCCCATCGCCGGGGTGTTTATTGTCGACAGGGCAGCTCCCTCTGTCGATGGGGTCTTCGTTGCCCCACTCTTTGTCGACAGTCCATACCCCGTCGACAGAGCACTCTCCTGGATGTTTCCCATCAAAGGGCACTGTTCCCCCGTTGACTGAACGTTCCATGTCGACGGAGAGGCTTTCCCCGTTGACAGAGCATGTTGTATCTCCCTCATCGAAGGGAGCTCTCCCCCGTCAATGGTGCATGCAGCTGCTCTCTCTCTCTCTCATCGACGGGGGCTCTTCCCCTATCGACTGAGCACTCCTCGATGCCCATCTGTCTGCCACTGCCGTCACCTTGCGGCTCCCCGCCAGGTGTCTGGTTCGGCACCAGACATCTGCCCATTGGCTGCCATTGCCCCTTCTGTGGTGCTTTATTTTTTGGTCATAGTCCCCGGGCCTCTCTGGTTTCTGCCTGCTGTACGGTCATGCCCGACGGTCGGTCTGGGACCTCTCCCTTGCCCCCCAGTTCCCGTTGTCTTTCTCGACTGCTGGGAAGTCCCATTCCTGTCTCCCTCCCCGGGGTACTGCTTGGGTCTGTGGTGGGTCCTCTCATGGGGCTGCTGTGTCTGCCCCACCATCCCGTGCTAGTCTTCCTGGCGAGGCTGGGCCTGCCCTTCCTCCTTGACCGCTGTACAGGGCTTGCTCCCTGCCTCCTTCCGCATGCCTCGGAGACACCCCGGGGTCCCCTCGCCCTTTTCTTCAGAGGCCTGCTTACTCTTCCTGGACGATTCCCTCCTCTCTGCGGTCCTTTTGGCAACCCCCAGTTGTTTTTTGCTGTGGCCTGCCCGGTGCTCCTTACCCCCGGTACTCTCCACTTCCTGCACGCATGCTGCGTGCTTGGCGTGCTCTCCTGGGTTTGCTGTGCCATAGCCTTTTGACCCCAGCCTCGTCAGGTTGCATCTCTGTGCATGGCCTCCTCCATCTGTTTTCCACCTAGTCAGGTCTCCTACTGTCTCTGTGGTGCTTTGGATGCCCTGCCACACTTGCTGTATGCGACACAAAAGATTAACAAATTAGCCAGCCTGGGAGTGGGTCCCAGGGTGGTAGCCTGGGTAAAACACTGGCTGGACAACAAGACACAGCGGCTAATAGTAAATGGAGTCCACAGTGCAGAAAGGGGGGTTACTAGTGGGGTACCGCAGGGTTCAGTACTTGGGCCGGACCTTTTTAATGTCTTTATAACTGACATTGCAGAGGGTCTGGAAGTGAAAGTATGTTTGTTTGCAGATGACACAAAGATTTGCAACAGGGTAGATACTCAAGTGGGGTGGAAAGGATGAAAAGGGACTTGGCAAGGTTGGAGGAATGGTCAAATGTATGGCAGGTTAGATTCAATGCAAAGTGCATCTGGGAAAAAAAACCCAGGGGAAGAGTACACAGTTGGGGGTGAGATACTGAAAACAAGAAAAATAGAAAGGGACCTGGGGGTAGTCATATCAAATGACCTAAAGGTGGGCCAGCAATGTGAGAAGGCAGTAAGGAGAGCTGGGGGGGATACTGGGATGCGTAGGGAGAGGCATCACCAGTAGAAAACAGGAAGTTGTTGGCCCTCTGTACAGACAGTTGGTAAGTCCACATCTGGAGTACTGTGTACGGTTCTGGAGACCCCATCTCTGCAAAGACATAGACTGGGTGGACGCTGTTCAGAGGAGGGCAACCAACATGGTGCAGGGTCTGCACCAGAAGACATACGAAGAAAGACTAAAGGAGCTTAAGATGTATAGCCTCGAGGAAAAGGGGGAGAGGAGGGACATGATAGAAACTTTCAAATACCTCAAGGGAATCAGCAAAGTCCAAGAGGGGTAGCATCTTTCAGAAAAAAGATGTGCAAGAACAAGGGTCACAATTTGAAGACAGAGGGGGACGGCTCAGAGGTAATGTGAGGAAGTATTTCTTCACAGAGAGGATTGTAGATGCATGGAACAGCCTTCCTGAGGAGGTCGTAGAGTCAAAAACAGTGGGGGAATTCAGGAATGCATGGGACAGACATAAGGTAATTCTAGTGGGGGTAGGAGGAAGTAGGCTGTTGGTTAACTAGGATCTGCAGCTTATCCCTTAGGTAGGGAAAAGGGCAGACTAGGTGGGCCAAGCAGTCCTTATCTGCCGTCAGATTCTATGTTTCTATTGGCTTTTGCGCCCCTGCTCGGCAGGTTGAATCGTTGGCATGGCCCTGTTTCTATTCTCCCTTCGTGGAGTACTCAGTTCCTCACACACCTTTGGCTTCTCTGTCCAACAGAGTGTTGTTTGAGATGACTTTGACTTGGACATTGTGACGCCATCACTTTCCGTTATCACACGGCCGTCTCTTGGATTGTTCTGCAGCTCCTCCAGGGCTTCCGCCTGGTTCATGTTTTCCACCTCTTTTTCCATTTTTACGGATGTGTCTTCTTGGCATTGCTTGGAGCTGTGGCTTGTATCCCAGTTTCCTGCTCTGCTTATCCTCCCTTTCTTATAACTGCTTGGTACTGTCCCAAGAGTAATAACCTACTGCAAGAGACCTGTCCATAGAAGATAATATCGTTACGTAAGAACTTACCATGACAGTAGATCTTTGAGGTACGATCTCTTGCAGTAGGTACAATCCTGCCCTTCGCCCCCCTGCCTTTTTCCCCCAGGGTCCTTGGATCTCAGGACATTGGGATGGGTGTTTCCCTTGGTCCCTAGGTTTCCCTCGGTCCTCTGCCTTTTGCGTGCTGCAGCTGGCGGGGAACAGTGTGTACCTGTGGCCGCCCCTTTTATACACAGCCAGAAGAAGTGATGTATGGGGGACGGCCCTATAGAAGACTACTGGAAGAAGCTACCGTGTGACATCTCTACCTAGTGGACTCCCAAGAGTAATAACCTACTGCAAGAGACCATACCTCAAAGATCTACTGTTACGGTAAGTTCTTGCTTAACAATACTTTCTAGGAGTGGTATATGATGTTCATTCACACGGACCCAACTGACTGCCCCAGCTTTAGCACACGCACTCTGCTTCCAGCAGGCAAGATCTGGCGTCATATGGCAGATCTCAGCGAGTTACCACCTGTATGGGTGGGAGGAGCCAGCTTGAAGACATTTCCGGCCAGTCTTAAAGGGAAAGGCAACTGCCAGAAAGTGTGGATGATCATCATATAGCACTCCTAGAACTACTGTTAGAGGTGAGTAACCTGTGTTTCCTTTATACCTTTCCTCCAGTCTCAGACAGAGTGTTCTGCTCCAGCGGTGGTTGGAACATGTCACCCTAATAATGGTGGCTCCCTCTGGCCTCACAAGATTTAGTTTCCACTTCTGCAGCATCTGATAGTGGAGCCTGCTGTTCAGCTCCCCCTTTGTCCAGGTCTGCTGTCAACTGTTTCTGGCAGAAGAGAACTGGTTGCAGAGCAAGAAACAGAAGTCAGAACTACAATTTTATTAATTAATCACTTTTATATCTGGATTAAGCAAGTAGAAGTTTCAGTTTAAAAGTTTTCTCAGAGGAAGGCAGTATCAGCTTAATTCACAAGGCAGAGTGAATCTATGGGGGTGTGACACAACGCTTGGAGACAAAAAGCAGCTGTTTCAAGTACAGCTTCCGGCTGTTTCTGGCAGAAGAGAACTGGTTGTAGAGCAAGAAACAAGTCCAGAACTACAGATTTTTTACTAGTTTCCCTCTTTCCCACCCAAAGCCAGTTCTAGTTTTATAGCCACTGAATTTGACTGACAACAGGAACTTCCTGTTTGGCAGTAGGAAGGGAAGGATCACTGAGACACATTAGTTTCAGCAACGTTGAAGGAACCTAATAAAAAACACACACACACAAAAAAAACTCATCCCTCCCTAGCTGCTATAGGTCTGAATCCAAGCACGGAGGAAGGAGACTACTGAAGACTACAGGAAGTTCCTGTCCCAGAACAGGAAGGGTGAGAGTTGTAAGGGCACATAGGAAGTAGAAAAGTAAGTGTAAAAATACATAGAGGGAGGAGACGGTAAGCATACAAAGCAACAAGAGAGGGGACACAAAATAAGTCAAGATGGGAGTGGTGCAGTGCAATGGCTGTGGAGCAGCAGTGTTCTGGGAGACATTCTGGAGGCTGCGATGCTGCCCTGTTTGCAGGCACCTCTCTGGTCTGAGGGAGGAGGTTGCCCGTCTCCAGGCTGACCTGGCTAGGATTCGTGAAACCTCTTCCCCACCCAGGGACCACCAGGGCCACCACCGTTACCTCAGAGGTTGCCAAGAAAGAGGAGCGGTTGGACCAAGATGGGCTCAGGGAGGGAGAGGGTGGTGGAACAGAGGTGCACCCCTCCAGTTGTAGCTCTCCACAATTCATGTACTGTTCTGGCAAAGAGTGGTTCCTCTATGGAGGCATCTGCAGTGGAGACCAAGGAGGATGCTGGGAACCTCCACAAAGGAGACCCACAGGAGGGTGGCATGAGACCCCACAGGGGAAGGAAACAACTCCTGGTGGGGGACTCAATCATTGGGGGTAGACGTGGGGGAGGAAGGGGATAGGGAGATAAGGTGACTGCCTGGCGCCACGGCTTGGAGGGACAGGAAGCGAATCCTCAGGATCGTGGGAGCAACTGCACGAGGGAGGGAGCTGGATGTCATTGTCCACCTAGGGACAAATGACATGGCTATAAATGGGATCAGAGTGGTGCAAGAGGAGTTTGTGGAGTTGGGGAGGGGCCTTAGACAAGTAGCATGTATGGTAACCTTCTCTGAGGTGCTGCCTGTCTATGGCAAGGATGATGCTAGGGTATTTCGCACCATGGGATTCAATGAATGGTTGAAAAACTAGTGTGGAGCTCAGGGTTTTGGCTTCATTGGGGACTGGGGAGCCACCTGGAGGGATGCAGGCTTATACTGGCGTGATGGTTTGCATCTGTCCGGGGGGGGATCCAGGATCCTAGGTGACAGGTTTAAATGCTTCATTGGTAAGCATTTAAACTAGCCAAGGGGGGAGGCACTGAAAAGGAGCATGGAAATCCCAGCCTCCCCCCACAAAGCGCAGTAGTTAGAGAGGTAAACACCAAGGCAGAGAAGTCAGTAGGGAGCAGGACAGTGATAAATGCAGAAAAAGGTGTTAAGGACAGGGATGGGACTAAAAGGGGTAAGGCCATAAAAAATAAATGGAAGGTGATGAGGACCAGTGCCCGCAGTCTGTGCAGCAAGCTCCCTGAACTAGTGGCCTTGATGGAAGAGGGATGCCTGGATATTGTGGCAGTCCACTGAAACATGGTACACAGAGAACTGAGTGGGAAGTCAACATACCAGGATACACAGTCTACAGGAGGGATGGGTGGGTAAAAGAGGAGGAGGAGTAGCTCTCTATATAAAGGAAGGGATTAAAGCAACAGAACTAGAGAGTAAACAGGAAGTTGATGAGTCACTATGGGTCACCCTGGAGACAGGAAATGGCACCACAATCTGCATGGGGGTTATGTACAGATCCCCATCTCAGGGGGAGGAAATGGACAAGGAAATGATAGAAGGCATCCTTAAAATGGCAGAAAAGGGGGAGATATTGTTGATGGGGGAACGGAATATGCCAGATGTTAACTAGAGTACCTTTGCTGCAGGCACATCCAAGAGCAGGGTCATTCTTGATACCCTACAGGGGGCATGCCTCAGACAGCTAGTGTTGGAACCCACTCGGGAAGGAGCAATCTTAGACCTGATACTCTCAAATGGGGAAGGAGAAAGAATCTCAGATTTAGAAGTGGGTAGCCATCTGGGAACAAGTGACCACCAAACAGTGTGGTTCACAGTAAACACAGCCATAGAGTCAAGCCATACAAAAACAAGAGTATTGGACTTTAGGAAAATGAAAGCATGCCTTAGAAAAGCACTAGCAAATGGGGAAGAAGGAGGGGTGGAGGAACAATGGGGAATAATCAAAACAGCAATCGCAAAGGCAACAAGCCTTTGTGTGAAGCAAATCAATAAAACAAAACGAAGGAAAAAAACACTATGGTTCTCAAAAGAGGTGACAGAGACGGTTAAGGAGAAAAGGATAGCATTCAGGAAATATAAGGAGACAGAGAACTTTCAGTTAAAGCAGAAGGAGGCAGGGAAGGCAGTCAGAATAGCAAAGGCACAAACTGAGGAAAAGATAGCCAACCCTGTTAAGAAGGGGGATAAAACCTTTTATAGGTACATTAGGGAGCTAAGAAAGACCAATGGAGGGATACAGAGACTTAATAAAGGGGAGGGAATGTGGGCAGAGGGTGACAGTGAAAAAGGGATACTGAACGAATATTTCTGCTCAGTTCACAACAGATGAGGAGGGGGAGGTGCCTAAACCAAACAAGGGAGAAACTCTGAATAGGGGGGTCGATACCAGTCCATTCACAGAAGAAAGGGTTTTGAAAGAACTCTTGAAACTGAGGGTGGACAAAGCAATGGAGCCTGATGGGATTCACACAAGAATACTAAAAGAATTGAGGGTAGAACTAATAACACCACTGACTACTCTCTTTAACAAATCATGGGAGGATGGAGTGGTACCTGAGGACTGGAGGAGGGCAAATGTGATTCCACTTCAGAAAAGTGGGAGCAGGGCAGTGGCAGGAAACTACAGACCTGGTAGTTTGACTTCAGTGGTAGAGAAAATGATGGAATCACTTCTGAAGGAAAGAATTGTTGAGTACCTAGAGGCCAGTGGGGCATAGGACCCAAGGCAGCATGGTTTCACAGCAGGAAGGTCATATCAGATGAACCTAATAGATTTCTTTGACTGGGTGACAAAGTAGTAGACCAGGGAGGGCTGTGGATATGGCCTACCTAGATTTTAGCAAGGCATTCGACACAGTCTCGCACAAAAGATTAATATACAAGTTGGCCAGCCTTGGAGTGGGTCCCAAGGGGGTAGCCTGGATAAAAAACTGGCTCTACAACAGAACGCAAAAGGTAATAGCAAACGGAGTCCACAGTGAAGAAAGGAGGGTAACTAGCGGGGTACCGCAGGGTTCGGTTCTGGGACCGGTCTTCTTTAGTATAAGTGACATTGGAGAGCACCTGGAAGGAAAGGTATCCCTCTTTGTAGATGACACAAAGATCTGCAACAGGGTTGATACACAAGGTGGGGTGGGAAGAATGAAAAGGGACTTGGCAAGGTTGGAGGAATGGTCAAATACATGGCAGCTCAGATTCAATGCAAAGAAGTGAAAGGTAATATATCTGGGAAACAAAAACCCAGGGGAAGAGTACACAATGGGGGGGTGAGTTAGTAACAACAAAAATCGAAAGAGACCTAGGAGTAATTATATCAGATGACCTAAAGGTGGGCAAGCAATGTGAGAAGGCAGTAAGGAGGGCTGGGGGGATACTGGGATGCATAGGGAGAGGCATCAACAGTAGAAAACAGGAAGTTGTTATCCCTCTCTACAGACAGTTAGAGAGACCCCATCTGGAGTAGTGTGTGCAATTCTCGAGACCCCATCTCTGCAAAGACATAGACAGAGTGGAGGCTGGTCAGTGGAGGGCAACCAAAATGGTGCAAGGTCTGCACCAGAAGACATACGAGGAGAGACTAAAGCAGCTTAATATGTATACCCTTGAGGAAAGGAGGGAGAGGGGGGACATGATAGAAACTTTCAAGTATCTCAAGGGAATTGACAAGGTACAAGATGGTAGTATCTTTCAGAAGAAGAGATGTGCAAGAACAAGGGGGCACAATTTGAAGACAGAGGGGGGACGGCTCAGAGGTAATGTTAGAAAGGATTTTTTTTTTTTACAGAGAGAGTTGTGGATGCATGGTACAGCCTTCCTGAGGAGGTTGTGGAGTCAGGAACTGTGGTAGAATTCAAGAATGCATGGGACAGGCATAAGGCAATTCTAGTGGGGGGCAGGAGGAAGTAAGCTGTTGATTAACTAGACGCTGCAGCTTATCCATCAGGTTGGGAAATGGGCATACTGGGTGGGCCAATCAGTCCTTTTCTGCCATCAAATTCTATGTTTCTATGACCCAGGGGTCCTTGGTCCATTCGGACCTGTAGTCCCTTCATCTGCTTGCATGGCTCCTGAAGACATAATCATTGTCCATGTTGGTGTTTCCTCCAGGTGGTTAATGTCTTGCTAAAAGCTGGAAAGCCGTCTACAAGAGACACCTGTTATTTGAAATGGAAACACTTTTCCATATGGTGTTTGTCCATTAGTGGACCCATTTACATGTCCTGTGAATATAGTACTGGACTACCTTTTGTCCCTGCCTAACTCTGGTCTCCAGTACTCATTCATTTAGGTGTGCTTGGTTGCCGTTTCAACTTTCCATGCCCCTGCTGATGGACAGACAGTGGTATAGCTAGAGGTGTCCCGTACATTTTTGAAGGGTATTCTGCATGTGTCCCCCAATTTGTAAACCGGGTCCACCTTGGGACCTTAATTTCATTTTGGAAAAATTGATCTTGACTCCATTTGAGCTTCTTGCAACCTGGGAGGTGCATTTTCTTTCAAGGAAAGCACTGTTTTTGATCCCCATGACTTGTGCTCGTAGGATTTCCGAGCTTCAGGATGTGGTACATGAGCCTCCTTATTTGATTTTCCACAAGGATGTGGTGTTTTTGTGGACCAAGCCTCATTTTTTTACCAAAGTTGGTGTCTGTTTTTACATTGAATCAGACCATCCATAAACCTTCTGTGTGTTATGTTGAACATGGTAATAAAGGTGAGGCATTGTTCCATACGCTTGATGTGCATTGAACACTACATTTCTATCATGGTAACACTAAAGACTGCAGAAAGTCCTATCAGCTTTTTGTTTTATTCACCCCCAGGAAAGAGGGCACCCCGTGTCTATACTGTGCATTTCCAAATGACTGGCTAACTGAGATGAGTTCTGTTATAGGAAGTACGATAAGGAACTTCCTGGTGCTTTGTGTAGCCACTGTACATGTGCTATGGCCACTTCTGTTGCTTGTTTTCAGAATGTTTCTGCAGACAGCATATGTGCTGCTGCAACACAGAAGGTGTCTGCAGATAAGGGTCTCTTGGCCCACCCAATCTGCCCTATTTTTGCTATCTGCTGTGATACCACAGACCCTATTCTGTCTCCGGTCCATCCGTCCACTCCCCCTTACTTCTAAGATCCCTCTGTGTATATTCCATGCTTTCTTGAATCTCGCAATTGTTTTCAGCCACACCACCTTCACCGGGAGGCTGTTCCACTCATCTACCACTCTTTCAGTGAAGAAGTGTTTCTTCACAGTTCCTCTGAATCCCCCATCTAATTTCATAGCGTGACCTCTCATTCTTGAGCATCTTTTCCTTTGGAAAATGCTACCTTCCTGTACCTTGTTCTTCCCTGTGAGGTATTTGTATGCTTCTATCATATCCCCCCTCCTCCTCCTTTCCACCAGGGAGTATATGTTCAATTTCTTCAGCCTTTCCCCGTAGGTTTTCTGATGTATGCCCTGTACCATTTTGGTTGCCTAACTATGTCCTTTTAAAGATATGGCCTCCAGAACTGGACACAGTATTTGAGGTGTGATCTCGCCAGTGATCTGTATGGAGATATTAACCCCCCTTCTTCTTTGGTAATGCCCCTGCATCCCAGCATCTTGCTTGCCTTCCCCACTGCCTTGTCACACTGCTTAGCAATCTTTAGGTCATTCGTAATAATTACCCCAGGTCCCTTTCCTGCACCATGTATGTCAGTGCCCCCAAGCTGGTATCTTGCCTTTGGGTTTTGTGCCCTATATGCATTATTTTGTACATTTTAGTATTGAAACCCAGCTGCCAATTCTTAGACCATTCTTCCAGCTTTCTTTGATCATCCCTCATTCTATCCAGCTTCCTTGAATCATCTCTCATTTTATCCAACCACCCCCGGTTTGTCCACTCTGTGGCAGAATTTTGTGTTCTCTGCAAAGAAGCATACCTTTCCTTCTAGTCCTTCTGTAATATCACTAATAAAGACATTGAAGAGGACCAGGCCTTGTACTGATCCCTGTGGTAACCCACTGGTCACTTTACCTACCCCACAGTGGGTTCCATTCTTCACCACCACCCTCTGAGTCCTATTGCTCAGCCAACTCTCTATCCATTTCACAATCCTAGTACCCACTCCTAGTCTCCCCAGCTTATTTATTAATCTTCTGTGTGGAACGGTGTTAAAGGCTTTGCTGAAATCCAGGTAGTCCACATCCACCACCCCTCCCTGATTACCCAGTCAAAGAACTCTATCAGGTTTGTCTTGCACGACCTCCCCCCTGTGAAACCATGTTGCCTCAGATCTTGAAGTCCACTGGCAACAAGGTATTCAGCAATTCTTTCCTTTAACAGTGATTCCATTACCTTGCCTGCCGCTGATGTGAAGCTGACAGGCCTGTAGTTTCTTGCTTCTTCCCTATTACCACTTTTGTATTGAAGGACCACATCTGTCCTCTTCCAGTCCCTCGGACCACTCCTGTTTCCAGTGACAGGTTGAACAGGGATGTCAGAGGTGCTGCTCTCCCTCAGTATCCTGGGGTGCACCCAGTCAAGCCCAATTACCTTGTCCACCTTAAGCATCGTAAATTCCCTAAGAACCCGTTCCACTGTAAAGAGCTTGTGTTCACCTCCCGCTCCTAATACCCTTGTCCTTTCACCTTGGTCCGTCACCTGCCCCCTCCTCTGTCAATACTGAACTGAAGTATTTTTTCAATATGTTTGCCTTTTGGTGGTCCTCCTCTACACTATCTCCTCTTTCATCTTTTAGCTACACCATCCCACCCTTTGTTTTTCTTTTTTCACTTATACACTTAAAACATGTTGTATTCCCTTTTCTCACTGATTTGGTGATCAAACATTGAAACATAAACATAGAAGTTGTCGGCAGATAAGGACCGCCAGGCCCATCCAGTCTGCCCGTATGCCTAAATGTATATGTGGCCTCTGACCCTATCTGATCCTTTTCTGTGTTTGCACCTTATTGTTTCTAACTGCCTTCCCTGCCTCCCTTTGCTTCTCCTGGTATCTCCCTCACTCTGTGTTATTTTGTAGCTTCTAAATGCCATTTTCTGTGCTCTTACTTTCTCTGCTACCTCCTTGGAGAACCATAGCAGTCTCTTCTTTCTTTTGCCCTTGCTAACCTGTCTAACACATTGATTTGTAGCCTTTTCAATGCCGCCTTTCATTATTGCCCACTGTTCTCCACTACCTCCATATTCCCCAACTCTCCTAGGTTGTCCCTCAGGCGTTCTCCCATTTTCTTGAAATCAGCACTTCTGAAGTCCAGGCCCCTCATCCTTGTGTGATTTGATTCCAGCCCTGTTCTTATACCAAACCACACCGTATGGTGATCACTATTCCCCAGGTGGTCCCACACTGCGACCTCTGTGACACTGTCACCATTTGTCAGCACCAGGTCCAGTAATGCCTCCTCCCGCATGGGTTCCATTACTAGTTGACTGAGGAATGCCCCTACAGGGAGTATAGGATGTTCTGCTCCTGGTTGATCTGCAGCGGGGAGGCTCCAATCCATATCTGGTAGATTGAAGTCCCCTACTAGGAATACCTCTCCCCTGCAAGCCATTCTTTGGATGGCTAGCATCATTTCCTTATTCACTTCACCCCCTTAGCTGGAGGTCTGTAGATAACTCCCGTGCAGGTGGCTGCCCCATTCCTCTTCTCCAGAGTTACACACAATACCTCCTCACCTCCCTTCTCTTTCTGTATTTCCATGGCTTTCATGTTGTCCCTTACATAAAGAGCCACCCCTCCCTCTTTTCTGCCCACCCTGTCCCTCCTGAATACTGTATATCCTGGAATGGCCATTTCGCAGGACCTGATTTTTATTGCTCCAGGTCTCTGTGATGGTGACTATGTCTAGGTCTGCCTCCGCCATGGTAGCCTCTAGGTCAGCAGTCTTATTGCGATGTTCAAGCATTTGCACACATGGCTTTCCAGGTTGTGTTGTCATTCTGCCAACACCCAGTTCACCCATAATACTTTTCAGTTCCACTCGTTTTTTCTACCCTCTGACTATCAGGTTTATTTGCTACCTTTATTGGTTTCTGTCCCTCAGCATTTTCATTTTTGGCCTTGTGAACTAGTGGGGGTGGCAGTTATTGTCTCCTTGCCTCTTTCCACCTCTCCCCTTGGCTAGTTTAAATGCCTGCCAATGTAGCATTTAAACTATTCACTAAGGACTGGGGTCCCCTCCCTGGATGGATGCAAGCCGTTGCCTTTGTACAGGTCCTCATCCTTCCAGGTGGGTGCACAGACCCCAATGAAGCTGAAACCCTCTCCTCTGCACCAGTTCATCAGTCATGTGTTGAATTCCCTGGTGTGGAGATCTCTAGCCTCCCCCTTGCCATGCACCTCAGAGAAGGTCACGGAGCTTGCTGCCTGCCCAAGGTTCCTCCCCAGCTCCCTAAACTCTTCCTGTCTCTGCCACATCCCTAGCCTGGTCATCTGTCCCCATATAGACAATGCCATCTAACTCCCCCCCCCCCCCGCCTCCTGGATCCTGTCTCTCCCTCTGAGCTCTGCCTTCAGGTAGGCACTTTGCTTCCCTCTCACCCTCTACCTGTCCCTAAACTCACTCCCCTGACTATAGAGTCCCCCATCAGGAGTTGCTTCCTCTTCCCCTGGGGTCCCCTGCTACCCCCTCACTGGGATTCCATTGTGGAGGACCTGCTCATCTCCCCTGGTCGCAACTACGGATGTCACTGTGGGGACCTACCCTCTCCTTCAAGACAGAGTAGTTTTTTTTTTTTGTTTTTGATTGCACGGATGGTTGTTGGGCCTCTCTCCCTCCACCCTCCCCGAGCCCATCATAATCTATCCTCTTGCTAGGCAACCTTGGAGGTAGTGGAGGCAGACTTGGTGGCCCCTACTTGGGGGAGGAGGTTCCCTGAATCCTGACCAACTTGGCCCAGAGGCTAGTAACCAGCACCCTCAGCCCAAAGAGGTGCTTGCAGATGGGGCAGCACTGCAGTATCCAGAAGGTTCTCCTAAAGATGGCTGCCCCACAGCCACTGCATTGCCCCACTCCCAGCATTATTCCTTATACTCTGTTTATCCTTGCTCTGTTCTGATCTAAGAAAACGTTTTTTTTTACTTACCTCACTGCACAGATAAGATAGGATATGCACTATAAACCTAGCCTGCAAGTCCTCAGAGCACCCAGTAAATGCTCCCAGAATATATGCCACTCAGTAAATACTCTGAGTATGTATCCCTCAATGTACACAGCACCTAAGCCCCCCAACATAAAATCATAAACCCTTAAATCCACACCGTACATAAACCCCCAGCACCAAATCACAGGACCCCTCCGTGCACACAATAAGTAAGTTCCCAATACAAAATCTCACTTATCTATTGATCTTAGCCCCTCGATCGCTGTCTTTGTTGTCTTCCCTTACCTCTGTCCTTCCTCTGTGACTCCCAGTCACTTCCTTCCACTTTCTCAGCACCTGTTACCCTTATTGGGCAGGTGGGGGTGGTGGGAAGGAACACTTATTAGGCAGGTGAGGGGGGGGTCGGCGGGGGGACCAAAAACCGCAGCTACAGGTTCTCTGGTCGGTAGCTACGGAGGCTTCTGTTCCTCTCCTCTGGTATTTAAGGGCAGCTCTCCTTTTGAACTTGAAATTGGCACCCTTTTTAGCCTGCTCTATGATTATTTTAAACTCTCTGGTACTGCTCCTGTGGTGACCTGCTTCCCGTTATTGACCCTGAGCCACACAAGGAAAGAAAACTTAAATGAAATTAAAGTAATTACAGTCCTTTGCCCTTTCTCAGTAACTGACTGGCAGCACTCCAGTCTCCCAGTTTCTATCAGTGGCATCCTCCGACTCATTACAGGTTCTCCAGTCGGCAGCTACGTCGGCACATGGAGCACTGTGCATACTTTTAGTAAGCTCTACAGTCTAGATATCATCTTTTGTAGATGTGCTGGCTTTGCCATCCTTTCTGGGTACCATATTTACTGCTTCAAACAACATGAAGTCTTGCTATATTCTGATTATATGCAGTTAGCCCCAGCACTTGAACTGCTCCAGAGAGGAAAGAGTTAACTCTCTGTGGAAAGCATAGAACGTTGAGCTCAAGCTCGGTTTTCAAACCTCTGTCTCTGGCACTTTGTAGTGTCACTGTCAGATTTCTTACTCCGCCTAACTATGAAGTCGCTCCAGAGATGCCTCCTGCGCTTCGGTTCAGTAAAAGTTCGAATCGGTCATTTTTTTTTTTTTTTTTTTTCAACCACAACTCCTGATTTTTTTTTTCGGTATTCTTACCTCTGTCTCAGTACAGTAAGTGGTAATAGTAGGTAGTGTTTATTTTAGTGATTTTTTGGAAATTGTTTTGTTTTTGGTTCTTTTCTGGTCAGCCCGGTTCAGAATCAAAACTTATTGTGATTTTTTTTTTTTTTCTGTTAATACTGTGGTTTTCCGGTACTTATCGGTTCCTAAAAAAAATCTGGTGTTTGTGGGATTTTTTTAACAGACACGTGACACGGTTGGATCCAACAAGTTTGTAGTTGCCTGGCTTAAACACTGACATGGGTGACATTTTGAATTGTCTGCATGTCTGAGAAACCCAAAAAGAAAACTGGGCCCACTGGGTTTCAGCACTGTACAGAGTGTAAGGAGGCTTTTGCTAAGGCTGATCCTCACCTCGTCTGTGTATATTGCCTGGGGTTTGACCACCTCAAAGAAGACTGCTAAATCTAAGAACTTCCCCAAAGCCACTTTGGAAAAACGTTTGTGTAGTCTGAGGGAGATGGTGGCCAAGATGTCCGCTGATCCGGATGGCCATCCTGGTTTGGTTGCGGCCGAACCTGAAGAGGTGCCCACTGACCTAGATGATACCTCTTCGGGCAAAAGGAGAGCTGACACTGTGGAGTCTGTTCCATCAAAAAGGAAGCAAAAATCAGCTGGTTCAGATCCTATACCCCATGTTCCGACCGCTGAGGAAATTGTGAAAGCGATTACAATGGTGCAATCGCTTTGCCCAGTTCCGACCGAACTGGCATCGGTTCAGAGCCTGTTGGTCCAGTCAGAAGTAGTTGCTTCGGATATAGATCCTGAGGCATACTATGAGGGTGATTGGAAGGAGGATGAAGATTATGAAGAAGAGCAATGTGAAGGCCTAGATGAGCCAGCAGAGCCTGACATCTCCCCAGACAGGCCTTCTCAGGCTTCTCCTCCCAAGCTTTGAGTCCCCTTCCCACTTCTTGTTTTACAAGAAAGTGGCTGAGTCTCTTCAGTTTCCTATGAAAGAGGCTGAACAGGATCAGGAAGAACCTGACTATCTGGAAATGATGGATGTCCCAGAGTCAAAAAGAGTGACTATCCCCTTACACAAATCCTTGGGGAGGCAGACACAAAAAAAAGTTTACAGTTTCCTACATCCATTCCTGCTGTGGACAAAAGAATGGACAGGAGATATGCTTTGTCAGGTCCTGGGATGGAATTCCTTTCAAATCATAGCAGCCATGTTGGGGTAGTGCAAGCTGCAGCTTGTGACAAGGCTAATATTCCCCTGGCATCTCACCCCCCAGATAAGGATTCCAGGAAAGTGGATGCCATGGCAAAAAAACAGCACTTGGCATCCTTTTTGGGACTGAGGCAATCGAATTACATGGCATATACAGCCAGGTACCATAAATCTATGTGGGATATGGTTCTGGAGCTGGCTAGGAATGCCCCTTCCCAGCTAGCCAAGGAGCTGGAGCAGGTGGCTGCAAATGGTATTGAGGCATTCAAGGTGCAAGTCCACACTGCCGTAGACCCCAATGATGTTCATTCCAGGGTTATGGCTACATCTATCTCCAGGAGGAGATTTGCTTGGCTTAGTTGTACCAACCTCTCACAGGATACCCAGGCTAAGGCCATGGATTTTCCTGTAACTGATAATTCTCTTTGGGGACCAAACAGAGAATTACATGAAGAAGATGATGAATACAGGACCACCTATAGGAGTGCTACAGCCAAAGAAAAGTAGACCACTCCTCAGAGGCAGCAGTTTAGGGTCAGGGGCAGGCCTTTTCACAGGCCTTTTTACCAAGCACAGGCCTCCTCCTCTTCTTTCCAGCAGAGGGGGTTCTTTAGGGGAAGAGGCAGACGACGGATGACTAGGACCCCATCATCCACTCAGTCTAAGCCCCCTGCCAAGCAGACACCCTGAGGTGTCGGTCAAGGTCGCCTCCCCAGTTCCAATAGGGGGCAGGCTGGCTCACTACTCCCAGGCCTGGAAGTCTATTACTTCAGACAGATGGGTCCTGGAAATAGTGAGCCAGGGACTTGCTCTCAGTTTCAAAAGGTTCCCAAGAATGAGAGCAAAGTCCTTAAGTTCTCCAACTTCCTTGGAGACAAAGGCCTTTAGAGGCAGAAGACTCTTCTGCTTCTGCAAGCACTAGAGAAGGTACCTCTTTGTCACAGGGGAAAATGACTGTATTCCAGATACTTCCTTACCCCAAAAAAGACAGGGGAGTGGTGACCCATCCTAGATTTAAGGTACCTGAACAAACATTTAACAAACCCAGAATTCAAGATGGTGACTCTGGGAGTAATTCTTCCCTCTCTGAGACCAGGAGACTGGCTAGCTTCTTTGGATCTCAAGGATGCCTACTTCCACCTATCAGATATTCCCACAGAAAGTACCTCCAGTTCGAGTTGCCCTCAGGCCATTACCAATTCAGAGCTATGCCTTTCGGCCTAACATCTGCTCCAAGGGTGTTCACCGAGTGTCTTGTAGCAATGGTGGCATTCCTCAGGAGACAGAGTATCCTTCTGTTCCCATACCTGGACGACTGGCTCCTAGTGGGCCAGTCCTCAGATCAAGTCAAGTCAGCCTTAGAGGTCACTCAGACTCCTGGAATCCCTGGGTTTCATTCTGAATCTAGAAAAGTCTGCTCTGAAACCAGCCCAGCTTCTCACCTTCATAGGGGTGGATATAGACACTATTCAAGCAAGAGCATTTCTCCCCCTCTCAAGGGTTCAGTCCCTGGTCACTCTGGCTTCCTCTCTTCGTTCTCGTCCAGCCAGAAACTTTCTGCAGTTGCTGTGCCACATGGCAGCATCCACAGCTGGGTCCAGGGAGCAAGGTTTCAGATGAGATATTCAGTTTCATCTCAGATCTTATTGGTCTCAGAAAAGAGACCCTCTCTCCAAATTGGTTCCAGTGTCTCAAACTCTAGTTCAGGCCCTCCAGTGGTGGCTGGAGGAGGACAATCTTTGACAAGGTGTCCCATTTATCAGTCAAGCTCCTTCTGTGATTCTCACCACAGATTCCTCCCTACTAGGTTGGGAAGCTCACCTAGATCATCTTACAGCTCAGGGAACCTGGCCACACCAGGAGTCCCTTCTACACATACATCTTCTCAAGTTGAGAGCTGTCTTTCTAGCACTTCAGACATTCTCAACTGTTGTTCAAGGGAAAGTGGTGCAGATCAGGACAGACAATACCACAACCATGTGGTACATCAACAAGCAGGGAGGCACTCTGTCCTTGGCCTTGTGCACAGAGGCCATGAAAGTATGGTCTCTGTCTTGTTCCCTTCAGGCTTTCCTGATGGCTGTGCATCTCCCAGGGCAGGACAACATTATAGCAGATGCTCTCAGCAGGATTTCCCAGGGCCACCATGAATGGACTCTGAACCCTCTAGTTCTTCAATCCATTTTCAAGAGATGAGCACTCCAGAGATAGATTTCTTTGCAGCCCTGGACAATCATTAACTCCTCTTTATTGCTGCAGACCATCTCTTCTGGGTCCTGTCCCTCGGGATGCTCTTTTACTGAATTGAACAAGCAGGTTTCTGTATGTGTTTCCTCCCTTTCCTCTGATATTCAGGGTCCTGATCAAGATCAGGTCTCAACCTTGCAAAGTGATTCTGGTGGCTTCAGATTGGGCCAGACAGCCTTGGTATCCTCTACTGTTGTCTCTGTCAGTAACAATGCCTTGGTGTCTTCCCAAACAGTACAATCTCCTCACTTCCTCCCAGGGGAGGATTCTGTATCCCAACCTTCAGACTCCCAGGCTCAAAGCCTGGCTCTTGAAGAGCTAGAATATGGAAACTTGCATCTTTCCCAATCAGTCTTGGATATTTTAAAGGTTAGCAGGAAACCTGCTACTAGAATGACTTACAACTCCAAATGGAAAAGATTTGGGTTTTGGTGTTCCCAAAAGCATGTCAAGCCAGAGCTGGCTGATCTTGCCACTGTTTTGGACTATTTGGCGTATCTTAACAGTTTAGGCCTCTGGCCTACTATTCTCAAGGTACATTTGGCAGCTGTCTGCTTTCCTTTCTGCTGGTAAGGGATCTTCCCTAGCTTCTTATCCAGTTTTCAAGGCTTTAGTACATGTTAATCCTCCCTTAAGGGAGCCTACCCCTTCTTGGGATCTGAATATCTGTTTAGAACAGCTTATGCAGCCCCCTTTGGAGTCTTTATCCTCAGCTGAGCTAAAGTACTTGACTTGGAAAACTGTGTTCCTGGTACCCATTACCTCTGCCAGGAGAATCAGTGAATTTCAGGCTTTATCAGTGGAACCTAATTTCATCTCGTATCACAAGGATAAGGTGGTCCTTCACGCCAACAGAAAGTTTCTTCTTGAGGCGGTATCAGACTTTCATTTAAATCAGTCTATCATTGCCCGTATTTTTCACTGATCATTCCTCCTCTGGGGAAAGAAGACTACATAGTCTTGATACAAAAAGGGCCCTTAGTCACTATGTGGAGCATACTAAGGCCCATAGGAATGACTGTTCTCAGTTGTGTCTCACTT
The DNA here is from genome assembly GCA_016271365.2 of Neoceratodus forsteri. Lineage (NCBI taxonomy): Eukaryota > Metazoa > Chordata > Ceratodontiformes > Ceratodontidae > Neoceratodus > Neoceratodus forsteri. The sequence continues at coordinate 516,383,685 of CM028136.1, read as the reverse complement.
ATGGAGAAGTAGGAAAGGGCAAACCTGCTACCAAGAGAACAGTTGCCAGGTGGATTGTCTCCTGTATCCAGTTCTACTATTCAAAGCTTGGGAAAGAACCTCCCTCAGGCCTGAGGGCTCATTCTACCAGAGGTACAGCTACTTTGGTCACAGCTACTAGAGATATACCTTTAGTGGACATCTGTAAAGCAGCCATCTTGAAGTCTGTTTACACATTTACCAAGCATTGCTCTCTGGACATTCAGCCACAAAGTGATGCTAGGTTCGACACGGCTGTGCTGCAGAGTTTGTTGCCAAAATAGGTTATGTGACTCCCTCCTCCAAGGGGGTACTGCTTGGTAGTCTGCATATAGTCAGAATACAGCAAGACTTAATGTTGTTTTAAGAAAAAAATTACTCACCATAGTAATGTTTCTTCTAATAGTCTTGCTGTATTCTGACCTCCTTCCCTGCCTCCCCTCCTAGAACCTAGTAGTTTTGGGATGTGGGTTGGCAGGCACAGTGCTGCACCCCAGAGGTGTACTGGGCACACCCTTATCTTATTAAGGGGTTTTCTGGTTTTTATTATGAATATTTTTGGTTGTTTCACTACCTGCTTTTATTCTTTTTGGGTTCTCGACTTGAGTTTTTTGACCCTAAAAATCTGTTATTGCCATTTGGCACAAAATTTTAGAAACAATTTCTGCCTATGGAATTAGTTTAGTGCTTGTAAGAATCTGGCAGTTACATTACAGAGTACCAGAGACAGAGGTTTGAAAACTGAGCTCAAGCTCAACGTTCTATGCTTCTGCATAGAGTTAACTCTTTCCTCTCCAGAACAGTTCAAGTGCTGGGGCTAACTGCATATAGTCAGAATACAGCAAGACTCAGATAGAAAAAACAACATTACTATGGTGAGTAATTTTTTCTTGGGAATCACTCCAAAAGTGTGGTCCATTGAATGAGATGTCTCTAATGAAATCAGAACAGTTACTCACTGTAGCAGTAGCTCTTCAAGAGACTCATCTATTGGGCAACAGCCCACTCCACCCTCCTTCACCCTTTCTGAGGTATAAGCTGGCAGGTTTGTCCACTGCCTTATTTAGAGGTGTCCATAAGTGTCTTATGTATACTATATTTCCAGTCAGACATTTCCCAGATTGGTTCTCTTCCTTAAGTGAAGCAAAAAGTTAGTTTCAGGGCTGGTAGGCAAAGTTCAGAATAACAAGTGTCCCTTTGGACAGACCAGCCATACACAAATTGTAGAATTCAAAATTCTTCATACTTTTATTTTCGTATTCCATGTAGTGGTACCCTCCACTAAAGCTCAGTGTTTTGCCCCGGGCTTCATCAGGGATGAGGGTTTCTAGTCAAAAATATAATTTGCGTAATTAATACTTTAACTGATTTATGAATAACGAATAATCACATCTTCAGTACATCACACTTCCTGTTAAATGTCCTATGTCAGGTGTTACTCCACCTTGCTCAGTACAAAAATACTTACTTTTTCTTGCAGCATATTTAAATGTGTTAAAAATACATTTTTTATTGCATTTCTTTCCCATTTAAACATTTCCTTGTTTGTATCTTGGAATATTCTTTAGTATAATTATTTTCACCATGCTGTGCAATGCAGATTATGTCTTATAATTAAGAAATCACTTAATATAACCCATATATTGCTAATTGTACATCACATTAGTTTTATGTTATCTATTCCAAAAATACTGGCAGTTGTTAAGTCACTGTTGTATTAAGGATGTGTATTATATTCTGTGACGTGTAGTATTAACTGTCGTTACTCTGTACATCATGCCTTTCAAGTGTTTGGTTTCATTTCAGTTTTCTTTTTGTCCTGGAAGCAAATATTACAGGGTTTCAGTGCTATAATGTCAACTAAACGTTGGGCAGTACTTTTGGAACAGACAACAGAAAATTAATGTGCTATACAACTGGCATTATATGGGTTATATTAAGAGATTGCGTAACCACTATAGGACATAATCTGCATTGAGCAGCATGGTAAAAATACATGAAAGGATATTCTGAGATACAAACAACGAAATGTTTGGATGGGAAAGAAATACAGTGAGAAATATTTGTAATACATTGAAATATGCTGTAAGAAAAATAAGTATTTCTGTACTGAGAATGGTGGAGTAACACCTGACATAGGACATTTAATAGGAAACGTGATGTACTGAAGAAGGAATGAATTGATTTATGAATAACATGTATAAAGTACTAATTATGAAAATTTTATTTTTGTCTAGAAATCTTGGTTCCTGAAGAAACCCAGTTGGGGCAAAACATTGGGGTTTAGCAGAGGGCACTTCTATATGGAATAAGAAAATAAAAGAATTTTGAATTTTACAATTTGTATGTGGCTGGTCTTTCCAGAGGGACTCTCTTTTTTGTTGTTGTTTTGAACTTTGCCCACCAGCTCTGGAACTTTTTGCTACACTTAAGGAAGGGAACCCAATTGGGAACTATCTTTGATTGGAAATATAGTATACTTAAGATGGCCAGGGATGAGAAGACAGTCTGCTTCAAGGATACGCACTTTCCTCATCTGTTTCACAACTTGGACCAAAAGGAAAAGTTTTAATGCTATGAAGTGAAAGCTTAAAGAAATGGAAAATCTTCCCAGACTCTGTCTTCTCCATTGAGTCGCACTTATGGGTGTGGGCCCGGAGGCACAAGGACCCCTTGGGAGCAAAGCTTTGATCAGGGGAACAGCACTGGCTACTGGGCACATCGCTTATGCACCACCGCGTGGTGCCAATAGCCAGTGACCTTTGCCAGTTTCCTCACTAACTTCTTTTCCATTCTTACCTCCATTTGGAGCACACTGTGGGAGTGCTCCTCGGGTCTCCTCTTCGCTGCCAAAGTAAATTTTCCTGTGCTACTGGTACTTTTTTGTTATTCATGGTGCCACACTTCTTTGTTTATTTTCTGTAAAATGCCAAAAGCCAGGTCTGAAGGGGCCGTATCAAAGAAAAAAGTCCAAAAGCAGCCCATCATGGTTCAGTGCCCCTGTATGAACAAGATGGTTTCAACAGACCGGCATCAGACCTACAAGGCCTGCCTTTGACCAGAACATGACTTGGATGCTTGCAATGTCTGCTTCTCTATGGACTGTCCCATGCTGGAGAACTGCAGGTTGAACTGGGGTCATCGGGTCCCCACCTTAAGAGACAGGCATCACATGCATGGGTCTAAGATAGGGACTCTAGGTCTTTCCCCTGGGACTCTTCTTGGACCTCTTGTTCCATGGAACTACAGAGTTCTTCTCAACCTCACCATGTTGAGGCATTGGAGACTCTGGTAGGATCTGGTGGACAGCTGGCTGGGAACCCTCCACAGTGTGACTGCCTTGAGCAGCATATGTCCCCGGTGGCGAGGCCAAAACTATACGCTTGGTGTGTACCGGTGTACACCTTGATGTCATCCTCTGGCAAGGCTTAAAATTCAGGGGGGATCACACAAATTGTGCTATTTTTCACCACACACATACACATACAAATTCTGGACCCCCATATGGAACAATCCTGCTCACACATGGCTCGCAAAGATCAGGGGAATAAAACACCATTGAAATTAATGGGCTCATTTATTTCATTGGGCCCATTTATTTCAAAGCAGCGCTTGAAATATTGCCTTTTTTTTTTTTGTGCTGCTGCTGTTTTCTTGTGTGTGTTCTCTAGCTGTGACTGGTCAGAGCGGTGTTTTTGCGGAAACCACAGTCGACAGTGTCCATCTTGCCATGGCAGAAAACTGAAGTGCATGTGCAGTGCTGCATGGCAGTTTGGATACCATCATTCATGTCAAATGGTGAGTCTCCACAAAAAAGCAGATTCCCCCGGTCCTCAGTCATGCTGTGATGGGCCCCACTGAGCTGCTGACTGGCGTAGTGGCACTAGACTTATCAGACTCTGATTGGCTAGCTGTAGAATACTTGTGCCTGACTGTACCACTGCTGTGCTGATTTTAGAGGATGTGCCTGAAGCTTTGCCAGCAGTTTGGCACTATTCTGCGTGAGTGTGAGTGCAGCTGAGGAAAGGAACTCGTGGAGGGAGTGGAACTACTCATTTATTCAAGGCTGTTAGAAGCTTCCTTTTTTCAGAATGGGAGCTGCAGAAAACTGGACTAGATGGCTGGACGTTGGATACTGGGTATATTATATTTACACACCTGTAAACTTTTAAGAGAGCAGAGGAGCAGTCCAAGAAAGTGAGTCGAATAGGGTGTAGGGTCGGGACTCCAGGATCAGTAATCGATCAGGAGTGAGTCTGCCGTCTGGTTGTCGGCGGTCACCAGCCAGCAGGTCATCATTACTGTCTGTGTGAGTAGCTTGACTTGGGGAGTTCTATCCTGCATTTATGATTTATCATCGAGTAGTGAATGAGCTCTTTTCAGGGTTGGTTGCCCCTACTAATTGCACCCTTCAGTATGCTGATATTCTGCCAATAAATTATGCTCAGCAAAAAAGCTTGCATAATCTGTAAGTCACCAATTTGAAAAACCATGGCAGTTTCTCATTGTAAGACAGATGCCTCTCATGTACTTTGAATGGATTTCTCCGTAGATCTTTTAGCTTTTGTTTTTAGTTTCTTAATAATACTAGATTATTTGGCTGCCACTCTTTCACGAAATGTCTCTCAGGGTGTATGTTTACTTTTTTCTTTTGTTATTGAGGGATAGATATGTCACATTGGAGTCCCTGGGGAATGTTTCCCCATGCTTTTCCTCCAGCTCATGTCCTGCACCATGGATCTGCTTTTCCTCCAGCTCATGTCCACGTACCATTTCAGAGCACACAGGGCACAATAGACAGTTTGCCCCTCCCTTGGAAGTCATGAACATAGTTTACAGTTGTACTGGTTTACTGACACATATTTGTTTTTGGTTCAATGTCAGGACCTTTAGTTAATATTTCAGGTTAATTGGTTTACTAGTTTTTACTTTATAGGGGAAAACACTGAGGCAACAACATAAGAGTCTGAGGTATCAAGTTTATTGATCTTCCTAGACTAAGTCTTCACCATTTATTCATACTGCTGGGTTACAACCGGAGGTGTTGGGACCCTGTGGGAGCCAAAAATCTGGGTCAGTAGGGCCAGCACCGAGATAGGACCATGCATGCACGGCACCGTGAGACTGGCTCTCGCCTGTGTATGCTAGCTCAGCGTTGACCCTCCAACCACCTCAGTTCCTTTTTTCCTGCCATTCAGTGTGCTTCAGTAACATCGCTCGCCCATCGGGAGTAAAATCTTCACGTCTGCATGACAGCAGCATCTAGTCATTCAGTATAGTTTGACTTAGCATTACTGTTTATTATTTAAAGAAAAAGAAAACATTTTTATTTTCCTCTCAGCCCTGCCGATCGAAGGAGTCAACCATGGATGGAGACAGTGATAGTAGGGACTCTCTATTAGAAGGCTGCTTTGGCAATGGGGCTGTGTCTGGTCCGCCGCCCTTTTTTTTGGGGGGGGGGTCTGACCATGGGCAGTCCGGTGTTCGGGAAAGAGGACAGTCTTCCCATAAACACAAAAAGAAGCTGGCTCATTCCCGATCCAGGTTGGGGACCTGGCACTGCTCTGCCTCGAGTTATTCCTCTTCCCATTGGAAGAGGAAGAAACAGTACCTCTCAAGGTCACCCTGTGTTACGTCTGCTAAGAGGTCTTCGATGGTCGGGAGTGGTAGGCCGTCTCCAGCTCTGTCCAGTTCCCCAACGGCTTCCGCTTACAACCGCTTTGATTCTCTACACCGGAGCCCCTCTCTGTCGTCTTGCATGGTTTTTGGTGGCCAGTTTCATCACTGGGCCGCTCTTATGGAGCAGTGGGTACAGCGTCTGTCTCCTTTGCCCCTTCAGATGGATCTGGTTCCAGGGCCTTAAGGCCTAGGAGCCTCGGTGCCTCATTTGGGTACTTCAGGGCAGATTGAACGTTGGGTGCTGGCAACGGATTTTCCCCCTTGCTGGTGTCGGCGTCAGTTCTGTGTGCCTTTCCCCTCATTCTGTTTCCTCACGAGGGCCAGCACAAGTACCATACCCTTCCCCATCTTTTTCTTCCACGTCTCAGTTGGATCTTCGGGTGGCTCTGTTGTGGCCAGCGCCGCATATGGCACTGACCCCTCGTGGGTCAGTGCCGGCTTCCACAGTGCTGGACCTGGCGCCGGTTCCAGTGTTTCCTGTTCATCCTGTTCCTAGACCAGGCAGCAGCTAATTAGGGGTGGCTCCCACCCTCTCTGAGGGTGACTTATAGCAGGATGAGTCTGACCCTGACCTTATTTCTGAAGAAGGTGAGGACTTTTTAACAGCGTGGATGGTAAACCCTCGTTACCAGCTGGAAATCCTGTAGAGGATCTCTCCTTCCAGTCTTTGCTTAAGAATATGAGGGCAACCCTGGCTGTTCTGTGGATCAGGGTAGGCTTTTACATGTAGAGTGGCTTTATGTCCCCATATTCCTGCTCTTATTCCCTCTACCTGCAAATCCATAGATAGGAAGTATGTGCCTCCCAAGGAGAGACCTATTTTAGCCTCACAACCCACCACAGATGCACTGGTTGTCCTTGTTGAAAATTACATAGCTGTTCTTCCTCAAGAAGTCTCAGCATGTCCTATTAATAAAGAGCCTCACAAGACAGATACCATGGGGGAAAGGGCCTTTGCAGGGTGACTCTGGGTATGCGTATCACCAGCTACCAGGGGCATGTCTCCCAATACTAGTATGTCCCTTAGGCTTCCCTTAAATCCCTGGCAGAGGATCTTCTGGAGTCTGACTCTAAAAGTGAGATTTTGAAGACTGCCACCCAGGGGATAGAATGCAATAGCCATCAGCTTAAAGCCTCCATGGACGCATATGACACAGCTTCCAGAGCAGCAGTTATTGGAATCTGTATTAGGAGACATTCTTGGCCCAGGACATCAGAATTTTTCTCTGCCCAACAGTAAGAAATGAATGTCCCCTTTGATGGTACATGTCTGTTTTGCCAACAGGTAGAGCAAGCCCTGGAAGCCTTCCAGCAGACTAAGACTGCCATTAAAACAGCCAGCCTGGCTCCTTCAGCTCCTCAGAGGGGCAAGAACCATAATTTTTTTTCATAATGGGCAGCCCTTTTGAGGAACAGGCCAAGGAACCCTAAACAGGCACCAGCCTCCTCAGCTGCAAAAGAAAATGCAGCAGAAGGCACAAGGTCCAAAAGTGCTCAGTGACATCCTCCAAAAGTCTGGCCCCAGTCTCACCTCAGTTACCCGAGAGGAATTTCTCCACAGCAGTGGGCGGTCATCTGACTTAGAAACATAGACTTTGACGGCAGATGAGGACCGCTTGGCCCATCTAGTCTGCCCATTTCCCTACCTACAGGATAGGCCGTAGATCCTAGTTAACCAACAGCCTATTTCTTCCTACCCCCCACAAGAATTGCCTTATGTCTGTCCCATGCATTCTTGAATTCTCCCACAGTTTTAGACCCCACAACCTCCTCAGGAAGGCTGTTCCATGCATCCACTACCCTCTCTGTGAAATAATACTTCCTCACATTGCCCCTGAACCGCCTCCTTCTATCTTTAAATTGTGTCCCCTTGTTCTTGCACGCCTCTTTTTCTGAAAGATGCTACCCTCTTGGACTTTGTTGATTCCACTGAGGTACTTAAAAGTTTCTATCATGTCCCCCTCTCCTTCTTTCCTCAAGGGTATACATATTAAGCTCCTTTAGTCTCTCCTCATACGGCTTCTCTTGCAGACCCTGCACCATTTTAGTTGCCCTCCTCTGGACTACCTCTATCCTGTCTATGTCCTTGCGGAGATGGGGTCTCCAGAACTGGACACAGTACTCCAGATGGGGTCTCACCAACTGTCTGTACAGAGGGATAACAACTTCCTGTTTTCTGCTGCTGATGCCTCTCCCTATACATCCCAGTATATCCCCAGCCCTCCCTACTGCCTTCTCACATTGCTTGCTAACCTTAAGGTCATCTGATATGATTACCCCCAGGTCCCTTTCCTTTTATGTTGTTGTTACTACCTCCCCACCCATTGTGTATTCTTCCCCTGGGTTCTTGTTTCCCAGGTGCATTATTTTGCACTTCTTTGCATTGAATCCTAGCTGCCATACTTCTGACCATTCCTCCAACCTTGCCAAGTCCCTTTTCATCCTTTCCACGCCTCCTTGTGTATCAACCCTGTTGCAGATCTTTGTGTCATCTGCAAAAAGGCATACTTTTCCTTCCAGTCCATCTGCAATGTCACTGATGAAGACATTAAAAAGGACTGGACCCAATACTGAACCCTGCGGTACCCCACTAGTAACCTCTCTTTCTTCAGAGTGGACTCCATTTACAATTACCTTCTGTGTCCTGTTGTGCAGCCAATGTTTTACCCAGGCTACCACCCTGGGACCCACTCCCAGGCTGGTTAATTTGACTATTACTCTTTTGTGTGGGACTGTCAAATGCCTTGCTAAAGTCTAGGTAGGCCATGTCCACAGCCCCTCCCTGGTCTACTACTTTGGTCACCCTGTCAAAGAAATCTATTAGATTCGTCTGACATGACCTTCCCGCTGTGAACCGTGCTGTCTTGGGTCCTGTGCTCCACTGGCCTCTAGGTACTCAACTATTCTTTCCTTCAAGTGCTCCATCACTTTCCCTACCACAGAGGTCAGACTGACAGGTCTGTAGTTTCTGCCTCTGTCTTGGTCCCACTTTGTGAAGGGAATCACATCCGCCTTCCTCCAGTCCTCGGGTACCACACCATCCTCCCATGATTTATTAAAAGAGTAGCCAGTGGTTTCACTTAGTTCCTCCTTAATTCTTTTAGAATTCTGGGGTGAACTCCATCCATCAGGACCCATTGCTTTGTCCACCTTCAGTTTTAGGAGTTCTTGCAGAACCCTTTCTTCTGTGAAAGGACTGGGATCGACCCCCCTATCAAGAGTGCTTCTGTTAATTGGATTAGGCACTTCCCCCTCCTCTTTTGTGAATACTGAGCAGAAATATTCGTTCAGTATCCCTGCTTTTTCACTGTCCCCCTCTGCCCACCCACCGTTCATTCTATTCAGCCTCACTATCCCTCCCTTTGTCTTTCTACGCTCACTGATGTACCTATAAAAGGTTTTATCCCCCTTCTTAACTGAGTTAGCTATCTTTTCCTCAGTTTGGGCCTTTGCTATTCTTACTTCCCTCCCTGCTTCCTTCTGCCTTAACTGGTACAGCTCTCTGTCCTGCTTCTTCTATGTTTCCTTATACTTCCGGAATGCTATCTTATTCTTCCTGACTTTCACAGCCACCTCTTTTGAGAACCATAGTGGCTTTTTCTTTCGTTTTGATTTGTTTATTTGCTTCACACTACTTGTTGCCTCTGTGATGGCAGTTTTGATGATTCCCCATTGTTGCTCCACACCTCCTTCTAGCCTGTTTGCTAGTGCTTTTCTGAGACACTCTCCCATCTTGCCAAAGTCAGCTCTACTAAAGTCCAGTACCCTCACTTTTGTATGGCTTGACTCTGTAGCTGAGTTTAACGTGTACCACACTGTTTGATGGTCACTTGTCCCCAGATGGCAACCCACTTCTAGATCTGAGATCCTCTCACTGCCCCCGTTTGAGAGTATGAGGTCTAAGATTGCTCCTCACGAAAGGGGTTCAGAAACTAGCTGTCTAATGCCTGCCACCCAGGGGCATCAAGAATGGCCCTGTTTTGGATGTGGCTGCAGCAAATGTGCTCCAGTTAACATCTGGCATATTCAGGTCTCCCATCAATAGTATCTCCCTTTCTCTGCCATTCTAAGAATGCCTTCTATCATATCCTTGTCCATTTCCCTCCCCTGACATGGGGTCTGTACAACCCCTAGCGGATTGTGGGCCTTTCCAGTCTCAAGGTGACCCACAGTGCCTCCTCTCCTCCCTGTTTACTCTTTTGTTCAGTTGCTTTTATCCCTTCCTTTACATAGAGAGCTACTCCTCCCTCTTCTCCCCTGTAGGTTATGTACCCTGGTATGTTAACATCCCAGTCATGGTTCTCTGTGTACCATGTTTCTGTGACTGCTACGATATCTAAGCATCCCTCTTCCATCAAGGCTACCAGCTCAGGGAGCTTGTTGCCCAGACTACGGGCATTGGTATTCATTACCCTCCATTTCCTGATGGCCTTACTCCCTTTTGCCCCATCCCTGTCCTTCTTGCCTTTCACTTTCTCCATTTACCCCTGCCCTTCTCCCATCGACACCTCTATGTTGGTGTTTGCTGCACTTACTACCGTGATTATTTGGGGCGCTAGGATTTCTGCTTCTTCCAGTGCTCTCCTTGGCTAGTTTAAAAGCTTGCCAATGAAGCATTTAAACCTATCACCTAGGATCCTGGTTCCTCCCGGACAGATGCAGCCCATCATGCCAGTATAGGCTTGCATCACTCCAGGTGGACCCCAGTCCCCAATGAAGCTAAATCCCTGAGCTCCACACCAGTTTTCAACCACTGATTGAATCCATGGTGCGGAACACCCTAGCCTCTCCTATGCCATAGATGGGCAGCACCTTCAAGAAGGTTACACGTCATGCTACTGATTAAGGCCCCTCCCAATTCCACAAACTCTTCCCTGCACTTCTCTACTCCTTCTTAGCCAGGTCATTTGTCCCTAGGTGGACAATGACATCCAGCTCCCTCCCTGTGCAGCTGCTCTGGCAATCCTGAGGATTCGCTCCCTGTCCCTCCAAGTCATGGTGCCAGGCAGGCACCTTACCTCCCTCTCCCCTTCCTCCCCCAGTTCTACCTTCCTAACAGTGGAGTCCCCCACCAGGAGTTGTTTCCTTCCCCTGCAGGGTCCCCCACCACCCTCCTGTGGGTCTCCTTTGTGGAGGTTCCCAGCATCCTCCTTGGTCTCCACTATGGGTGCCTCCATAGAGGAACCACACTTTGCCAGAATGGCATAGGAATTGTGCAGAGGTACAACTGGAGGGATGCGCCCGCCTCTGTTCCACCACCCTCACCCTCCCTGAGCCCACTGTGGTCCAACCGCTCCTCTTTCTTGGCAACCTCTGAGGCAACGGCAGTGGCACTGGTGGTCCCTGGATGGAAGAGGAGGTCCCACAAATCCTGGTCAACTCAGCCTGGAGATGAGCAACCTCCTCCCTCAGCCCAGAGAGGTGCCTGCAGATGGGACAACACCGCATCCTCCAGAACGTCTCCGGAAGACTGCTGCTCCACAGCCACTGCACTGCACCACTCCAATCATGTCTTATTTCTGGCCCCTTAACTGTTTTCAATCCTTACTCTGTCCTCTTTTTTTTTTTTTTCTCTCTCCTTACTTTCTGCCTGTGTGCCCTTTAAGCTCCTGATTGTCCTGTTCTGAGACAAGAATATCCTATATTTCTCAGTACACCACTTACTTGCTCAGAGGCAGACCTCCAGCAGCTAGAGGGGGCCAGAGAGCGACTCTTGCCCTTCTAGGATGGTGGGTCTTTGGTGGTTCTGTGATCACTCACTTCCTGCTCCCAAACAGGAAGTTCCTGTTGGTCAAATCCTGTGCCTATAAAAATAAAACTAGCTTTGGGTGGAGGGGAGGGAAGGAGGGCAATATAGTCCCAGCAGAGAAGTCCAGTCACACAGCAGTCCTTTCTCCTGGTGTGTTCTGCGAAGATATTAGCAGAATCTTTCTAAGGCAGTCTTTAAATGTAGCTTCCTTCTAGCTAAGCCACTCCCCCTACTTACTTGATCTTTCTACCAGTAATTTAAACCTCACAGCAGTTAAGTCCTTCCAATCACCTGATATTTACACCTATAACTGTTCAGATACCCATTCAGTTCAGTTAACCCAGACAGACACACACACACACTTTTTTTGTTTTGTATGTTAGTTTTTTTTTACCCTAAATTAAAGGTCCAAGTACAAAAGTTCTTCTACTTTAGTCCCAGCAGAGAAGTCCGGTCACACAGCAGTCCTTTCTCCTGGTGTGTTCTGCCAAGATATTAGTTGGTACTTGGTTTTACAGCCAGTGGAAGTCTGTCACTACAGACAAGTGGGTCCTCTGAATCATTCGAGAAGGATACTTTTTCGGCTTTGCAGAAATGCTCCCGGATGTTCCACCCAAGCGACAACATATTCTGTCAGCAGCTCAGTCGGATCTTCTCGCTCCAGAAATACTGGGTCTTCTCAAAAACGGGGCATGGAAGTGGTTCCCTGGGCAAAGCGGAACACAGGGTTCTACTCCCATTACTTTCTGGTTCCAAAGAAAACAAGTGGCATGCATCCCATTCTTGACTTCAGAAAGCTAAGCAAGTTCTTCTATCGGGAGAAGTTCAAGATTATCTCCTTGGGAACTCTCCTACCACTTCTCAAACAGTACGACTGGCAGGCATCTCTGGAGGTGCAAGACGTCTACTAGCACGTTCTAGTACACCCAAATCACCACAAGTATCTTCGCTTTGTGGCTCTGGGTCAGCATTACCAATTCAGAGTCCTGCCCTTTGGGCTCTCTTGGTGCCTTGAGTCTTTACCAAGTGTTTGCAGTCCTCACTACACACCTTCGAAAGCTCAGCACTCAAGTCTTCCCCCTATCTAGACAGTTGACTTTTGGAAAGCTCGTCAAGGCAGGAGGACACAGATAGTGGTATCCATAGCATCTCAGTTACTCACTTCCATGGAAGTCCTGCTGAACCTGAAAAAGTCACAGCTTCAATCTTCACAGCAGCTGGTTTTCATAGGAGCCCTCTTGGACACTACCAAAGCAAGGGATTTTCTCCCGGAGGACAGGAGGAATGACATTCCCCAGATGGCTTGCTTCATCAGAGAGAACAACCCAGTAAGAGCTCATTCCATGCAACGGATGTTCGGCCTCATGGTTTTGTCAGTTTTCATGGTGCCTCTAGCATGATTGCACATGAAGACCACTCATTGGATGCTCAGTATGTAGTGGTCCCCTACAACATATCCGAAGTCTTACCCTCATCATGGTGCCGGAGCCTCTGCGAAGATCATTTGCATGGTGGTGTCATCGAGGCACAGGTCAGGAAGCATAGGAAATCCAGGAGCTGTTTCAAGGTTCACAAATAGCATTTTATTATTAACAGCAAAATAAAAGAAAAAAAAATTGTTCAGCATAACTATTTACAATGGCAGTACAGACGTAGAAAACGGAATCCTTCTGAGTTTTTTCTGCTCAATTTCAAATCTCGGCCTCTGTCTCTTCCCCTTGCAAAACATTGCAGCTTTTTTTTTTTTTATAACAGATCTGTGCCTGGGAAACTCGTTAAGAAAACAGCACACTTCTCACACAGTGTTCTTGTAAGTTTCCTATGTTCTTGCAGGTGCAGCAAAAATAACATAATGACCCAGAACTGACCTCTTGTAGCCAGTGCTGCAGAGATTTTGCATCCAGCATTATCAGGTTAACTCCTTGAGTTCCAAATAGCTTTGCAATCATTTCAACATTATAACTATATACAGTTTTAAACAAAGGGATCCCAGTATCAGTGACATTTCCACATAAAGATTCACATATGTTTTTATACCTGCAAATATGCAAGGGGGAGGAAGACAGAAACAGCAAGTGAAGGCAGAGAGCTAGTGAGAGGTGGAGAATTGTGAAACTGTCAGTGTGATCTGTTCCTAGGTCTTGCAAGAAAATTTGGTTGCACAACTAGACAGACAAGAGACAGAAAAGGAGAGGATAGAACAGATCTTTGCATTTAAACTCTTTCTAAATAACAATTGGGACAGGGCCTTATTTAACCCTGTCACAGGTGGATACAGGAGGACAGCCTTCTACAAGGTCTGTCCTTTGCCCCACCGCAATCTCAGATCGCCATCACCACAGATGCATCTCTGCTCAGCTGGGGAGCTCATTGCCGGCAGCTTCACACTCAGGGAGTGTGGACCCTGGAGGAGTCTTCTTTCCATATCGATGTTCTGGAGATGAGAGCAGTCCTGTGTGCTCTTAGAGTCCTAGAGGAAGTTGTCAATCACAAAATGATCCTTCTTCAGATGACAACAAGGCTGTGATGTACTGCCTCAACAGGCAGGGCACACTCCTGCCCTCTATGCAGAGAAGACATGAGAGTATGGGAGTGGTGCCTCAACCACGATGTTCTGATTCAAGCAGTCTGTCTGCTGGGAACTCAGAACGATCTGGCGGACCACCTCAGCAGGACGGCAGCAGATCCTCACGAGTGGTCACGTGCTCCAGACATTGTGTGATCGCTCTTCGATGAGTGGGGCAGTCCAGACCTGGGCCTTTTTGCATCCCCACTCAATGCAAAACTGCCTCTTATTATGCTACAGAAATCCAGAACCTGCCATTTTCTGTCAGGATGCATTCAAGCTGCAGTGGACAAAATGTTTTCTGTACACATTTCATCCTCTTCCACTAATTCAGAGGGTGCTGCTCAGTTTGGAGGTGCACGGTGGTAAGATGATTCTCATAGCACCATACTGGCCTCAACAGATCTGGTTTCCATTGATCAGCAAGTTGTCAGAGGACCCACTGAAGCAACTGCCTTTATGAATGGACCTCCTGACATAGGGACCCTGGCCCATCCCAACCTGTGCTCCCTCCATCTCCAGGCCTGGTTCCTGAGGAGATAGAAGTGGGCAGATTTAAAGTTTCCCAGAGAATGTCACAGATCCTCTTGGCAGTGTGTAAACCCTCCACCAGGAAGACTTACACCGCTAAATGGAGGCATTTTTTAGAATGGTGTACTACGATCTACCTAGATACATATCAGTGTCCTCCAGATAAAGAGTTCGGAGTACCTGTTAGACCTTTCAGATGCAGGACTGCAGTACTCAGCTGTGAAGGTACACCTCTGTGCGCTGTCTGCCTATCATGAGCCAGTCCATAACATGTCTGTGGCTTAGTTACCGCTGTTCAAAAGATTTCTCAAAGGCATTCTTCACACAAGACCCCCAGTTAGGAAACTGGTAGCCTCCTGGGATATTAATCTCTTGCAAAACATGCTCACTCGTAAACCCTTTGAGCCTCTAGCCACGTGTGATTTGCTTTCTGACCTGGAAGACCGTCTTTCTGGTGGCCATCACTTCTTTTTTTTTTTTAATTGAATTTATTTTATTTTGATCATAAAAGCATAACTTAATACAGTATGCAATACATTCATACATCAGGTGGTGTCTCATATTTATATACATACAATCTTTAATTCTCTGTCTGAGTCCTAGTCCACAAGCATACAAGAATGCTGTGTACAAAAACAGTAAATGTAAACAGAATTTCATACACTGGCATAAATTTGTTGGGGACGGTACAACGAGTAGTAAAATTCAAAGCAGGATCTAAATATACTCATTATTACCCCACCTCCATCTCTGTGTGACTTCAAGCTGGCAGCCCAGGTCCAGAATCCCTCAAAAATCAGTATTGTCAGGGTATACTTGAACTCCCACATTATGGCACAAAATCTGGGTAATGCTCTAACTGATATTGTGTCCATTTTCTTCAACGGTTAGTAAAGCTAACCACTGTATTATTCAGTTTGGCTGAAATTTGTTCCAACCTGTATATGTCATAGGTTAAATTTCTCCAGGCCTCTTTAACTTGATAATATGCTTGGTAAAACAAAGTCTGGTTATTACTTTTTTTGCAATCAGGACCAAAAGTGCCACAAGTTTATATTGGACCCAGTTTATCCCAATACTAATGGGTGGGGTCACTGTCTGGACAAAGGTCAGTGTAAGTAGCTCAGGTAATTGGAATATTTCATTCAGCTCAGTGGTAACATCGAACCAATCTGTCTGGAGGAGAGAACAGGACCATAATATGTGTGCCCCTCCAGCTTGTGGGTGGCCACATCCCCTCCAGCATCCCCCATATTCCTGCCCCCTATATTTTGCAGTAATGTCTGGGGTTCTAAAAAAGCGTACTCTGGTTTTCCATGTAAATTCCCTCCAGTACATTGTAGAGAAGACTTCAGAATAGGGGAGGGCTGACTTTTTTGCCAGAGATCTTTATCTAGTTCATTGCCTATGTCTTTATCCCACCTGAGCCTGATGGAATCTAGAGAGGCTGTATTATGCCCTAAGTGCTTGATATAAGTTACTTATGACGTGTTCCTGTATTCCTCCCTTCAGGTGATGAACAATATTCCCACCAAATGAGATGGGGATTCTGCTACCTTTGAAAGGGATTCTTTGCAAGGAAGGAGCCTGTTTCTAAGTTGTGCATAAATTGGGCATTGGTTCGAAGGGATTTTGTATAAAGATTGCAAATGGGCAAAAGAGTAAATGCCCAGCGAGCCAACCAACTGAAACAGAAAACACAGACTATAGGATTCCCAACCCTTGAGTGAAGATATAAGCTGCTGTGGGCCCATGTATGTGTTGTATGCTAGGGCTGAAAGGAAACTCCTTTCCGAAGAAGATAGAGTAGAACAATATATTTGCATCCAAACTTTAAAAAATTCCCTTGTAAATTGCAGAAATCTGCTCGCGGGAGGCACCTCAGGGGGTTTCCTAAGATATACAGAGGAAAGTTATCCAAACCATGAAGAATTACCTCTGTATCATTCCAATGTGCTTTATAAGAGTTAGTAATATGTAGGACTGTACGCATATGTGCAGCTTGAGCATATCTTTTGAAATTCAGTAAGCCGAGTCCTTGAGCTCGAGGAAGCTGTAAAAAAAAAAAAAAAAAAAAATGAAACTTCAGTCAAGGCAGCTTACCTCCCCACACAAATCTGGAAATTAACTTATCCCAGGCTAGAAAGTAAGTATTGGAGGGCAGGATAGGTAGAGTTTGCAAAAAAGAGTATGCGAGGTAAAATATTTTACTGTATAGTTTCTGCTCGACCCATTAACTCCAGAGGTAGCTGTCACCACTTGGATAGGGCCGCAGTAATTTGCTGGGTAATTGGCTCAAAATTAACCAGCTCAAGGTGGAGTAGATTAGAAGGTATCTTAATGCCCAGATATCTCATCTCACCCCTGCTCCAGCGGAATAGGAAAGTATTCTTCAGTATCCTAGATGGATTAAATAAATAATTAAGTACTTCTGTTTTAGTACTATTGATTGTATATCTGGATAATTCTCCAAAATGGGTGAGCTGTTCCCAGACCGCTGGAACAGAGGTCTCGGGTGAAGCCAAGGTCATTAATATATCATCCGCAAATAGCGTAAGTTTTTAAAGGCCTTCTTCCCAAAGGTATCCCCTCTATGTTGGCCTTTCCTCTTATGTTAGTGGCCAAAGGCTCTAAATAAAGTGCAAATAACAGAGGGGACAATGGGCTACCCTGCCGAGTGCCCCTGGCCAGAGGGAAGGGTGGGGACAATGAGCCATCAAGTTTAAGATAAGCCACAGGGGATTGATACATTTTCTGTATCTGGGAGGTAAATTTATCTGCAAAAGCAAAGCGTTCTAGGGTAGCCCAAGATAGGGCGAAGAAACCCTACCAGATGCTTTCTAAGCATCAAGACCGAGAAGGACAAACGGTATCTGACTCTGCATGGAGTATTCTGTTATTAAGAGGACACGCCTAACTGCATCATGTGCTTGCCGCTTCATGATAACACCAGCCTGGTCCTTATCAACCAGCTGTGGGAGGAGGGCATCCTTTCTATGTGCCAATATAGACATAAACAATTTATAGTCAGAATTTAATTTTGAGATTGGACGGTACGATGCCATTAAGATTGGATCCTTCCCGGATTTGGGGATGGTACAATCTCTGCATATCTCCAGTGGGGGGGGGGGCTCTTCCTGTATTTCCTTGAAGACTTTAACTAGCAGTGGGACAATCAGCTGTTGCCATTTTTTATAAAACTCCGCCAGGTATCCATCAGGCCCTGGGGCCTTCAGGGAGTGAGTAGATTTAATGGTGGCTTTAACTTCCTCTGCAGTGATGGGATGTAATAATCCTTCTGCCTGCAATGGGGAGAGTTGTGGAAGGGGGTATTTTGTAAATAAGCAGCCCGTTGCTGGGGGGAGGGGTTAATATTTTCAGAGTAAAGGTATTTATAGTATTCAGCCATGGCTTACCTAATCGCTTTAAGGTGAAGTACTAAAAGATTTAGTTTTGGGATCATACATCTTAGTTGCCATTGCCTGTTGTTTGGTTCCTCGAAGACGTCTGACTGAGTTTCTGGCTCCCCTGGGACCCCCTCTTGACATTTAAGCTTTATATAAAGCAACTGCTGTTCTATTTTCTGATCAGTTAATTTCTGTAGTTTTTGTTTAGTAAGCTGAAGTTGGGATTTGACTGTTAAATCCCCCTGATTAAGTCTCGACTGCAAGCATATCAAAGCAGCCCGTAAGTTTGCCTGGAGGGTTTCCCTGATTCTTTTTGTGGGTCAAGTACCCTATAATCTCCCCCCCCGAAGTACCGTTTTAAGGGTATCCCATTTTATTGTAAAAGGAATCTCTGTGGAGTCATTTTCCGCTATAATCAAAGGGATGCATTCCTTTATCAGATGGTTAAACTCTGGATCCTGGAGATGAGATAAATTAAGCCTCCAGAAAGAGTTTTCGGGGTTTTTCAACCGCTTTTTTAAGATACAGAGGAGCATGGTCAGGCAGAACGGAAGCTCCCACCAAAATATCTTGAATTAACTCCAAGTGCTCCACAGATGATAGAAAATAATCCAGCCTTGCATAGGTATTGGTCCCAGGGGAGTATTGAGTATATATCTTAACTGAAGGAAAAAAGTGCTGCCATGTATCCACCAGACCGAGTGTAGGGAGGGTCGTCCTTAAATACTTTTGAAGTGGGATTGTTCTATGCCTATTGGATACTGAGATATCTAGAGTTGTATTTAAGGTAACATTAAGATCATCCCCTATCACATATAAACCCTGTGCCACTGAAAGAAAGTCATCAAAAAACCTCTGTGCCACACATATTGTGCTGCCTGGGGGAAGATGCACTGAAGTCAGCGTAATCTGCGTGGAGTAAAGTTGACCAACCACAATAACGTATCTGCCCTCTTCATCTACTAATTGATTCTGAACCTGGAATAACACCCCATGAGGGCCAGTTATCGCTGTGCCCCTCCTACGTCCAGAGGGGTGTGAGGAAGAATTATTGTTTGGAATCCCCAGGATTTAAGCTTAAGATGTTCTGACTGGGGGAGATGTTTCCTGAAGGAGAACAATATCAGGTTGATCCTGTTTTAAAAAATGAGCAGTCTCTTACATTTAATGGGGTTGTGAATGGCATTAACATTAAATGACATAAGAGAAGTACTAACCATTGTTATAAATATAATCTAGTGCCCTGAAACTGAGTGGGGCCTCCCTCTTTCCTCCAATCACTGAGTATCTCCCCAGCAAATGCCATCCTAATACATTCCCTCCTGCTGCCATCCCTGATTGAAACCTATTATCCGTGTTGTCATCTGATAAGCTAATGGACTCCCCAGCCGGTTTGCCCACTGCAGTAAAATCTCCTTTCATACATATAGTGGACTCAGACTGTATCGCATTATGTGTAATACAAAACCATAATTCAGTTGTCAACAGGGCAGAACACAAACTAGAGTAATAACAAAGCAACATATAAAACTATGGCTCCAATGTAATAAAAATTAAGTCAGCATCACAATACAAAGGACATACTTCCATATCAATTTTTGATAAATCACCATTGGCTTCCAAGGCAGGAGAAACTGTAAATCCGTTCCCTTCGCTTACTGGAGAAGCACTGTTGTTGTTTTGCTTCAGACCAGATTGGGGGGTTAGTCCAGAGCAATCCATGCCCCGGTCCCCCGGAGGACCAGAAAGATCCCAAATTAAGAGTTGTGTAAGGGAAAGAAAAGAAAGGGTTAAGGAGGTAAGTAATCGTCCGAATGACTTCAGTGAGGTAGAGGCCCAAAAATTTACTATCTCAACATACCCCCCCCCCAGTTGAAACATCCCCACAATAATTAGAGCAGTCAGTACAAACTTAGTTATAAATAGCCAGGATGCACATCGGGAATAAAATGAAATCCTCTGACAGGCCTCAAAAATTTGGAGGCTGTGTTAAGCATCTGGCGCCATTTCCGCACAGTCCAGTTTAATTAGTTCAGAGACCTGTAACTAGGGGAGAAGTGTAGAAAGTCCCAAAACAAAAGTCAGAAGAAAAAATATTCAAATAATATCCTGGATCTCTTTATCCCATTCTTCAGAGAGAAATTCTAATAGTGTAAACATAACAGAAGCTAGAAAAGCACAGGGAACTTGGGGGAGCAGGGGGTATAGGGAGGAGATGGAGCCCTCAGGCCAAGCCACGACAAGTGACCACAGGCCTTCCCAGGTTTAGAGGGTCAGATTATATGTGGCAGAGCAATCTAAAGTCAGGCTTGTCTCGGGATCCCAGGCAGGGAACATCCCCTACCTCACCCCCCCAGCCCCGTACCTGATCCTCGGCAGTTCACACTGAGGCAAACAAAACAAGAGTGGTAGAGAGGATGCCTCTGAACCTCAGGACTCTGTGGAATTATCTGCTTGTCTAAACTCAGCCAGGCGTTTTCAGATCAGGGATATTGCCGTCTCCGTTGTCTCTCTTCGCTCTGATGATCTGTTGTGACTGCCATTTGCCAGCGCTGTGGTCATGGAGGTTGCGTGGTGGGAGCATGGGAACACTCTGGAAAGACAATGCCATGCTTAGTCACATCCTTCCATGCCTCCTCAGCTGAGAAATATTCTCGTTTTACAGAAGGAAGAAGGGTCAACTTTGCAGGGTAAGGCATAGTAAATTTAAAGCCTCAAGCTTTTAGTGTAGGATGAAGTGGGAGATGAGCCCTACGCTGCTTCATTGTTTGTGGCGCATAACCATGATCAATGTAGAATCTTTTCTGGGAGTGAAAGATTTTTTGTTTTTGCCAGGCCGTTAACAAGACCTGTTTTTTCACTGCATGGCTGTTGAAGCGAGCAATAATTGATCGACGGTTGGCTGTGGCTGAGGTAGGCTTAGGGGCCAAAGCCATGTGTACTCTTTCAAGATCGAGCACCATGTCTTGCGGTAAGTCCAAGGCTGTTCAGAGTAAGTTCGAGACAGTCTTTTATTTTTGGGCCTTCTGAGCCCTCAGGGATACAATACAAGCATATATTTTTACGCCTCACACCATTTTTCACATCTTCTTGATGCACTTCCAGTAATTCTTGTTGTTGTTGTAACCTCTGTACTAGGCCCTCTGAGTCATCTATTCTGTTTTCAGCAGCAGTGACCTGGCGTTCCGTGTCATCTGCTCTGTTCTAAAAGTGTAACGTCTCTGAGTCTCCCCATAGAGTTGCTTAATGTCTGCTCTAAAAGCACAAAGTTCATGATATATAGTATTGAGCTTAATCTTTTTTTGGTTTTAGCCTTCAGTGTGCGTTGAGTTATACTTGCTGATTTTAGTAGAGGAAGGTGTAAGCTGTGGGAGTGCAGCATCCGTAACGAAGACTTCAGAATCTGATTGTTCAGCATCCATAAGATACTCGTCCATCGGCGCAGCGGATGAATTTCCACTTGTGATGCCAGTGACCCGGTTCCGGAGTAGACTCTGGTCATTGGAGGGCCAGCGGGGAAGGTGGCTTGAGCGTCCCATGACAGCTCGCCCTCTCAGGGGGTGAGGGGGACAATGCCCGCGACTTGTCTGACCCCAAGCGGAGGCTCGGGGTACTACAAGCCCCATTGGGGAAAGGCAGCCAAGAGTACGTGGTGGACATCGGCGCATTGTGTCATGATGTCAAGGTCTACATGATGCATGGGGAGAAAACCGGTGGAAATGCCTGCCAGCACCGGGAAGACTGGCTACCTGGAGCGTGCCTCCACTCACCCAACCACCCTGGACAACGAGAAAGTGAGTAGCTCGAGGTGTTGGGGCCACACCTGCGTTCCGCTCGGGGTAGGGAACCAGGCTCCATGGGGTCTGGAGGTAGGTGTTTGCAGAGCGAGAGGCAGGAGGATGACTCCTTGGTAGCCCCGAAGGGTCGGGGCTGGCAGGATGTGAAGGAGTACAAATTGCAATTTCAAAAAAAAAGGTACTTATCCATTTTTCGGGACATCAGCGGCTCAGAACCTTTGATTCCCCTCTTATTCATGATTTGAGGATGTTTTGGTGAACAAAGCAGTATGTAGAGGGGAAATTGTTCGGCAGGAAAACGAAGCAGTTTGACTAGGTTGCAATGTACTTCAAGGGCAGAATCGGAAGTCGGTGGCCATCACTTCTGCTCCAGGGTCTCTGAAATACATGCCTTGGTCCCGGCCCCCCCCCCCGTATACTGTCTTTCATAAATACAAGGTGGTCCTCCGTACTCACCCAAAGTTCTTACTCAAAGTGGTTTCGGATTTCAACCTCAACCAGTCCTTGGTTCTTCCCACTTATTTTTCTAACTTCCAAAATGAAGGGGAACGCAACCTTCATTCCCTGGACATTAAAAGGACTCTATGATTCTACACAGATAGAACTGGGAATATCAGTCAGTGAGCAACTCTTTGTGTCTTTCAGTGTAGCCCAGCTGGGTCAGCCAGTATCCATCAAGTGCATCTCTGCTTGGATAGTGGCATGCCTTCACCATTGCTACTCTGTGGTGCAGGTCAAGTTGGAAGGTCAGGTGCGTGCCCACTCAACTAGAGTAGTTGCTGCATCCCTGGCAGAAATCTGCTCTGTCCCAATTGCCGATATTTGCAAAGCAGCTACTTGGAGTTCAGTGCACACGTTTGAAAAGCACTACGCTCTGGATATCTATGCCAGATAGCATGCTTCCTTTGGCAGGACAATCCTTAATGGACTTCCATCCTGGGTGAGCTCCTACCACCCTGCTTGGGGAATTTGGTTTTAGCTTGGTACTCTAACTCAGCAGTATGAATAAATGGTGAAGACTTTTAGTCCAGGAAGATATGAAAATAATGTACTCACCGTAATTCCTGATGATCTTGGTCTTCACCATTTGTTTATACACCCACCCACCATCCCCCGAGCTCACTCAATTCGTTTCTGGTCTTCACTCCTTCGTTTTTGTTTTGGCTGTGAATACATTTTTCAAATTGACCCTTCTGATACAGGTCAATTGGGCTGTCTTATGCCCTTTTTACCTTAGGTGTTCTTATGTTATATTTCACTGTACCTCCTTGGTTTAAAAAAAAAAAGGTACTGAGGTAGTTTACACAGGCGCGAGCCAGTCTCCTGGTGCCACGCATGAGTGGTCCTACCTTGGTGCTGGCCCTTTTGAAGATTTTTGGCTCCTGTAAGGTCCCAGCGTATCTGGCTTGTAACACAGCAGTATGAATAAATGGTGAAGACTTGTCCAAGAAGATCAAGAATTACGGTGAGTACATAATTTCCATTTTTAGTTGGGATGCAGCATTGATTGTACAGGGAAATAATATATGCTCCAAGAATGGGTTCCATAGTGACAATTTGGCTCTCTACAGCATTGGGTTCTTTGGGACGTGGGCCAGTTTTTAAGGGGAATCAGTTCGTGAACCCAGAATATTGGAGGGACATAAATACTGGCAGAATGATCGTGCTCCTCTCCTCCTGTAATAGCTGGCTGAAGCATTATTATGGCCATCTCACCAGTTAGATTCCTCTCTCTCAAAATCAGTGGCATTAATAACCCTTTAAAATGAACAAAATGCTATCAAGTTTTTTAAAGCTGCCCTTTATTACCTACAAGAAACTCTCCTGTCCCATCAGGAACATCTTAAACTATCTCAGGGAGGTAGATTTAAAGTGTACTCCTCCTCCTGCCCAAATGGAAAATGTAGAGGGGTTGCTATACCAATTCTGGCCACCATCCTCTTTGAACTTTATCTAAAACAATATACAGACTTGCAGGGCAGATCTGTTATATTGCAGGGTATGCTATACCAAACTCTGGTAACCCAAGTTAATGTTTATTTGCCCCTGAATAACAAAACTCCAATCATTAGAACTTTTTTAGCTAAACTATTGGAAAACATGGAGGGGCAGCTGATTTTGGGGGGAGATTTAAATATGGTGATGTCCATTGACCTTGAAACCTCAAATCCTAAAAAATTCTGGGGATCCCTAGATGAAAAATATGTGCGTACAAAGTTGGATAACTTAGGCTTTGTGGATATTTGGTTCAACTTTTTCCAAAAACTTAGTTTTCTCTTTTTTCATGAATAGACATCAGAGTTTTTCCAGACTAGACTATTTTTACACCATAGACTTTGACGGCAGATAAGGACTGCTTGGCCCATCTAGTCTGCCCATTTCCCTACCTACAGGATAGGCCGCAGATCCTAGTTAACCAACAGCCTATTTCTTCCTAACCTCCACAAGAATTGCCTTATGTCTGTCCCATGCATTCTTGAATTCTCCCACAGTTTTAGACCCCACAACCTCCTCAGGAAGGCTGTTCCATGCATCCACTACTCTCTCTGTGAAAAAAATACTTCCTCACATTGCCCCTGAACTGCCCTCCCCATCTTTAAATTGTGTCCCCTTGTTCTTGCACATCTCTTTTTCTGAAAGATGCTACCCTCTTGGACTTTGTTGATTCCACTGAGGTACTTAAAAGTTTTTATCATGTCCCCCCTCTCCCTTCTTTCCTCAAGGGTATACATATTAAGCTCCTTTAGTCTCTCCTCATACGGCTTCTCTTGCAGACCCTGTACCAGTTTAGTTGCCCTCCTCTGGACTGCCTCTATCCTGTCTATGTCCTTGTGGAGATGGGGTCTCCAGAACTGGATGCAGTACTCCAGATGGGGTCTCACCAACTGTCTGTACAGAGGGATAACAACTTCCTGTTTTCTGCTGGTGATGCCTCTCCCTATGCATCCCAGTATACCTCCAGCCCTCCCTACTGCCTTCTCACATTGCTTGCTAATCTTAAGGTCATCTGATATGATTACCCCAGGTCCCTTCTTTTTTGGTGTTGTTACTGCCTCCCCCCCATTGTGTATTCTTCCCCTGGGTTCTTTGTTTCCCAGGTGCATTATTTTGCACTTCTTTGCATTGAATCCTAGCTGCCATACTTCTGACCATTCCTCCAACCTTGCCAAGTCCCTTCTCATCCTTTCCACACCTCCTTGTGTATCAACCCTGTTGCAGATCTTTGTGTCATCTGCAAAGAGGCATACTTTTCCTTCTAGTCCTTCTGCAATGTCACTTATAAAGACATTAAAAAGGACTGGACCCAATACTGAACCCTGCGGTACCCCACTAGTAACCCCTCTTACTTCAGAGTGGACTCCATTTACAATTGCCTTCTGTGTCCTGTTGCCCAGCAAATATTTTACCCAGGCTACCACCCTGGGACCCACTCCAAGGCTGGTTAATTTGACTATTAATCTTTTGTGTGGGACTGTGTCAAATGCCTTGCTAAAGTCTAGGAAGGCCATGTCCACAGCCCCTCCCTGGTCTACTACTTTGGTCACCCAGTCAAAGAAATCTATTAGATTTGTCTGACATGACCTTCCCGCTATGAACCCATGCTGCCTTGGGTCCAGTGCCCCACTGGCCTGTAGGTACTCAACAATTCTTTCCTTCAGAAGTGACTCCATCACTTTCCCTGCCATAGAGGTCAAACTGACAGGTCTGTAATTTCCTGCCTCTGTCTTGGTCCCACTTTTGTGAAGGGGAATCACATCCGCCTCTCAAGCATCTCACTTACATTTATCAGTTTTTAGACCATAATGGAGTACTCCCCTTCTCATCCCTACAACAACAGTAGGCTTAATGAGCTAAGAGCATTTCAGATATTTACAGATACGCACATTCCTATTACATAAACAGCAAAAGTATGCTAGATTACCTAACCCCACTCCATTACTTCTTACTATGTTCTTGGATGCTGTACAAAGAAAAGAATGGTCCCACTTAATTGGGAATTTTTACAGAGGTTGCAGGAATACTTAGCTGATGCATCCCAAACGGTTTTTGATATGTGGAATAAAGACTTAAACATGAACATTTTCTTTGAATTATAGTCCATATATACTTTATGGGCTATTAAATATGACATCTTAAATATGTTGGAAGTGTACCTACTGGAAATACAGGTGCTGTTTTTTTTTTTTGTACACCAGCAATTTACAAAATACTCCCCATATGGCATCTGCTGGAGACAATGTGGCTGCACAACAGTGACGTATTCACATGGGTTCAGGTCCTGCCCAGTGTTTTGACTACTGGACTAACATCACTGCACAATTTCATGAGCTTTCTATTTCCGAGGACTGGATTAACCCAGTAATGATTACTAGCTATCTCACTGTCTGGGCACGCATTTACCAGTGGCTCATTAACACCTTTCTATTTAACAGCAGCAAAAAATGCCATTACTAAACAATGGATGACCCTGATCCCACCGACATTTGAACTATGGAGAAAAATAGTCCATGACCTATATATATAACATGGAGAAGTTGACAGCCAAACATAATTAATTAACCCAATTTCTTAAAGAAGAACTGCGCTGAGCCTGTAAGTAATTTTTCCCAGTAGATGCTGATTTTTAAGTACTGGTTAAAATTCTGTTATTATTCCATCTATATGGGCCTTTTAATAACCTCAGTGGGTATTTCTGCTTTACAGTCTGGGTGGAAGTACAATTTTAGAATTGTGTGATGTAGTTTATGTCCCAAACACTCAAAGTTCTATAGTAGAACATAAATGAATTGTACCCACAATTAAGCATAGAACATAGATACATAGATACATAGACAGTGTCGGCAGATAAGGGCCTATGGCCCACCCAGTCTGCCCATTTGAGCTTGTAAGTTCATAAAAAGGACATAAACTACATCATATAGTTCTAAAATGGTTCTTGCCAGCAGCATGTAAATCAGGAACACCTAGCTGGATAACTAAATAGCCTGGATAGCTAGAGCAATAACAGAATTTGAACCAGTATTTAAAAATGGCTTCTACTGGGAAAACTGACTTAAAAATTCTTACCGTGTTCTTGGATGCCTTTAATAAATGGCAAAGATTTTACTTATTTATTGAGTTTTGGTAACCGGGTAAGTTCACTGAGACAATTACAGTCCCTTTTTCAGGGTCGACCCGGGAGTGCAGCAAAAGACAATACAGTACAGTACAAAATCAGCAAGTAAATGCTGTTACAGTGATAGAGTTACATTACAATCAGAAATATAAACGTAGGGCAGTGATGATGCCTAGTGGCATCATGCAGTCCGAAAGCCCACAATATCCCTTTCAAAGTCGTGTATTGGTCTCATCTGTGGCTTGAGATACTAGTTGACTGAGTCTGTTCAGTATTATCACTATCATGTTTCATATTTAATCTTGGGTAGTCAGTGACGAACAAGCTGTGCTTAAGTCAGTGCTGTGAGGCACAGCTTATTCGTCAGTGACATCGGTGTTCTAAAAATGGCTGTAATGTAATATTAATATTGAACAGACTCTGTCATCTGTATATCTGGGGTGCTTCCAGCTACAGATGAGCCCAATACCTCGTTTGAAAGAGCTTTTCATGGACTTTCAGACTGTGATGCCTACTGGGCATGAATGTGTCCCTTTGTAACCCCCCTGTTACCTGGGGTTACTAGAATCCTAGTAAGACCTAGTGGTAGGCAGGGAAGGCAGCTTGTGAAACTCCAGTTAAATGGATTTCACATTGTCTCACTCTGTTCTCAGTCTCAGCTGAGACTGAGGGATTACATCACCATAGAACTCTCGCAGCTGCATGAGCCACACTGGAATCTGCAGTTGGAAGTTAGGATAGAATGTTGGGGATTTTTGGAAAAGTAAGTCTGTGTATAGTCTTGAAGAGAGGAGCAGCGCAGCAGTCTGTGGACAGGCTCTCTGAGCCTTAAGCTCTGTCATAGAGCTACTGTAAGGGAGGTGTGTGTTTCCACCAAAACAGGAACACAGTAAGCTGTTTGTGAAGTGGTGGAGACCGCTGTTACTGGTCCATGTGCCCCATCCCTGAGGGGATGGGGGTGGAAGGGTTTGCCTGCCTTCCAGAGGCAACCCTCCTGGTTCCGGCTAGGGAAGAACCTGCCTAATCTCAAGTTGTGCTGCAGCACCGGAAGCTGTGGGATAGAAATTCCTGTGAGGAATCGCCTGTGGGGCACCTGGAACCAAAGGGTGAGTTCGCTCTGACAGAGGGCCTATGTTTTCACCTGAACTGTTGGAAAATGGGGATTGGACTACTTAATTTGTAGGAGGTCTAGTGTAATAGACATTGCCAGTTAATTCAAGTAGGTTCAAGTCCAGCACAAAGAGTAAAGTAAAGTGGGGATTGGACTGCTAAATCAGTGGGAGGCCTAGAGCAGTGGGCTAAGCCAAGTAAAAGTATGTTCAAGTCCAGCACAATGGGAAAGCAAGACAAGTAGAGGAAATGTGACACACATTTACCCTTTAATCTACATTGCCAAGCTTTACAGAAAGAGATGTTTAATGTCCAGAGAAATGGCCGGGTATGAATTGTGGAAGCGAGAGGTGGAAGACCCCCCCATCAGTAGTAGCCAAATTCACCTCTACGGATTTGCTGTGTGGCACTTTTACTTTCACTTTCTCTCAGGTACCTGGCCAGTGCCTGAGGAAAGTAGCCAGACGTGGGATTAAAAGGAGAATTCCCTGATGGAGCCGAGGTGCTCTTAGGTGGTTTAGGGAGCCACCTGCAAAAGGTTTCCATGACATATGGAAGGTGTTCGAGTGGCCGGCAAGGGAGCCGAGCCTGGGAATCCCAAACAGTGTACAAGTTCGGGCTGTGTACCCAAAGCAGCGTGCAAGTCCGGGCTGTGTGCCTGGTAGGTTCAGAGCCTGAGGGCTGAAGAGTTGAAGTGTTTCTGAACCTTTTTAATCTGCATTATCTTTGTTTGTTCTGCTTGGATGTGAATAAAGCCACACTTTAGAATCCCATTCCTGGTATTGGACATTACAGCTATTGCTTCCTGTGTTCAGAATTACTTGGGTGCCCCTGTGCAGAGTAGCCAAACCTAGCCTTTGTGCCGAGTAACCTATTCCTCCCTGAACCCAGTCCCCACCTGGTACTGCTGTCAGATTCAAACAGCATACTACCTGTCATTTGCAAAAAGGCAGGGGGGGTTGGGGTCTACACCTTTAACAAAAAATAACATCAAGAAATATATACATGCTGGAGATTACATATTGCGAGTCAGTTACAGGTTCTAGACAGGCAGCAAAACATAGAAAGAGAAAAAAAAACATTCAGCAAAACCACAGAAATGTATACTAGGCAAAATCGTATAGCAAGTCTGCTTCAGGATGGGAAGAGGCAGCGAAATCCAAAGACAAGATAGTGATCTTGGTGCAGAGGGGAAGTGATAGAAGGAAAACCAAGGGGGGAGAGGCAAGGGGAAGGGCAGGAAGATGGATAATGTATTACTTGCAGATATATTTGGACTTCCTTCCATAAAAGGTGAGAGGGGAGGGAACGAGGGAGGGAAAAAATAGGAAGGAAAGAGCCAGTGGTATTTGAGAGGGAGGAAACAGACCATATGTATGCACTTAAAAAAAATATGAGAGAGGAGAGGATATTTTTTGAAATGGGGGAGAAGCAGGGATCAGGAGGTATAACTTGCTCACCTCCTAGCTGTTCAAAGGTACTCAAAGATTCTGAGACCTTATTTATTAATACAGTACTGTACCTAAAGTGATGACTACTGCTACCCACATGTACAAGATATATAATCCTGAAAGAAGTGAAGTGTATGTCTGTATATGAGTTTGCCTTAATAAAAACTTTAAATAAAAAAAAAAAAAAACAGTACTCCAGGTGGGTCTCACAACGAATGACACAGTGGCAACACCACTACCCTCCTCCTAGTGGAGATACCCCCTCCCTATGCACCCCAGCATCCCTCTAGCCTTACCAACTAGTTTCACACTCTCTGCCCTTTGAGGTTGTCAGATGTGATAACCCCAAGGTCCCTTTCATGATTAGTGACTGTCAGTACCCCTCCCATCCCGTATTCATCTTCTGCATTCCTATGCTCTAGGTGCATGATTGTGCACGTTTTGGCATTGAACCCCAGCTGCCATGCTCTGGATCACTCCTCGAGTTTCCCAAGATACCTGTGCATTCTCTCCACCATCTCCTGAGTATCCACCCTATTGCAAATGTTGGTATCATCTGTGAAAAGGCATACCTTCTCTTCCAGTTCTCCTGCAGTATCATATATGAAGACATTGAATAGGACTAGTACTGAGCTCTGTGGCACCCCACTGATCACTCTCCCATCATTAAAGTGAGCGCCGTTAACCATCACCTTCTGTCTCCTAGCCATTAACCTGCTCCTAACCCAATTCACCACTTTGGATCCCACTCATAGGCTGCTTAGTTTCTTTATCAGCCTCCTGCGCAGCACATTGTTGAAGGCCTTAATAAAGTCCAGATAGGTCATGTCCGCTGCCCTCCCCTGATCTATTTCCCTGGTCACCTAGCCAAAGAAAACTGTCTGATTAGTTTGGCATAACCTCCCCTCCCATGAGTCTTGCAGCCCATCGAATTTAAGAGACTCTACCAGCCTTTATTTCAGTAGGGTTTCCATTCATTTCCCCACCACTGAAGTAAGACTGACTGGCCTATAGTTGCTAGTTTTCTCCCTGCTATCGCTTTTATGTAGACAGACCACATCAGCTCTTCCCCGGTCCTCTGGAACCACGCCCTTTTCCAGTGAGCTGTTGAACAAGGCTGTTAGTGGGGCTGCTAGCACCTCCCTGAGTTTTCTCAGTAACCTTGGGTGTATCCCATTCAGTCCCATTGCCTTGTCCACCTTAAGAGCTACAAGTCCCTTTAGGACTCTTCCCTCTGAAAATGGACTTGTGCCCCCCAAACCCATTCCTATTACTCTGATGGTCGTTTTCCTCCCTGTGAAGACTGGCAAGAAATACCTGTTCAGGATGTCAGCTTTTCTTGATCCTCTGCTGTACAGTTTCCCCCTTCCGTCCTTCTAATCCTCACTATCCCTCCCCTCACTTACCTCTTCTCACTTATGTATCTGAAGAAAGTATCCTCTTTACTGACCCCTTTGGGTATTCTTTCCTCTATGTTCATCTTTGCTTCCTTCACCACCTTCCTTGTGTTTTACTTGGTGTACCTCCCTGTCCTCCCAGTTTCCTTTTACATCCAGAATGCCACCTTTTTTCCCTACACCACCTTGGGCACTTCCTTAGGGAACCATAAGTTTCTTTTTCTTTCTGCCTTTACTTGCTTCCTTCACAAAGAAGTTGGTTGCTTTTTTTGCCCACTGTGCCTCTGCCCCTCCCTTGCAATCCCTTCCTCCCACAAGGTCATTTTTATCAGTTATTTTATTGCTGAATGACTTCATCAAACAATACATGTGTATTAGCATCCTTTTTCATTTAACAAGATACAAATGATTCATAATGCACAAACCATGAGTTCTACCAACTTGGATTCAGTTCAGTAAACATTTTGAGGCAGTTCAGCTAAGCGTAGCTCAGTTACTGGACATCTTCATGCTTTACTCCTCCCACCACCTGTGGTGTCATCATGTGGTTCTTCTCCATCTGACAAACACAGAATCTGAAGGCAGATAAGGACTACCTGGCCCACCTAGTCTGCCCATTTCCCTACCTACATAAACTCCAGATCCTAACTGATCTGCAGCTTACCTTCTCTTTCCTGCCACTAGGGTTGCCTTCTGACTATCCAATGCATTCTTGAATTTGCCTAATGTTTTTTCCCCTGTGACCTCTGCAGGGAGGCTGTTCCATGCCTCCACCACCCTATCTGTGAAAAAGTACTTCTTCACTCCCCCGCCACCTCGTATTGTCCCCCCTTGTTCTTGCACATCTCTTCTTCTCATGCTGCCCCCTGAACCTCAATGAGCCCCTGAGGTACTTGAATGTCTCTTATCATATTCCCCACCCCCTTTTCCTCCAGGGTATACATATTGAGGTCTTTCAGTCTTTCCTCATATGGTTTCTGGTGCATTCCTTTCACCATTTTCGTTGCCATTCTCTGGTCCGCCTCCATTCTATGTCCTTTCTAAGATACAGTCTCCAGAACTGAACACAGTATTACAGATGTGGCTTCACCAATTGTCTGTACAGTGGCATCACCACCTCCTGTTTGTTTTCTACTAGTGATGCCTCTCCCTATGCACCCCAGCATCCCTCTGGCCCTCCCTACTGCCTTTTCACACTGCTTGACTACTTTTAGGTTGTCTGTTATGATTACCCCCAGGTCCCTTTCCAGTTTTGTTGTTGTTGGTATCCCCCCCACCCCCACTGGGTATTCCTCTCTAGGATTCCTGTGCCCCAAGTGCATGACTTTTCACTTTTTTGTGTTGAATTTAAGCTGCCACACTATTGACCACTCCTCCAACTTGCCTAGGTCTCTTCTCATTCTTTCCACTCCATCTGGAGGATCCACCCTATTGCAGATCTTGGTGTCATCCGCAAAGAGGCTTCTGTTTCCTTCTAGCCCTTACACAGTGTCACTTATGAAGACATTGAAGAGGACTGGCCCCAGCACTGAGCACTGTGACACCCCACTGGTCATCCCCCTCTCGCAGAATTGAACTCCGTTTAGCACACCCTCTATGTCCTGTTGCTCAGCCAATTTCTGACCCAGTTTACCATCTTGGGACCCACTCCCAGACTGCCCACTTGTTTACTAGCCTCCTGTGTGGGACAGTGTCAAATGTCTTGCTAAAATCTAGGTAGGCTATGTCTACCGCCCCTCACTGATCAATCACCCTAGTTACCCAGTCAAAGAAATCTATCAGATTTGTTTGACAAGATCTACCTCCTGTGAATCCATGTTGCCTCAAGTCTTGTGCCCCACTGGCCTCAAGATATGCCATAATCCTTTCGTTTATCATGGATTCCATTATTTTCCCTACCACTGAGGTCAAACTGACAGGTCTGTAGTTCTTGGCCACCACCTTGCTCCCACTTTTGTGTAGCAATACCACATTCGCCCTTCTCCAGTCCTTTGGTATCACTCCCTCCTCCAGTGATTTGTTGAATAGGGCTGTCAGTGGTGTCCCTAGTACGTCTCTGAGTTCTTTCAGAATTCTGGGATGCATCCCATCTGGCCCCGCTGCCTTGTCCACTTTTAGTTTAGAGAGTTCCTGTAGGACTCTCTCCTTCGTGAATGGACTGGTGCCCACCTCCCCTCCATGTGTGTTTCTACCACCTAATTGTGGTCCCTCCCCTTCCCCTTTATTTGTAAATACTGAGCAGAAGTATTCATTTAGAATTTCTGCTCTTTCTAGATCCCCTCCACACACAACCCCCACCCTTTTATTTAGCCTCCACAATCCCTCCTTGGTCTTTTTCCTTTCCTGTAATATACCTGAAGGTTTTGTCTCCTCCTTTACTGATTTGGCTTGTTCTTTTTCTCAGTCGGCGCCTTTGGCGCCCTGACTGTCTTCCCACCTCCTTCTGTTTTGCCTGACTAGAGTTCCTGTCTCCCTTCCTCTGTGTTTCCTTGTACTTTCTGAATGCCTGTTTCTTCTCCCTAATCTTCCTTGCCACTTCTATTGAAAACCAGAGTTTTTCTTTCTTTTTGCTTTGTTTACTTGCTTTACACAGAGGCTTGTTGCCTTTGCTATGGCTCCTTTAACTTTCTCCCACTGTTTCTCTACACCTCCCCTCCACCTTTGCCAAACTTTTCTTGAGGTGCTCACTCATTTTTGAAAAGTCAGCCCTCTTGAAATTCAGGACCCTTACTTTTGTGTGGCTTGACTCTACTACTGACTTTACGT
Source organism: Neoceratodus forsteri (assembly GCA_016271365.2). Classification (NCBI taxonomy): domain Eukaryota; kingdom Metazoa; phylum Chordata; order Ceratodontiformes; family Ceratodontidae; genus Neoceratodus; species Neoceratodus forsteri. The sequence continues at coordinate 516,350,098 of CM028136.1, read as the reverse complement.
TAAACCACACTTTATGGATATTGCTGGACCCCAGATGGCTGCCACTGATGGATATGTTATTCTGTCTCCATTGGTGAGAACCAGGTCTAATATTGCTCCCTCCCGTGTGGGGTCCTCCACTAGCTATCGGAGGCACACTCCCTGCAGGGCATCCAGGATGTCTCTGCTCCTGGTAGTGGCTGCAGTATAGGTGTTCGTTAACATCTGGCATGTTTAGGTCCACCACCAACACTACTTCCCCTTTTCTCTGACATTTTTTTGTATGGTTTCCACTGATACCCTGTCCGTTTCCTCCCCCTGCACTGGAGGTCTGTAGACAACCCCAGTGCGGATGGTGGTGCCATTTCCTGTCTCTAAGGTGAGCCATGGTGCCTCTTCCCCTTTCTGTTTTCCCCATAACTGTTGCTTTGATCCCCTTCCTGATATAGATAGCCACCCCTCCCCCTTTTTTATCTCCCTGTCTCTCCTGAAGATTGTACACCTTGGTATGGTAACATCCCAGTCATAGTTACTCATGTACCATGTTTCAGTGACTGCAACAATATCCAGGTCTTCCACCGCCATCAAGGTTGCTTGGTCTGGGATCTTGTTACCCAGGCTATGGGTATTTGTACACATGACTTTCCATGCTTTGGTACCTTTGCTCAGACCACTCCTTCCCCCTTTTTTCTGTCCTTCTCTGGCCTTCCGGCCTTCTGCCTAGCTCTCCTTTTCCATGAAGAAGAACCTTCTGCTTCCTTTTCTGTCTTTTCTATAAGATTTTCTTTTCTGCTAGAAGGGACATGTCTCTTCCTTCACAGCTCCTGCAGTATAAGGATTCCAGTTTTAACTCACTAAAACTTTGGTGATATTTTAATAGTCTTCTGCTTGTGTGCATCTCGTCTTCCGGTTCCCAGCACTGGTGTGCACCCACATTGTGAGGCCATGCATCCTTCATCACTGGAAGAACAGAAGGCGTGCTTTGCCAAGCTAGGCATCAAGAATGTCGACATGTCTTGGTGGCCATAGGGTCAGCAGCCCAACTTGCAGCCATGGAGGAGTTGGTAGCAGTGATGGTAGGGGGATCCATGTTGGCTTGGCTATGGTACCCATGGGTCCAGTACTCCGTTTAAGGATTGTCCACAGTTTCAGAATATGTACATAGCACTCTAGACCTTTAGGGAGAGCCCCACTTACCAAAACAAACTTAAGAAATGCTGGCATCAATCATAGGACAAAGTTCTTGCTCATTGTCTCTTGATTCTCCCAAGTGGCCAACAATAGTTGAGCTCTCTCTAGTTGAGGGGAATGTTCAAGCTACTGCGGAGCCCCCCACTGGAGCAGTCAACATTGACTCCAGTCCAGGAGCTAGTCCAGATGTTTCTCAAGGTGGTTGATGAGGTTTTATCAATCCCAAGGACCCCAGTTCTGCAGAGGTCCTCCCTGGTTAGGGAGGAGGCTCAGTTGATGACACCAGTTGAGCTGCCCCCCACAGCCACCACCAGTGGTTTCTCCACAGGTGCCTATTAAGAGACCCACAGTAGTGCCATTGCCTAAGCATGTGGTCTACCCATTGCAGCCAGTGGACACCCATCGACCTCGTGGAGATTGGTCAAGGTACCACTGGCAATCTCTGTCAGTCTCACTCTGGTTGACACCAACCTCTTTGCCTGTTGAACTCTTGGTCTTCCTCAGAAGATTGTCATCAGTGTCAACTTGGGTGGAAGTATGTAAACCTCCTGTGGCAGCAGTGACCACTTTCTGGCCTAGGACGAGGTTGACCTGTGCTTTCTGCCCCTTTGGTTCCCTCTTGGGTGCCAGTGCCTCCTGAGCATTGACTGGTTGGAAACTGGTTGGAGGTTCTATTGCCAGCAGTTCCTCACCCTCATCTGATTGTGGTGGAATCCCCATCTCCACAGCCACGGGAAGGTGCTCCCACAAAGGCGTCTTGGCTGGCACACAGGTTGCCCGTGCTCCTGTCAGTGATGGTCACCCCAAATTGCAGGGTCGCCCACACCCCCTGAGAAGTGGCCTTGGCCTGTATTCAAAGGACTTGGAGGAGTCCTTTTTTTTTTGTTTTGTTTTAATTTGTAGTTTTTTCATCCTGGCCACGACTGCGTCCCTGGATCATACCAACACCTAAACACACCTCAACCGCGGGAAATCAATGCTCATGGTGGGGCCGTCCTGAGGGACGGTTCCGTACCACAGTGTTCCTGTAGTGGTCATGTCAGGGGTCAGGATGACCACCAATCCGGGAGGTCCTAATGCATGGAGGGTTTTACTTCCCATTGTTTCTCCCCAACCCCCACAAGGACGGCAGTATACAAGGGAATGCGAGGAGACATGTGCACGCTGAGACATGCTGTTAGCCCAGACCGCAGTCAGCATCCTCCCCTCCCACATAGCACCCCAACTGTGTTCCCGCTCGTGGTCAGCCAGGTGGCAGTAGTGCAACAGGCATGGAATTCCTCCCTTCTCGGAGGAGGAGAGTGGCCCCTAAGGCATTCAAACCTCCTCCCCCCCTGCTGGTCCTCTGACGACCAAGGCTTGTTTGTGAACCTGGGCCATCAGTGTTGCGAGAGGTAGCTCTACCGGCGGGCCGGCCCTTGGAGGAGTGCTTGATGGCTTCCTCCAGTCTGTCAACCAGACTACAAGTCCTCCAATAGTCTGTGTTCAATTGGAACTAGTCCAGAAGATGAAATCGTACCCATTCACACACATTCTAGAATAGAACAGTTCCTCATAGGTGGCTTTGCCGATTGCCAAGGCCATCCTAGGGCTGGCACTTAGTCTCTGGCAGTGACCCATCTCCTACCCGGCACCCCCTACCTGCTTGATCCGCAAGTACACAGTCCCTATCTGGAGCCTCTATGGGTTTTTGGCCAACCCCTCAAACCAAGGGGCTAGTCTCTTAACACTTCCTTAAGGAAAATGAAGAGCAAGGAAGACACGGACTAGCCACCATACGAGTCCCAAGAAGCAGGACCATATAGCGAACAAGGTCTATACAACAGCTACTGTAGGCCTACAACAGTCTAGCTATGCTATGTTGATGGCCCAGTATGGGCACTCTTTCTTTGACCTTATCACTGACCACCTCTCCCTGCTCTCATCTTCGAACCAGGCAGAGGCCTGGGCCCTTCAGGATCTGGGCTGTACACTTTCTAGCACTAGCTGCAAACTGCCTTGGACATGATGCCCACACCATGGCTATCGTACTATCTGTGTCATAGGGCCTGGCTGCTTCTCTGTACCCTGAAAATCCAGCATAAGTTAGCAGTTGTACTATTTTTGGGCACTGACCTCTTCGGCCCTGGGGTGGAGGACCACCTCACTCTTATTGAGAAGTCCATCACCATGGCTTCATTTCAGCAGGCTACCCAGCCTCCAAAGGTGAAGAAAAAGCACTCCTTTGGTGTCTCTGGCTACCAGCCTCAACAGCAGCAGCAACTTCAGCAGCAGTAGAGGCAGTTTCAGCATTAACCCCTGAAGCACAAATCAAGCCATCAGGGCAAAAAGGGTGTGATGGTGCACCCACAATCAGCCTACCAGAACCCCCTCCAAAGGTACCAAATGACTGGTTGTGGGGTGCCTTTCCTAGTGCCGCAGAGTCCCTGTCACAACTCCCAGACAGGGATTGGCTCCTCTACTTCTTCCATTGTGGTCCGCCATCATGTCAGACAAGAGGGTGCTGGAAGGGGTGGGTTCATGTCTCTCTGTGAGTTTGAGACTGGCCCTGCAAACTGTTTTCTGTGCTACTCCAGGAGGGGCATGTGCAGTGGCACAGTTAAGCCCTCCCTTCCTGGCGAGGGAGCGCATCCCCTGGGATACTTACTCCCCCCCAGTTGGCCCTCCAGCAACACAGGCTCCTTCCTGAACCTGGGATGCTAGTGCTGCAAGTAGAAGCCCTACCATTGTGCCCACAGGTCAACCCTCTTAGCATCAACTGTATTTATTCAAGTGCCTGTCCGTCATGTTGGCATACCTCTGGCACAGGGCACCATAGTGTACCCATATCTGGACGACTGTCTTATAGTGTGCTTCTTCAGGGAAGCAGTGTGGCAGTCCAGGGATGTGGCCCTCTGGACCTTTCAGGACCTCTGCATTCTGGTCAACCCTGCCAAGCCTGATCTGGTTCCCAAGCAAGTGATCATCCATGGCCCACTTGCCTGTGGAGAGGGCAGAGTATCTTACCTTTTTTGCCTGATCATTTCAAGTTGAGCAGTCATGCCAAGCCTGGGAATTCTTCTGGCTCTTGGGGTACATGCCCGCTTCGACCAGCGTGATCCCTTGGTTCTGCTGACATGTGCACCACCTCCAGTGGGCTCAGCACCATGGTTACCTTGACCAGCCAGTCCCAGTGACACAGTTGATGCAGGACACCACTGAGTGGTGGCTGTGTCCCCAGAACCTTGCAGAGGAAGTTCCATGTATCCACTCAAACCTGACCCTCACTTTGACTAAGGATGCATCTCTGGTTAGATGGGGGGGGCTCACCTGTTTCCCCACGTAGTCCACGGGTTCTGGTTGTTTAGCGAGATCTGCATGCATATCAACCTACTGGAGTTCTGAGCAGTGCGCCTGGCACTGATGGAGTTTGGTTTGCTCATTCCAAGTCTGGTCATGCAAGTCCAGGCCGGCAACATGACCACCATGTTTTACCTGAACAAGCAGGGCGGGACTCACTCCCTTCCTCTGTGTCAGGAGGCATGAAGTACCTTGTACTTGGTACGCAGACTGTAGATTAATCTCCTGACAGTGCATGTGGTAGGGGAAGACAACCAGCTGACAGACACCCTCAGCTGTGTTGGCGAGTTGCACCAGGAAGTGGTGACTGTATTCACCCAGTGGGTCACACATCTGGTGAACCTGTTTGCCTCCTAGGAGAACAGAAAACTGAGACTGTACTGTGCCTACATTCCTCAAATGGTAACACTGCAGGGAGATGCAGTCTGTCGACCCTGGACCCTGAGCCTTCTGTACACCTTTCCTCTTTGCCCCTTGATCCACAGGTGGTGTTCAAGACATGTTGGGACAAGGTGAACCTGATCCTAATAAAGTAGGTCCAGACTGGCCCATGCAGTTCTGGTACCAGGATCTCCTCAGTGTTTGCAGCAGGTCCCCATGGCAGTTTCCACTGTGCCCTGACAAAACAAAGGTGAGCAATCCAGGATCTAGATCTTAAGTCCCCACACCCTTTGGCCTGGTTCCTGAGTGGCTAAAGGTCGGGCTATGGGCATATCAGATGTTCACATCATGGAGGTGTCCTGTAAGGAGTCTAATCATAAAACATGTGTTAAAGTGAAAGAGGTTCTTGGTCTGGTGCCAGGGCAAGGATATTGATGCCCTTGCCTTGCTAGGTGTACAGATCCTCGACTGCCTTTGGCCCCTGTCTCAGTGCTGTGAGTTGTGACCCTTGAGGATCACCTGCTGGCCATCTGTGCCTACAAGCTGTGGGCCAGTATGCCAGTGATGATACAGAAGAAGGTGTTCAGGTACTTTTTCAAAGGTCTGGGTCACTTGTCCCCTCTGATGCACAAACCAGCACATCCGTGGGACTTTTGGTGCTTACTGTGCTGATGGGTGAACCATTTGAGCCTATCCAGGAGTGTGAGATGTCACACTTGAGGTGGAAGACCATGTGTTTGTTCACTATCCACCTCGGTCAGATGGGTGAGTGAGCTTCAGGTGCTCTCAGTGGAGTTTCCATATGTGGTCTTCCACAAGGACAAGGTCATCTTTTGCCCCCACGTGAAGTTCTTGCCCAAGGTGGACATGGAGTTTCACCTTAACCAGGTGATATATTTCCCAGTCTACGTTACCATGCCTATCTTAGATACAGAGTATCATCTCCATACCTTGGATGTGTGCCAGTCGCTCCTTTATCACAAGGAATGCAGCTGAACTGCCATAGTGTTGATGTGAACTGAATACCACTAATAGAACTATGGTTACAGGTACAGTAAGTACCCACTGTTAATGGAGCTAGATTTACATGGCCACGGGCCCCCCTCACATAATTGTATAATCAGTCATCCCTGCCTTTTCCCCAGGCTACTTTGTATACCTTCACCACTGGTGCACAACTATACATAGTACTGTACTGCTTGCAGATTGTTTTTTATAGAAATAATTTTAACTCTCAGCTTAGTCACCCAGCTACCAAGGACCCACATTTTGACTATGTACTTTCAGATTGGTTGCATTGGTGTAAATGTTACCTTTTGAAATAGCTGACCACCAGCTTGTAATTAAACTTGCTGTAGTCCATGGCATTACTACGATACAACGAGAGTTCTTTTAGTTGCCATTGGAAGCTATGCGTCTAAAATTTGAGTTAATTTTTTCTAATCATTAAAAACTTGCAGCCATATCTTGATTGCCTTGTATGCTTTTTTCATTATACAGCCAAAGGATAGAGGGAGCATGTTCAGGAGATACTGAACATAAAAAAAAAAAAAGTGCACTCTCTCTAGTAGATGTGAAAAGGGTTGTTACAGTGGAACATGTGGAGAGAGGGACCGGTGTATTGCCAACTGCAAGGAATATGGGTTTCAGCAGATACTGATGATTGGAGCTGGACAAAAAAATAAGATGGTCTAATGACTGGAGGTTCTAATATCCCCACTGTCTACAGAGATCAGTAGTGTCACTGCCACACACGCACGCCAGCGGTGATAAACCAAATGAGCCTAGAAGGCACATTTTCTGCAAGACACCTCTATTTGTGATGACTGAGGTTAAAAATCTGAAATTGCTAGCAAGATAGCAGATTTATTCAAATATTATATAATAACTGATGAACTCCACAAATCCCACCACGCCTCCCAAATTTCCCATTAATCACTTTTATTTTAGAAAAGCATTTATAACACTCGGCCAGAAGGGTGTATTTGTTTTCCTGAATTAGAGGACAGCCCTACACACACAGCTGCGCAGTTAAGTGATTGAATAATTAAGCGGGGCATATCAAGGGAAATACTTCTGAAGCCCAATGGTCTGTACCAACACCACTGTTTGCAGGCTTGTAGCTGTATTATTACAGTACTCTACAGATTGCTGCTGTTCTTTCTCCCCTAAATGTTTATGATTCAAACAGAATTCTTTCCTGTGCAAAAACAGTATTTAAAAAGACACAGCAGACATTTTAAAACAGTAAAAATAAAATGAGCTCATCCTTTCTCAACCACTACACAATATTTTAAAGAACAAAATTACCAGAAGCCACTGCAAACAAAACACCCTAACTGAGCGGTGGTGAATAAAGCTCTGTAGCATGATCAGCCGTTCTGTCTTCTCAATCGCATGCTCTGTAAGCCATGGTCTAATTCAGACAGGTGGTTGCTGAACAGTTGCACACACCTGCCACTAAATGATTTATCCTTCCATCAATTAAGTGATCCCTTTGAGATCAACGCACTAATTAGAGAAATTAACTGCTGTACTGGTGGCATTTGTTTAAATATGTATTAGAATTGAACTACCCAAATGTGTTACATAAATAGAATAATAGGGGACTGAGTAGTGCGAGGCTATAATACCATTGAGAGGTTCTTGGGACATGTGGAGCTTGAGAGGTTCCAACATGTCACCAGAACCTCTCTATAGTATTATAG